>NW_021026409.1:27694-67504 GCF_004153795.1 Camellia sinensis | reverse complement strand
ACAAGTCTCTCATGCCTAGGCGGTCGTGCGTGCCAAGTTTCGTGCTAAATCGATGCCGTTTGGTGATTTTGGGACGTTAACTCCTCGAATTCAAGTTTCTTAAGGAACTAGTGATGGTTATCTTAGGGCATTTTTCAATTAGCATACAGTATGACAGCATGTTTGCATTCATTCATCTGTTTTGCATGCACCGGGCTCGGCGCATTATACTAACTGCATTGTATTTTCAATTCTAAGTTGAATACATGTTAGCTGTAGCATTTCATATGCCATGTCTAGAATAGCCGAGCCTGCTATAGTTGCACTTTTGCATGTGTTGCATTAGGCATTTCTGTATAGTTAGGATCATGCATGGATTTCTAACCTAGCTTCTATTTTGGCTTGGAATACTCGGTAAGTTTTACGCTTTAGCATCCTTGCACGTGTGTGAGTGACTTCCATGATAGCATGTTTACCATGAAGCTAAGTGCTTATGTGATATAACTGCCTGAATGCCTGTGGGTGAAGGTTGGATTATTTGAGTTGGAGCAATTCGTTAAAATGTGTGTTTTAAGCCCATTAGATAGTGGCAAAATCATGTTTTTCTAAGCCCACCTGAGGGTGGCAAATCCACGTCTTAGCCTACTTGCGGGTAGCACCATCAAATCATTTTCAAAACAAACAAACATGAAGTGTTTTGTTCCAATTCAGGTGATCCAGTCTATACTTGTATGCTGTGCGCATCACATAGTGAATCTAGGCTAATAACCGGAAAAAGAACACATAATGTTTTCAAAAATAGATATCATGGTTAGTAGAGGCCGATCTTTGATCGGGCGAGCGGGGGTGCTCACGAAGTGACCTTCCCCAATCGTACCCAAGTTCCCGAACCGAGGCAACTTTGGTGATGACGGACACGTGGCCTTAGACAAGGAGTCAGGGTTTCCTAAATTTCCCAAAAATAAAATATTTAGGTGGCGACTCTGTATCTGGCAAAGCAGTCCATGTTTGGCACTTCTTTCAAAAAAATCTGTTTTCTAAAAACGATTTGCCGGATTTGGACTCTTTGGTTCAGATTAGGAACCGTGACTACAAAAAGTCGAGTCCGAGCTGTAGCGAGTTCCAACGATGGCTGATTTGGAGACCTCCGCGCAAGGACTTCCCAGGGATGCATGAGACAAGCGCGCAAGGAGTTCTGGGCGCTCTGTCATTCCAAAAGAGCATCGCCAACGACGAGATTCACACACTCAACACTTGAAAGACAAGTTGAGAGACCAAGATACCATCATCAAGAAAATGACGATGGAGATGGAGGCCATGAGATGCCAGATGAAGGGAAAGGGCGTCATTGGAGTGGGAAACCATAGTGAGCACACCCATTCTCACCGTTCCGGTAGTCTTAATAGATGTTGAACCCCTTCACTCTCTGTCACGAGAAGCTTCAGAGCTGGAGACTACGTCGCGCCAGCGATGATATCTCGCACGCAGGACAGTAGTTCCCACCGCTCACGTCGAATGACGGCGTTGAGATTTTCTCGCTCTGACTGTTCGAAAGACTTGAGGGATGTGTTGGAGAAGCGCGCTGGCTGGCAGGAGGCGCAGAAGGTGCCTGCACTGCAGCGTCTGGTCTCTAGAGGGCAAGCTAATGAAAAGGTCGCCATGCCACAACTATGCTTAGTGGCACACGCGCCACCAGACAGAGAGTTGGCAAGGCTGAGCGCCACCCTTTTTTCCGTAGAGATCGAGAACACACTGCTCCTCCCCGGGTTTCATCAACCAAAGTTCACGCTCTATGACGGAAAGACTGATCCATATATGCACGTAAGCCACTTCCGGCAGGTTATGGTTGGGTACAGGCGAAACGATGCGCTCATGTGCCTTGTTTTTCCATCGAGTATGGGCGAGTTAGGCCTAAAATGGTTCGAGAGGCTGCCGGAGGAGAACATAGAGGGGTGGCAACGGTTGGCAGAGGCATTTGTCACCAGATTTAAGACAAATGCCAAAATGCCCAAGGAAATTGACCATCTCTTGAGAGTAAAGATAGAGCCAAGCGACTCTTTGAAGGCGTATAACGCTAAGTATTGAGAGACTTTCAATGAGATCCTTGATTGCCCAACCAACCTTGCTATCACTCAGTATAAGCGCGTTTTTTCAGTTGGACAACAACTGAGAGACTCGCTCACAATGAATCAACCGTTTACCATGAAATTGCTTATGCAATGCATTAATGAGCACATCCGAGTCGAAGACGATGCAGCCACAGCTACCGTTACGGCAAGTTCGGTAGTAGAGAACAAGAGAGTAGTGCGAAAGGTTCACGCGGTCGGACAAGACGATGGCCATGCAAACCACCATGGAAGAGATATAGAAAGTTCAGTTTTTGGAAGACGTCTGTAAGAATACCGAGGAAAAGGGGCATGAAACTTGCAGAATGTAAATGGCCGATCCATTTCCAGAACATCGAACTCTGCCAATCTAAAGTTTTGTTCTTAGTTCTGTTTTTGTAATCCTTTTTGCTATTGGCGCAATGAAACAAGTAGACCATTTTCTTGAAAGTTGTTGTATTTTTGCCTCGCAAAGCAGATTTAGTGCGGTCCAAGGGGCAACTAACAATCATTTGGATGGAAAGATCAAAATTCCTTGCCGGGCGAATTTTGTTCGGCAAGAGGTTTGTTGATGGTTTTGATCAACTTTGGAATTCCTTGCCGAACAGGTTTTACTCAACAAGAGGTTTGTTGATGATTTTATCAACTTTGGAATTCCTTGCCGGATGGATTTTACTCGGCAAGAGGTTTGTTGATGGTTTTAATCAACTTTAGAATTCCTTGCCGAGCTGATCTTGCTCGCCGATCTTGGAGTTCCTTGCCGAGCTGATCTTGCTCACCAAAAAACAAGTCGCGGAGCGGACCTTGCTCGCTGATCTTAGAGTTCCTTGTCGAGCTGATCTTGCTCGCCAAGAAGAAAGTCGCCAAGCTGACCTTGCTCGCCGACATTGGAGTTCCTTGCCGAGCTGATCTTGCTAGCCAAGAAACAAGTCGCCGAGCTGACCTTGCTCGTCGACCTTGGACTTCCTTGCTGAGATGATCTTACTCGCTAAGAAGCAAGTCGCCAAGCGAACCTTGCTCGTCGACCTTGGAGTTCCTTGCCGAGCTGATCTTGCTTGCCAAGAAGAAAGTCGCCGAGCTGACCTTGCTCGCCGACCTTGGAGTTCTTTACCGAGCTGATCTTACTCGCCAAGAAGTAAGTTGCTGAGCTGACTTTCCTCGCTAACTTTGAAGGTCCTTACCAAGTTGATTTTGCTCGCCAAGGAAGTTGCTAAGCTGATTTTACTCACCAAGAAGCAAGTTGTCAAGCTGACTTTGCTTGCCAACTTTGAAGTTTCTCAACTGAACAAAGTGAACCACCGAGCAAAAAGTCTAGCCCGGCCTTGTAATGTAATTCTGGTCACACAAATGCGGACGAAATTAAGGGGCAATTGAGAGGGAGATTCATAATATGGCTTTGGGCCATGGTAGAGGCCAAGCAAAAAAGAGGTCCGAGCATGTTTGGGCCGAGCTAACGTAGGCTGATCTAGAGTGGTTTGCTCAGTTGAGGTCCAGGGCCCATTCGGCTGAGATGATCGTCTGTCAACCCAGGCTTATTGTTCGCACATGTAGCTCGATAGAAAGGTCTCTAATAGACTGGCCTAACCTGTCTAGAGCTCGACCGTACTGGAATGCTACTGAGCTTGGTTGTGATAGAGCTCGGCGAGTGGCACTGTTTGACTCGTTAAGTAGCTCAGTCGAAGGAGGCAAGGATAATTCCACCGGGCTGCCCGTTCCCGCCAATGCCGAGTGGCGGTTTGATTAGGTAGTGTTTAGCTGAATTTGCACTGACAGATCCACGTGTCAATAAGCGAATGGATGCAGAGGTGAGCGCAGAAAGTATATGAGCATGACTGCGCCCCCCATGCTGAAGATGGAACTTCCTCTGGTGAGAGAAACTCTCTTCCTCTCTCTTTCTCTATCTCTGAGTGTGTGCTAACTTGACTGTCGGAGGAGTTTTCTGGCAACACACCGCCGGGTAGCTCACCGCCGTTGTGCTCGCAGGTTAATCGGATCGAAGCGAAGCTTGGACGTAAGGAATACGGGCGGTACCGAATATTTTCCCCCCGTACAAATATCATGGAATTGAAAGGAATTAAGAAGAAAATGAAGGAAATTTAGCTAGAATCTATGAAAATATAATCGTATATATTAGGCATTGTATATATTAGGCATGATTGTGTATAAATTAGGCAAGATTGTGATGACATTCTTGTATTTCCTTTTTTGGTCCTATTCTTGTGTTTCCTTTTTGGTTAGTCGTTAGGGTTATATAAACTAGTCTTGATGTAATTGATACACAAGTTGAATATACAGAACATTCAGAATTATTTACATGGTATCAAAGCTTGGTGTGAAATCCTAGCTTAAAGTCTAGTTCGCAGACTGCTCTCTTCGTCGCGACCCATCTGCTGTGAGTTGACCCAGAGCTTTCTTCGTCTGGTTTGCAGACTGCTCAAAGTCGACCCAGAGCTCTCTGCCTCTTAATTCAAGCGCGACTCCTTATCGCGACCCATCTGTTGCGAGTCGCAATCAATCATCGCGTCTCTCTCAGCTCTCGTCGTCTTCATCAGCATCGTCTGCTTGGTTCTTTCTCTTTCTGTCTCTCTCTGTTCATAACTGTGACCCTTTCTGCCCTCAATACTTTTATTTGGTTTACAAACTCTTATTTACAGTTTGGCCCACTTAGTTGTTATTATTTATTATATTTCAACCTGTAAATCTTTGGTTTATTACAATGACAGACACCAAAACACAAGCCATCAGATGTAAATGCACTATTGCCAATTATGCTTATTGGGCTAGTGTTATGAAAGATTTTCTTCTTGGTCAAAAAAAATGGGGCTACGTTTTTTGTTCTATTTCTCACCCATTACCCTAAACAAGAAGAATATTTGACTTTCTGTGACACTTGGAATTGTGATAATACCCAAGTTCTGACTTAGTTTCACAATTCTGTGGATGACTGTAATGAAATTATATTTTCCAAATACAGTACTACCAAAGAGTGTGCGACTATTTATTGGGTGTGTATCATGGTTTTGGAAATTGATTTAGAAATTAATTATTTTTTGTTTGATTTTGTAGAATCATCTTATAATATTTGAGATTGAGAAGTATTTGAGATTATATTTATAGAATTAGAAGGAAATTGGGTTTTGGGTTAAATTAAGTTAGGTTGAAGAATATGAGTTATGATTCTATAAATTTGTTAAGTTTGTATTCAATTTTGAGAACTATTCTTGAATTGAGTTTTATAAATTATATGCAACAAGAACTATTTGAGGATTTGATCCATGCAATGGAGTATATGAATGACTTTGAAGAAAAAGTTTTGAAAATCATGAGTTCATGAAATTTGAGAGTTTGATTTTGAAATTAGAGGAAGTTTTGATTTAATTAAGTTAAAGATTGATCATGGTTCATATTTATTTTCATGTTTTGATGAAGTTTTGCATGAATTTTGTGCATGAAATTGGGTTTTAAAAGCTTAATTTATATTTTAGAATTTATAAGTTTGAAATTGGATTTGATATGAAGAAAATGAATTAAATTTAAATTTGGACAAATTAATAAGGTTTTTGAGTCATGTGATCATATTTTCATCTTATCTCCTTCCAAACATTTCTAAGCAAGAATTATGACTCAATGAAGATTAATAAGCTGACAATCAAAATACATTAGTTAGTTAAAGAATAAATCATTGATTTAGTAGTAATTGATTAAGAAACCAAGTAAGAAATTAGTCTATCTGGAAAAGAAAGATTTAGTAATGAAAGAATATGTGAAATGGGAACCCAATCTATTCAAGAAAGTAAGTATAAGCGTAGTAGAACTTCAAATTACCTAAATAGAAAGGATAAGAGAAGTTAAGTTTGATCAAGAAAGTGATATTATGTTTCAATGTGTATATATTATGTATTTGTATAGGTCATACGCTACGGTCTGTCTGATTTGTCTCTAGAGCTATCTGTGAGTAATAACCTTGTAAAGATATATTCGAATTATAAGTATTTTCTAACTTATAAAATGCTCTGTTGCCGAAATGTTATTTTCTGACTGATTGAATGATTATCCTGTTTTATGAACTGTATTTGTGACATCCTTGCAGCTGTTACTGCTACTGTTTAATGTTATTGTTACAGAGATCTCTATTAGTTCCAATTCTTGGAACTTCTGTTTACTATAGTGATGGCATGTCCATCAAATCTGACTATTCGGTCTTTATGACCTTCTGTACTATTCTGCTATTGAATGTACCACGTATAACTGTTATGATTACAATATAATTCTGAAATGACAAACTGATTTGCTGATGATAATGAACTGTTTTAAATACTGCAACAACATTATTCATAACCCTCTTACACTGTTATTATTCACTGGACTCTAGCTCACTGTATATGCATATGTATGTAGGTGATCAAGCGTGTGACTAGGCTTAAAGGTGTTGGCCTAGAATATGTTTTTGTCAGCCAACATATGTACCTCCCGTGGAGGTTCCGGATATGTCGTGCCAAGGCTATGTGATTAAAGTTTACGTTTTTATTTATTCTGTATATAGGGCTAAGTCCCTTTTGTCTTATCTGTATAAATATGATAACGCAGAAATGATGTGACAATATATGTATTAGGGGTGGGCGTGGGTCGGTTGCGACCACGGAACCTCCAATCCGCCATCCGTCCGCCACATTAGTGGATTGGAGAAAATCAATCCGCATCCGTCCGCCAATCCGGCGAATGTGGATTGAGAGGATTGGCGGTTTGGCGGTTTAAAATTTTATAAATTTTCAACATAATTCAACTTGTGCACTTCCTCAAAAAAAGAAGAAAAAGAAAGTATTATAGTTAATGACTTAAAAAAATATTACAATCACTGCATGCCTCATTCAAAGTAAGAAAGTTTGAAACTTTAGAATATCGCAATCACTGCATGCATCATCCACATACTACAATCACAGCATGCCTCATCCACATAAAATATTACAATCTGTGTTCTTAAAATATAAAAACAATTCAAACCACCAAAACCATGAACAGAGTAGTAGTAGAGATTGTATGTCTCTGTATTGTTATATCTATATCTATTTTTTAAAACAAAAACCAACCAGCATGTATCATATTTTTTATTTATTATTTTTAGAGGTAGATTTAAAAATAAAAAAATATAGATAAATAATACGTTTATTTTTTTCAATTCAAAAAAGATATTCAAGTTAGAAACTTTTTTTCAATAGAATATTTAAACTCTTTTTTAATTAAAAACGCAAACAGAATATTTAAACAAACTGAAAATACAAAATCTTATAAATTACTAGGGGTGTTTGCGGTTTGGCGGTTCGGTTGCGGCCAAAGAAATTTCAAATCCGCCATCCGTCCGCCAGATTGGCGGATTGGAGAAAATGGATCCGCAACCGTCCGTTCGTCATCACACATCCGTCCAAAATGCGGCGGATCGGTTTGGTTCGGTCGGTTTTGGCGGATCGATATATCCGCTGCTCACCCTTAATATGTATATATATATAAGAATGAATCTTTTATGTCTCATGTAAGTTTGCACAGCTCAATGAACGATGTATGTTTGTATTTTGCTTCCATTAGCTCCTAATATTATATATTTGTTTTAGAGGCCTTCGGTAATTTTAGGATTACTTGCCGGCCATGATACTAAACATATAGGGGCGGGTTTGGGTCGTGACAGAGTAGTATCAAAGGACAAATTATCTCACACATGTGTCCATTGAGCATTAGAATGCCTATAACAAAATTAAGATGTATGCATCTAGTAAGTAAGTGATAAATTGTGCATTTAGGAAATGTACATGTGTTTGTTTAATAGGCTAAGCATTAAGATTAAGGATTAAAGGTTATTATGAAATTTTGACGATTAAAGGAGATTGGAATGTGTTTGTTTCATAAGTTCAGTATTGAAGTTAAGAGCTATTGTGAAATTTTTGTATATATATGATGACACATGAATGATGTGACAATATATGTATATATATACATATATATATATATATAAAGGTTTAAATCTTTTTTGTCTCATGTAAGTCTACACAGCTCAATGGATGATGTATGTTTATATTTTGTTTTCGCTAACCCCTAATATTATGTATCCGTTTAAGAGGCTTTCAGTAATCTTAGGATTACTAGCCGGTCATGATACTAAACATATAGGAGCGGGTTTAGGTTGTGACACTAGACTTCCTAAATTAGGGTCACATCAAGTTTTGTTAAGTTTCTAATAATATATAATTTATTATGTACTTCAATCTAGGACTAGGTTCCCTTCAGTCTATGATATGGGTTACAACTTGACAAAATAAAAGATTTAAATTATCGAAATGAGACTCATAATGAGTCTCAAAGACCCAAACAGTACCTTCTAATTCAAATAATGGACTAGAAGGCAATTCAAGTCATTTAATCTAACCGTTCTAATTAAGAGTGTTGCTATTAACACTTACCTTTATTCTTTGGACCCCCCCTCCAAAAAATTTCTTTAAACCCTCACCCACTTAAATGAGTCCTTTTAATTTTCTCTTTGAACCCCTACCTTAATTCCAACCATACCCTTCATCTTTTGAGCCAACTTTTCTTCTTCAATCTTCATACTATCGCTGGCAGTCTCACCTCTCCGATGACTTCCCTGCAACAACCTCTTCCCTATCCTACATTTCCTTTTTGTCAACCTCCCAGCACCTTTCCCACTAGCGATCACCCTTCCACAACCTTTGACCACCGCGTTCCCTTCCTCTTTCTTTTTCTTCTCTTTTTTTTTCTCTTTCTTTTAGATTTGATTTCTCATCTCTGTCTCTCTCTCTCTCTTCTTCTTCTTCTTCTTCTTTTTCGTAAACTAGCACCGTCGCATGCAGCGAAGATCGAACATTATTTGATTTATGATTGAAGATCGAACTATTAGAGATTTCAATTTTTGGATTTTGGATGTGAATTACCACGAATGGTGTTGAGAATGAGATCGAGAACGGAAGAAGATGAACTTAGGTTCAAACACTTGCAGGTCTAAGAGTAAAGGAACGTAGGATTCCTCCATTTTCGCCACTAGAGAGAGACACGCCACCGATAGCAATTGCAACGGCCACCCATTTGCCTCATGCTATCAAACAACCATTAAGCCAGTGGAGGTGAAATCGCTAGAGATGGAAGGAAAGTTTGCCGACGACAGTGGTTGTGGTGTCACTAGTGGAGATGGTGGTGAAAAGTTGTTGGGTTAGAAATTTGGGTTAGGGTTTCGAAAATAAGGGTAAGAGGGTTGGGGATGGAGGTAGAAATGAAATTTTTTATTTGGACAAAATTAGAATTAAAAAATAAATAAATAAGAGGAGGTCCTAAGAAAAAATGTAGGAATAAATAGTAGTGCTCTTAATTAAACATTTGACTAACAAGTGCACCACAAGGATTTAGTGTCACAAAAGAGCTGGCTTGTTTCAAGTTCATTTTGTGTGGACTAGAGTCATCCGCCCGTGGGTCATCCAGGTATATCCTACCATAATTTGTTTTGTTTATTTTATAATTTTTACGTGTAAACTATTTATTCAAAAAACATATTAATTCGATAAATATAATTACTTGATTTTATTATATTTATTTAAAAAAATGATTGCTTTTATTTTTAAAAGCAAATATAATGAAATCAATGTATACAATTATCTTATCAATCTGATTTTTTATTTTTTAATGATATTCTATTGAATCACAAAGATAGGACTTGTGGTGGATTTACAGACTCAAACTGAACAGTCCAATCTTTTTACAAGATTAAAGCGAAGCCAAACCCTTCTTAATATATAATTTTTTTGCCCTTACAAAATAACAATTATTATGTTCCTAGTTAAATTATAACACATGTTAACGTCTTTTCATAAATTTAAACTCGAACTCTGACTCAAAATATAAAACGTAATACAGCAACATTCCAAAGCCTGTTACAGAACGTCTTGGCCTTTACAATAATTCTGTAAAGCCCAGTGGCCCAATAGTAAACAATGGGCTGCCCAATCTCCCACAAGGCATAAGCCCTAATGCTCATTCCTCAATAAACACAATAATTCGTGTCTTTTACAACTAATGCTAAAATTTTATTTATTTTTTTATTAAAAAAAAACAAAACGAAACAAAACAATTAACATTGCTCGAGGGCTTACTTCAATGGAAATTATCAATATGGATATGTTTGGTGCAACCTATTATAATTTAAAATTTGATAATTAAAAAATAGAATCCAAAAATATTTCTTCCAAATTATAGATAATCAAAATTTTAAATTTATTTAAATTATTTCTGCCTAATAAGCTGTAAATCAAATTACACAAAATAATGTAATACAAACTTTCTTTATAAAAAAGTAAAAAGTTGCACCAAATAAATAGCCCAATTTAGCTTGAGTAATACTACAATACTAAAAAATTTATTCAGAATTTTATCTAAAAATATTAATTCATGACTCATATATTCATTTTGTATATTAGACTCATTCAATTTCTACCACACAAATAAATTATGAATAAAAATCTCACGCTAAATTTAGGGTTGATAGGATTTCCAATTTAGGTTGGACCAAAAAATCAAATAAATAAATAAGTGTGTGTGTGTTGGACCAAAAAATCAAATAAATAAATAAGTGAGAGAGAGAGAGAGAGAGAGAGAGAGAGAGAGAGAGGGGGGGAGGGGATAAGGGTAGAGTCTCAATGAATATGAGTAGCTGGAAAAAGATATGCATTATTAAAGTTGCTGTCATGTGGAGTACCCAAAAAAATAAATAAAGCTGGAATGGAACTTATTAATCCAATCCTAACTCACCAACAAGCTGACAACCATGGTCGCCAGGCAGAAACATTATCATTTCTGTTTTGTAGAGTTTTAATCACCATATCCATAACAAGAACACATGACTCGTGAGATATTTAATAAAATTTTTAATATTTTTGTAAATATTATAAAAAAAACATAATATTTAAGAATATTTAAAGGAAATTGCAGATGGGTATGAATCAATATTTGACCACCCTCCTAGGTTTATATATAGTATATGGTCTATTGAGTGTTTAATATCAATATATTTATACATATATACTTTAAAAATATATGTTAAATAAACTTAAAATAATTGTATGTTTTTATTACATTCATTTTTATACATTATATATGAGAGGGTAATTTATATGAAAATTGGGCCGAGCTGGGTAATAGGCCGTTATGAACCACAGTATGAAGGGCTGAGTAAAAAGGTCTTAAAATTAGTCCGGCCGTTAGCAAGACTCCATTGCTCGCCGTTCGTTCCGGCAATTGAGAACACACCATTACCCTCAGACTTCATCCAGCCAACTTCGCTTAAAATCATCCAGCCTAAATTTACCACGTACGAAGGGAACCCTTACATGCATCTAAGCCACTTTCGTCAGGTTATGCCAGTATACCGACGGAACGAAGCTTTAATGTGCATCCTCTTCCCATCAAGCCTTGGTGACCTAGACTTGACTTGGTTCGAAAAGCTTCCAGAAGGCAGCATAGCCTCCTGGGCGCAATTGGCGGAGGCATTCGTTACTAGGTTCAGAACGAACACCAAAACTCTGGTGGAAATTGATCAACTGCTCTCCATCGATATGGGCAAAAAAGAGTCATTAAAATCCTACAATAGCTGCTACTGGGAGACCTTCAACTAGATTGGGGATTGCCCCACCAATCTCGCCATCGCGTAGTATAAAAGAGGCCTTCCAATCGGGAACAGACTAAGGGACTCAATCACTATGACACTGCCTCTCACAATGGAGGCCTTAATAGAAAGAGTGCACCAGCACATTCGGGTAGAAGAAGATGGCGCTCGTGCCAAAGCAAAGTCTAGCACGACTGCAGTACCAGATAAAAAGACCACGGCAAAGGTCAACACGGTAGAACGTTCGAGCAAAAACGAACGATGCAGGCGGGACAACGGAGAAGACCAGGATAAAAGATGATTGAGAGTCCGCACTGCCATTACCACGGTATTCAAAAAGCCAATCTACCGGATTTTAAGCGAGATACGCAATGAACCCTTTGTCAAATGACCCGCCAAGCTAGGAAAGGCTCAGAAGGACTACGATAAAAGATCACGGTGCACCTTCCATAAAGAAAAGAGGCACCGCACAGAAAATTGTACACGATTGAGGTAGCATCTAGAGGAATTGGTGGCAGCCGGTCACCTGGACAAATACATTGAAGGAGGAGCGCAGCCAGCCCCCCAGAATGACAACCACCCGAACGGAATGCCAATCGACGCCCCACTTCAAGGCGTGATAAACGTAATTCATGGGATATGCGAACCTGAGCGCGTATGCGAGCTCAGGGGCATGATTAAAAAGGCTGAGCACTTAAGGGAGGTTCTAAGTGCACAACCCACAATCAAGAAAGGAAGAACGGAGGCCACCAATGTCATCTCTTTTTCAGACAGAGACTTGGAAAGGATATATTGTCCTCACAACAATGCGCTGGTCGTCACTCTCCGCATCAAGGATTACGATGTCAAGCGGATTTTAATAGACCAAGATAGCTCGTGTGAGATAATGTACTACGACACCTTCAAACAACTGAAATTGGAGGACAAAGACTTGGCGCCAGCTGTACCCCCCCTGATCGGATTTAACTTAATGCCAGAGTGGTCAGTCGACAAGATCATCTTTCCAGTTATGGCAGGAACCGTGACAAAACAAGTGAAATTTTGGGTGTTGAAGGTCCCTTCCACTTACAACATAATCTTGGGAAGAACATGGTTGCATACCATGCGAGCGGTAGCTTCATCATTCCATCAAGTAATGCGATTCCCCAACGAAGCCGGGGTAATCGAAGAGGTCTTTAGAGACCAAATTATGTCCAAGAAATGCTTTGTCATGGTTAATGACAGTCGCGCTGCCAAGGGATATGTTCATTCGGTAGAAGAACCTGAGAGGAATGAACTGTTCGCAAATGTCGGCAAAACAGCTGATCAAAAAGCGGTGGAAGACTTGGTAGAGGTAAGAATAGATGAAAAGAACCCAGATAAGTTCTTTTTGCTCGGTTCGTCGTTGTCCAGCACTGAGAGATTAGAGATCTTGGAATTCTTGACCTCTAACATCGAAGTGTTCGCCTGGACACCCTACGACATGCCAGGCATTAATCCAAACTTCATCTGTCACCAACTCAATGTCCACCCATCCGCCAGACCAATCATTCAGCGCACTCGCCGATCGACACTCCACCACACCGAGATAGTGGCGGAAGAAGTAAAAAACCTGCTAGAAGCAGGAGCTATCAGAGAGGTGCACTACCCCAAATAGATCTCCAATACAGTCGTAGTACCAAAGAAGAATGGCAAATGGCGTGTTTGCGTCGACTACAAGACTGTCAACAAAGCTTGCCCAAAGGACAGCTTTTTCCTACCACGGATAAATCAACTGGTAAACCTAACGGCGGGGCACAACCAACTTAGCTTTCTTGATGCGTACAGATGCTACCATCAGATCACTATGTACGAACCAGACCAGGAGGTCACGTCCTTTACAACTCCAAGAGGATTGTATTGCTACAAGGTCATGCCCTTTGGCCTAAAGAACGCAGGGGCAACATTTCAGAGAATGGTCACCAAGATGTTTGAGCCGTTGTTAGGCAGAACAATGGAAGCTTACATCGATGATATGATGGTCAAAAGCATGGATGAGAACGACCATCTAAGGGACCTAGGTGAGATGTTCCAGATTCTGAAGAGACACAAGTTGCGCCTTAATGCATCTAAGTGCGCGTTCGGTGTAGGATCTGGCAAAATCCTGGGCTTCCTGGTGACCAACCAGGGTATAGAGGTAGACCCCTCCCAGATCAAAGCTATTCAGGACCTGAAGAGGCCTAACTCAGTAAAAGAAGTGCAGCATCTCACCGGCATGGCAGCTGCACTCAACCGATTCATTAGCCGATCGTCAGACAGACTACGACCATTTTTTCTAGCATTGAAAGCCAAGTTCGAGTGGGACGAAGAATGCGACCGTGCTCTGGAAAACTTGAAGGAATATATGTCTTCTCCACCACTGCTTGTCAACCCAATACCTGGAGAAGAACTCTTCCTGTACCTGGCGGTCTCTCAGCACGCAATTAGCGTAGTATTGGTCCGTGCAGACGGAATCCAACATCTGCCCATTTATAATGTCAGCAAAACATTGCTGGGCGCCGAATCAAGGTACTTGCCACTGGAAAAACTAGCCTTGGATTTAAGGATGGCCTCAAGAAAGTTGTCGCACTATTTCCACGCCCATACCAATGTTTTAAAAACCGAACCGGTGAATGAACCGGAAAAATGATCGGGTGGACGGGTCACCGGTTCAACCGTCGGGTTGAACCGAAATCGAACCGTGACGTCATAAATATATTAAAATTATATTTAAATAAAAATATAAGTAATAAAATTATAAATTAAAAATTTTAATAATGTTAAATATTTCTCTTAATACTTTTTTTTATTAAAAAATATAAAAATATATTTAAAAATATTATTAATTTTAATTTTGGAAGAAGAAATCAAATATTCAATATTCAATATTCCCTCCATATGATTTTAATTCAAATAATTTGATTGAAAGAAGAGCAAAAATTTTGGAGGGATATCAAAACTTTAAGTTTCCCTCCAATAGATTTGATTGAATCCCACATAGATTTCTTGAGTTTTTTTGGAAGAATTTTTTTCTTATAAATAGATAGAGGCTTTCACAATAATTTCAAGCTCTCAATGGGATTCCTCACAAGAGGAGACCCTTAAAAGAGAGTTTCCAATTAAATTTTTATTATATATATATAATATATAATATATATATATATATATATAATAAGAAATAAAGAAGGAAAAGAAAGAAAGAAAATAAAAAAACAGGAAAAAAAAAAGGGCCGGACCGGTTCGATCAACCCGTGATCGGGTCGACCGGTTCACCGGTTTTCAAAAAATAGCCCGGTTTTTTCAATTGGCCAGTTTAAGAGGGTTGACCGGACTGGAACCAACCGGTTGAACCGGCCGGTCCGGTCCGATTTTTAAAACCATGGCCCACACCATAGTCGTTCTCACAGCTTTCCCATTAAAAGCTTTGTTTGAGAGGTTAAACTTTTCTGGGCGAATCTTGAAGTGGGCAGTAGAGTTGGGACAATTTGACATCAAGTTCTAACCCAGAACCGCGATAAAGGCCCAAGCTTTGGCAGACTATGTCGCAGAATTTACTCCTGGAAGTCATCATATCTGCCCAATCGACTTGACTAATGCAACCGAACTAGGGATGGAAGTTGACGCCGGAATAGCACAACCCCTGGTGCAGGATACTCAGTCGGACCCCAAGGCAGACCAGAGTAAAGAGAGCAAGGCAGAAGCAAACCATGCTACACCAAGCCAAGACTCACCAACAAATAAAGACTTGGTTCAATCAGATAGCGAGGGGCAGACAACAAATATGGACCTTAAAGAAGACACCAGCAACATTCTTGACCCCACGGCATCATCTGATCCCTCCACTTGCTGGAAATTATTCGTTGGAGAGATGTGGAAGCTCTTTGTGGACGGAACATCCAACCAGCATGGTGCAGGACTTGGCATAGTCCTCATCTTACCAGACGGCCTGGTTGTGGAGCAAGCAGTCAACCTTGGATTCTCAGCATCAAACAACGAAGCGGAATATGAAGTGCTTCTTGCAGGTCTCAAATTAGCATTCTACATGAAGGCCACCGAGCTAATGGTCTACAGCGACTCACAGTTGGTGGTAAACCAAATTTCAGGCAACTACGAGGCAAAGGATGACAGGATAGCTAAGTATCAAGACTTAGTCAGAAAAGAGATCAAGAAATTCGAAGTAATGAGGATAGAACAGATTGGCAGGGAGGAAAACAACAGAGTAGACGAACTAGCAGGCTTTGCTTCAATGACAGATACATCCATCCCTCATCCGTTGCTAATTGACTACTTACCAAGACCAAGCATTGAAGACCCCGAAGCAGAAGAAGTATGTTGCACCGAACTAGGCCCTTCATGGATGGATCCCATCATACTATTCTTAAAAGACGGCGTCTTACCAAAAGAAAAGAAAGAAGCCAATAAAATTAGAACAAAGTCACAGCGATTTTGGCTCTCCCCTTCTATGGCATTGTACAAAAAATCATTCTCAGGACCTTATCTAAAGTGTGTTCACCCCAGCAAAGTGGAAGCATTCTTGTTCGAAATACACGAAGGGGTGTGCGGAAGCCATCAAGGAGGAAGATTGTTAGCTTACAAAGCCATTCCGCAAGGATACTGGTGGCCATACATGCAGGCAGACTCGGAGAAATATGTGAAGAAGTGCGAGAAATGTCAGAAGTTCGCACACCAAATACATCAGCCGGCCAGAGAACTCCTACTATTGACCAGCCCATGGCCCTTTGCAATGTGGGGCTTGGACATAGTAGGACCACTTCTAACAGCACCCGGAAATAAGAAGTTCTTTCTCGCAGCAACAGACTACTTCACAAAGTGGGTGAAAGCAGAAGCATTGGCATCAATCAAGGAAAAAGATGTGAAGAAGTTCGTCTGGCAGAATATCATTACTCGATTCGGCATACCTAAAGCCCTAATATCAGACAATGACACTCAGTTTGATGGCAGAATCTTTAGAGGCTTTTGTGAAGAATACAAGATAGAGTTCTACAATTCTACACCGGCATATCCCCAAGCCAACGGCCAGGCGGAAGCATCAAACAAGGTCATCTTGGATGGGCTGAAGAAAATGTTAGAAAGAGCAAAAGGCAAATGGGCTGAGGAGCTTCCTCATGTTTTATGGGCTTACCGCACCACACCTCGACGATCAACAGGAGAAACACCATTCTCCTTAGCCTATGGCATGGAAGCAGTAATCCCACTGGAAGTTGGCCTCCCCACAATTAGAAACGAAAATTTTGATCCAGACTTGAATGGAGAAGCCATAGCATTGGAGCTCGACCTCGCCGAAGAAAGAAGAGAAAAAGCACTGGTTCACATTGCCTCATACCAACAAAAGTTATTCAAAAAATACAACAAGACAGTACATCCAAGACAATTCAAAATCGAAGATTGGGTACTGCGCAAAGTAATGGGAAATACCTTGGTCCCAGGAGATGGCAAATTAGGGCCTAATTGGGAAGGACCTTACAAAGTGGTCAGATTAGCAGGAAAATGTGCTTACCACTTGGAAGACGAAGACAGCAAAACAATTCCCAAACCATGGAACACTGCCAATCTCAAACTATTTTATTTTTAGCTTTACTTTAAAATACTTGTAATTTTTCTTTTCCCTAATAAAACAAGTAATTTTCTTTTCAGCATCAGTGCTTTTATTCTGTAAAAGTTGTTTTAGTAGGCTAGGGGCATTGAAAGCATAGTTGGCCGGAAAACCAATTTAGAGGTTAGCTGGAAAAACCAACACCCTTCTTAAGCCCAGGATAAGGATCCAGGCTGCAGGACGTTTGGTCGAAATAACCAAACACCTTACTTTAGGTTGGCTGAAAAAACCAATCTAAAGGTTGGCTGGAAAAACCAACACCCTCCTAAGCCCAGGATAAGGATCCAGGCTACAGGACGTTTGGTCGGAATAACCAAACACTTTACTTTAGGTTGGCTAGAAAAATCAATCTAAAGGTTGGCTGGAAAAACCAACACCCTTCCTAAGCCCAGGATAAGGATCTAGGCTGCAGGACGTTTGGTCGAAATAACCAAACACTTTACTTTAGGTTGGCTGGAAAAATCAATCTAAAGGTTGGCTGGAAAAACCAACACCCTCCTAATCCTAGGATAAGGATCCAAGCTGCAGGACGTTTGGTCAGAATAACCAAACACTTTACTTTAGGTTGGCTGAAAAAACCAATCTAAAGGTTGGCTGGAAAAACCAACACCCTTCCTCAGTCCAAGATAAGGATCCAGGCTGCAGGACGTTTGGTCGAAATAACCAAACACTTTACTTTAGGTTGGCTGGAAAAACCAATTTAAAGGTTGGTTGGAAAAACCAACACCCTCCTAAGCCCAGGATGAGGATCCAGGCTGCAGGACGTTTGGTGGGAATAACCAAACACTTTACTTTAGGTTGGCTGGAAAAACCAACACCCTTCCTAAGCCTAGGATAAGGATCCAGGCTGCAGGACGTTTAGTCGAAATAACCAAACACTTTACTTTAGGTTGGCTGGAAAAACCAATCTAAAGGTTGGCTGGATGAAACCAACTCTTAGTACTCTTTAGCCGAAGTAAGGATATCAGCTAAAGAGTGGTTGGCTGGATTAAACCAACTCTTAGTACTCTTCAGCCGAGGTAAGGATCTCGGCTAAAGAGTGGTTGGCTGGATTAAACCAACTCTTAGTACTCTTCAGCCGAGGTAAGGATCTCGGTTAAAAGTGGTTGGCTGGACTAAACCAACTGTTGTTACTCTTCAACCAAAGTAAGGACATCGGCTAAAGAGTGGTTGGCTGGATTAAACCAACTTTTAGTACTCTTCAGCCGAGGTAAGTATCTCGGCCAAAGAGTGGTTGGCATGAATACTTATAGTGGCAATGATTAAGACTAGGATAAAGTATCTCGGTAAGAGAATGTCGTACCTCATCCAAGACTTCAGTTAGAAAGTAGAGTACAAGCATAGAGATCAACCGAAATAAGAGTTAGAACAAAAAAGTAGACTTCATTAAAAATTCAAAGCAAGTACATAGGATAGGGCCTCAGCCCGGTTACAATTTGCGTCCAAAAGCAAAGAAAAGAAAATACTGAAATCAAGCAAAAAGAAGAGAAAAACGAAGTCAGGCAAACAGATCATCAAGATTAGCATCAAGTTCAACTCGCAGCCCCGTTTCATTTGGAAGCTCGGCTTCGGTCGGGAGTATGGTCTCGGTTGGAAGCACGGTTTCAGTTGGTAGTTTGGCAGTCAGATCTTCCACCGTTGACTCCGCCCGAGCTGACTGATTGGCAGGTTCATTGACGACCAGGATATCATTGGGCACGGTTTCTTCTTCATCATCCGAATCTTCAAGAAACTATTGTTGAGTGGTAGCAGCATACTCTGCCAGTGAGCTTGGTATAAAGCATTGAGGAGGATTAAAGACCTCGGTCTCAGGCCCATGACCGAGCTGCACCACAGCACCCTTCCACCCGTATTTAAAGAAGAGATCCTTTGCAGCTTCACACTGCTTAATGTATAGGGCTTCGTCCTCTTTAAAGCCCCGGTCCTCTGCAGCCTCCAGCTTCTTCTCAAGCTCCGTTATTTCGGCTTTCTTTTTTCCTTCGAGCTTGGCCATCTCACACAAGTATTTGTCTTTCATCACGGTCAGGGACCTTTGTTTATCAGCGTTAGCCGAGGTAACTAGTCCGGTCAGACGGGTGACCTCGGCCTCTAGCTCGGCGGTCTTCCGTTGAGATGCTTCTAGCTCGGCCGTTTTGGCTTCAGCTTCGGCAATGGCCTACCTTGTTGCTTTCCTTAGTTCTAACACTCACTTGTAAGCGAAGTGGTTTTTCTGTATGGCCTGCAAAAGGATGGTAAGACACTTTTTCAGTATAACCAAGCTGAAAGTTGGACAAATTTCTTTAGAAAAAAATAAAGTAAATGGGCAACTTACCAGCACCATGGATTTTGTGGACGAACGAAGGGCCTTTAGCTCGGTCAGGTGGTTGTGGTGCCTCATGTCAGCTGGAAGACAAACACCTTTAGCCAAGTTGAAGGCCATCAGGTGGTCTTTTTCTGCGACCACTGAGTCCGAATCCGTGATAGCACGGTTCTGAAAGGTGATTTTTGGAGCCCACTTGGAAGAGGTAGCTCGGTCAGAACGCTCCGGTTGTGGGCTCGGTGGAGGGCTTGCAGAGTGGTTTGAGGAACCACGGTTTCATCTTCATCAACAAGACGTTGCTCGGTTTGGGTAGTCCGGGCACGCTTCTTTGGACGAGATGATGAAGGTTGTTGAGAAGGCAGAGCTACTACGGTTTCTTGAGTTTGACCGACTAGCGGTACCTCGGTCGGATTTGTTTCAGTCAGAAGGGCTCGCACGGCTCTCTTCTTGGCCATCTCTTGCTCAGCAGTTAAGGGGATTAATCTGATTTGGGGCAAGGTTGGGTCCAGTTCAGGCGAAGCCTCCAACAAGAAATCAGTTACCTTGGTCTTTCGCTTGCCACTGTATCGATAGGTTGGCTGGAAATTCAGTAGCTCGGTTCAACTTCGGTTTGGATATCGCAGCGCGGCATGAAGTGTAGCTAGGTTGGGGTAGCTGTACTGTGACTTGAGGAAGTTTGAGTCTGCATAAAAAGGAGACAGCTGTTAGTCCGGTTCAAATATTGAAAACCGAAGAAAAGAAAGGCGTACAATGGGCCGAGATAAACCTACCAACTACCCCTTTGTTCCAGTTTATTCTGTCACCAGGGATCTGGGCTTGTTGGTCCTCAAAATTCCCAAATACCCAGAAGAAATCGTCGTCGTTCACATCTTTGTCCGGAGTATCTTTGATTATTTTTTCTCGGCGGCGTTGTATTCTTAAATAATAAACTCAGCCGTCTTCTTTTGAGCCTATGGAGTATTGATGGAAGAGCTCGGCTAAGCCGAGGTTAAGGCCAGCCCGACGGTTTAGCTCGGCTATGCCATTTATTATACGGTATGAATTTGTGGAAAGTTGGGTAGGACAAAGGTTGGTTTGTCTAAGGAATTCACGGAGTAAGGGCTGTACAGGGAAGCGTAAACCACACTCCACAATGGAAATAACATTAAAGGGAACAAAACCTTGTTGTCCCCAGGGGACGGTGTCTAGCTCGGCTAAAGAAAGGTGGACATCATTTGGGATTTGGTAATCCTTGCGAAATTCAGCTATTGCACCAGGTGAGTTAACTAAAAACCTATACTTTCCCATTTATGGCCTAAGTTATGAATAAATTATACTCGAGTGTTAGTTCGGTCGAAGGACGATGCCGGGTAGCTCGGTTGAGCGCTCAAAGGAGTGCTTGGGCAGCCTAAGTCTGCAAAGTGAAGAACAAAGGTATTAAGCACAGATCATTGGACCGTGCTAAAAGAAACACAGGCAAGTTAAATGAAGTCTTAGCTCGGCTATGAGAATTGCTTTTGTCTTAGCTCGGTTTGAGGAAGGGGTCTGTTAGCTCGGTGTGAACAAAGGATTTGTTAGCCCGGTCGAGCCTCTAGGGGCAGCATTCTTAGTTTGGTCTGAACTAAGAAAGCTGGTTTAGCCCCTAGTTGTAGCTCGGTCATGGTTGAAACTTTCAAAGCACACTTGCGCAGACTTGGTACGGTTTGTTAGCCCGTCTAAGTTAAAACAAAAGATGGTTTAACTTGTTGAAACTACTTGTATAGCATGAAGAGTTAGTTCGGTTGGTTAGTCTGGCTAGACTGACTTCGGCTGCAAATAACTTCCTAGTTCGGTTACATGTGATTTTGGATCGAAACCAGTGTTTCTCAGGTTATTTCGTAAGTTCAAGTGATTTTATTACTAAGTTTTTTCCAGAAAAACGCATGGCCAAGCAGAAAATGTGTCTTGTAAAAACACAAAACAATATGCCATGAATTGTAAAAAACAAATGCGAAGACAACAAAAACAAGACAGATTTGAGTAGCTTATCAGGTCAAGAGGAGGAAACTGAAGATGGAAGCAAAGACAGTGAAGAACACGAACTCAGCAAGCTCAGGGTCGAGGAATGTCAAAGAGAAGTTGAATAGTAAAGTGAATGATTCAAAGCATTAGGGCTTGTTTTGTGAAAAGAGAAGGGAAAAAGGCGGGAACTGTTCAAAAAACACGAGGTACGAAGACAGCGTGACAGCTGCCTTTAGCCAATAAAAGCATGCCGCGTGTCCTTGGAATGAGAAGCGATTCAGTCTCTGTGATTAAAGAGACGTTTTGATCAGACAGGTACAGCCCAGTGTAAATTAAGCTCGGCTGGAAAGGCTTAAGAATTTAGCTCGGCTAGGAAAGGCTAAAGGGTTTTTAAGCTCGGCTGGAAAGGCTTAAAAGTTTAGCTCGGTCGTAAGGCTAAAGTTTTTAACCCGGCTTATAGGCAGGTAATCCTTATCATGCTGCACAGATGGAATTAAGGGGCAATTGAGAGGGTAATTTATATGAAAATTGAGCCGAGCTGGGAATGGGCTGTTATGGGCCACAGTATGAAGGGCTGAGTAAAAAGGCCTTAAAATTAGTCCGGTCCTAGAAGGCCTTAATTAGTCCGGTCCCTGAGAGCATATTGTTATCTCGGTCCAAGAGAGCACTGCGGATAGCTCGGTCGCCAGGTTGCCACATTCAGAGTTAACCCTGTCGTGGAATGCCGCAGCTAGCTCGGTCAGGACCTTGATGTTTTGTTATCTCAGTCTAATCACGCCAGGGTTGGTGCAGTAGGAACCGGGGTAAGAGCAGTGAAAGGAAGAACCAAACTAGCTATAGTTCGGTCTACTCTGCGGCTCAGCATAGCCATGCTTACCTCGGTCATATTGGAGTCCGACCATGGTAGAACCATCTCACTTGGTTCAAGCAGTGAGGAGGGTGCAGAAGGATAAGCATTATCTTTCAGGAATATGACTCCTAGGAGGACTCTACATGGAGGAGTAAGAGTCTTACTAGGGTTGTACTACGCGGAACCTATAAAAGCTCACAACATCACCATGGAGAGGTAATACAACTTTGATTCCCAAACACACAGAGCTTTTTGTCTATTTGTCTATTTTGCTGACTTAAGCATCGGAGAGGTATCTGGCACACACCCACCGACTAGCTCACGTTTGTATTTTCAGGGAGTAAAGTGACGACGTACGGAGAAGCGCAGACTTGATCAACAAGATTATGCGAAAAGATTTATTTCTTTCCCGTACAATATACAATATAAATTAACAAAAACAACCTTTATTTTTTGTTTAATGTATTATACTGTCTAAATTATTCAAATCATATCAACTACACAAGAAAAAAGCAATAAGGAAAAAAAAAAAAAGGCTGAAATAAAGAATAATGCTCTACAAATAGAAATAACATATATACAAAACATTTTATATACTAACTGGGTACCAAAATTTAAAAAAAAAAGACTTGTGATACCATCTTATTAGTCTTATTTTTCTTTTCTTTTTTTATTGGGCGAATTACACTAACAGTCCATATAGTTTAGGAATTATATCACTTTGGGCATCGTTTGTTTAGAGAGTTAGAGGGGGTATTGGGATTGGTAGTGAGGTGGGACCCACTAATATTGTGTTTGTTTTGAGAGATGGGGAGGGAATTGATAGTGAGCTCCGGATTAGGATAGGCCTCCCCAAAGGAATTCGGATGGGTCTCCAGGACTTGGTATTAGAAAAATAGTCCGGCGGACTAGAAAATTATTTATTTTTTTATTTTTTATTTTATTTTTTATATGTCGGGCATTTTTTTTAACATTAATGTTTAATTTTTTGTATTTTTTGTTAAGTAAAAATCATTATTTTATTTGTTCTATTTTTTCTGAAAATTTTTTATTTTATTTTTATTTTTATTTTAATTTTTTACATGTTGGGTATTTTTTTTAAAACATTAATGTTTAATTTTTTTGTATTTTTTTAATATTTATTTTATATAAAAATAATTTGACAATCCCTACACTAACAACTATCAACAAAACAAACAAAATTTTACTTAATCTCCTCACTATCAATCTCCTCACTAACAATCCGCTCACTATCAATCCCCTCCATTCTATCTCTGAAAACAAACGGGGCCTTGATCCCTAACTTTTCAATTGTGACACGTTTAATTCTGAATTTTGAATCTTATTCCAAATAAGGACAATTAAAGATACCATTACTTAATTTCAAGGGCAAAATCATCAATTTGACAAAATATAAACTAATTTGATAAAAATAAATGTCAAAAAAATATTTTTGAATTTTTAAAAATTATTTCTACCCACCAAAGATGAACTTATGTAAAATTGATAAATCTTTTAGATATTTATTTATTTAATTTATTTTTATTACGTGTTTGAATAATGATCATATAATGAATGGTTGTTGGAATTTTAATATATAATCGGTATATTTAATATAGGACGAATTACACTAACAGTCCCTATAGTTTGGAGTTCGTCTCACTTTGATTCCTGATTTTTTAATTGTGGCACATTTAACACTGAATTTTGAATTTTGTTTCAAATAAGGACAATTAAAGATATTATTGCTCAATTTTAGGGGTAAAGTTGTCAATTTGATAAAATAAAAACTAATTTGACAAAAATAAATGTCAAAAAAATATTTTTAAATTTTTAAAAATTATTTATACTCACTAAAGATAAAATTATGTAAAATTGATAAATCTTTTACACATTTTTTTAAACCAAATTAATTTTTATTATGTTTAGATGATGATCATGTGATGGGTGGTTGTTTTTATTTTCATTAAATTAATTTATATTTTTCCAAAATTCAAATATGGCGATAACTTTGATATTATTTTTTAGGGGTGGGCAACGGTTTATCCGAACCGCTCAAACCGCCCAATCCGCCCAACCCGCATATAAATGGGCGGTTTCGCAAACATAATGCGGGCGGATGCAGTTTGAAATATGACAAATTTGCGGGTTGCGGGCGGGTCGCGGTTTAAACCCACAACCCGCAAAAACCGCCCGCACTTTAATTATTATTATTATTATTATTTTAACTCCGTCCCAGACATAGAGGATTGATGCACTAATTCTACAGTAACATTGTCAGATCAGTTTAACATGTCGCACATTGATCATTTTGACAGCTCCGAGGATCCGATGGTCCATTTGCGATTGTTTTCTGATATCTTGCGGCCGATGGAATTAACTAGACCACACAAGCTATCTCTCTTTGGTCGCACCATGTCGGGTATAGGGGCCATTTGGTAAGCTAAGTTGGAAGATTCTGTTAAGCAGAATTGGGAGGAGATGGCCGAAGTCTTCATTGCTCAGTACTCTTACAATACATTGATTGAGGTCACAACTCGTGATCTTGGGGCAACCTATCAAGAGCCAAAAGAGGGTTTCTCTAAGTTTGTGACAAGATGGATGGCCAAAGCCTCGATGATGACCACGAGACCTTCCGAGAAGGATCAGATAAGAATGGTTGTTCGGAATCTGGATGGCAGTTGTTGCAGAAGATGATTGTTCTACCTCTATTTACCTTTATAGAGCTTTATGAAACGAGGGTTCAAATCGAGGATGCCGTCAGACAAGGGATCATTGTGGAAGATACTGAGCCTTTAAAGAAGAATGTTGTTCGCAGTTCCAATGCTACTACCAGTGGGAGCACAGCTGCGAAATGCTCAGAAGTAAACATTGTCACTAGTTCCATAACCACTTCAACTTGGCCCTAAGCCCGAAATTTTCATCCTCTTTACATGAGTCTCTCTCAAGCCTTGAAAACGCTACTAGAAAAAAGGTACCTAGAGCTCCTAGAACCCCAACCCCTCCCAAATCCTCTTCCACCAAGACATGACCCCGCTACATACTGTGCTTATCATCAACAACACAGTCATGATACAAACCGTTGCATCTGCCTCCATCATAAGGTTCAGGATCTTACTGACGAAGAGATCATAGCTCCACCAAAAAGTCCTCATGCCATCACTAACCCATTAACTCCATATCTCAACCTAATCCATACACTACCATCCACCTACAACCCCAACATATACATCACCCCAGCCCATTCACCCAAGCCTGAGGTGTTCATTCCAGAAAGCACGTACTTGTGTATGATGGATGCACTTGAACCCCAATCATCTCAAATCCGTGAACCCACTGCTTCTGAGCTAATGAGCATGATTGAAGATTTGTAGAGAACTATGGCAGATTTAGCCTTTGGGATTTTGGTTCCATTATCGCCCACATCACATGCCAGAAATTTCATGCCAAAAGGCTCCCTAATCTTGGGGCGAGCTACAGTTGGAAAGGGCTAACCCGAAGCTATCTCGAGTCTGGGTGATCACATGTCAACAAGAAGTGGGCCTTGCTCCGATGTAGCGACCCAATCCCTTGACAAAATGAAGGCAAGTGCCAAGAACAAGGCCAGGGCAAGTATTGATCCTTATGCACATCTCTGGTGGGCTATTGAGACTTTGAAGGTAAAAGGGCTGAACAAGCAGCATGTGCTTGCAGTTGTTGCCAAAAACTGTAGATGACACTTTTGTCACAAGGGTTTGGGGCATTTTGAATTTGGAGGTAAGCCATGGAAAGAGATGTCGTACCAGAAACACCCCTTTTAGCTCCAATCCTACATCTGTTGGAGATCTTTAAACCCAAGCAACCCCTGCCAATCCCTCTGTCAATCCTTGTAGGACTGGTAGTAACCGCACCTTCAATCTCCTTTACATGAACTTATCCAAAGCTCTCCAAATTCTCATTGGACAAGGCCATCTCAAACCCCTTGACCCTCGGCGTCTACCTGATCCCCTTCTAGACAAGCATAATGCTGCCAAGTACTATGCCTTCCATCAACAAACGAGCCATGACACTGACTGTTGTTTTTTTCTTCACCATGAAGTTTGAGATCTGATTAACAAAAAGGTCATCACTCCACTGGGTCCTACAAAGTCTATCGGCGCTGGATCAATGAACTGTAGGGATAATGTGGCTAGTTTTGTGATCAGGGGATCAACCACCTGTTGAGGCACTCATTTTGCTCCGGGCATGGTGGATGGAACGTACTGTTTTGTGGCAAATGGAAAATGTTGTTTATTTTACTTTCTGAACTGGGTGTTGAGTCATTCTTTCAGTGTCAGAGTTTGGTGATTTTGGGGGTGTTAACTTGGACATCACTTTCTTATTTTGTGTTTGTCGTTTACATTCTTCATTTTGAATCTGTTTCTATCATGGAGCCAGCTGAGCCAGAAGTTCTAAATGAAACTACAATACCTTTCACCTACTTCTATGTGCCTTTAAATCGTTGCATTGACCAAACTTTTTCAAAACTTTTCTAAAACTGTGATGAAAACAAAGAGGAAGGAATTCCTCGGGATTTGTAAAAATTTGATCATCTAAGAGGAAGAGAGGCATCCTAAGCCCTTAATGAATGAGATCATGTCTGTTAATGTGAGTATTGAGAAGGATCTTGGCTTGATCCAGATTGGTTCTACATTGTCTTTAGAAGAGCACGAACGACTAGTCGCTTTATTAAAAGATTTCAAAAAAATATTTTGCATGGTCCTACGAAGGCATGCCTGGAATTGATCTTCAGATTGTACAACATAGGATCACTCTTGGCCTTGAGACTCGACCCTTGATGCAGAATGCTCAAACAATCAACCACAATGTGAGGCTTGCATAGCCGAATTGGAAACAACTCTTGAACTAGGGGCAATAAGGTCGGAAGTGATCAAAGGAAGCTTGCATAGCCGGATGAGAAGCAGTCCTTGAACTAGCGAAAAAACAGGTCAGATATGCTTGAAGATTCAAAACTGGGTCATTTCTCAAGCCAATGAAGATCGGCAAGAAAGCCAAATCCCAAAATCTGAAAGAAGAAAATTTATTGTTGAAAGACAATCGAGTTTCTATCGGTGACACTAGGGGCAAATTCAGACCTAACTGGATAGGCCCTTTCATCATCAAAGACTATTTAGTCATGGACAACGGCCATTCTCGTGGATCCAGATGGCTTAGACATCCTACGGCCATTCAACATAGACAAGTTAAACTTTTCTATCCTTGAGAGGCTTGTTGAGCCGAAAACCTAGAAGGGCCACCCAGGCAAAAGTTAGAGCAAGAAGAAAAAGAAAAGAACAAAAATGAAAAAATGAAAACAAAGGAAGAAGGAAAAAGAAAGAAAGAAAAGAGAAAAGAAAAATAGAGCTCGCAAGGTTGAAAACCTAAAAGGGCGGCTTTGGCAAAAGTTAGAGTGCAAAAGGAGAGAGTTAGCGCTCGAGTGCACCGTAACCCCTGAACTACGTACGGCCTGATTCCTATATTTGGGATACGTAGGCAACTTCATTATGAAGTTCAGCCCCAAACCATTTTCAACTTGCTAGTCGTATCCATGTTGATTGGCTTGTTAAACTCGGCTATCCTATCCATGTGCAACTTGGCTCATCTTTATGCTCATCTTCGTTCAAAATCGGTTGTCCAATTTCTTTAGAAGATTTAGCTACAAGATAAATAAAGTTTAGATATGAGGTTGTGCATCTCAAGAGTTAATTCCACATTGGTTGAGTAGCGGCCATTTGCAAAAATAGTTTTGAGGATTTTTAGTGAAGTTGACTAATTCTCTCGAAAGTTATTCCATTTTCCAAAAACAGGACTATTTCTTGGACCCAAAAAAGGAAATTTTTTAGTGATCGTAGCCTGACTTACATGATTTCAAAGCAGAAAGTCGAACAAGCATGTTAATCTAATCTCATGTTGGTCAAAATTGTTTTAGCAGAAAGGCAAAGACAAAAAAGGTCAAACTAATGAACTAGGGGCATAGTTGAGTCAGGTTTCCTGTCTTTTCCCCATTGTTAATGCACTCGTCAGAAAGGGCACAGTTGAAGCTAACAGTAGAGGCCAAAACACTCTCAATCTCCAAGCATCAAGGTACCAAGCCAAGTGTGAAGCACAAACTGGAAAATGGAGCAGAGTATTCCACTCCCTCATCTTAACGGGTCTGATCACATCCAAACTGGCCAAGGGCATCGTCAATTGATGTCAGTTGCAGATCTACTACACATCCAGTCATGCCACAACCCCTCTGTTGGAAATCTTACTAATTGTGAGCAAAAGAAGGAGAATCTATCAGAGTACTAGGGGCAAGGGCCCATAACTTTCAGCTTATCCATCAACCACACCTGGGGAGGATAAAAAAAGAAAAAAAGAGAGATTAAAGAATAGAAAGATATGCGCTGAGAGAAAAAGTAAGGAAAGGGCTTTTTAGAGAAATAGAGATTGAGGGCCAAAGTGATGTGAGAATCACAAATGAGAAAGGGTGGGAAACCATACCTGGAGAAGCAGTGGCTCCCTGTGAACCGAGTGGCCTCCCGCCAATGGAAAACATCCAAGTGTTGTGTTTGGTGGTTTTGTTTTTTTGATTCTTGTTTTGAGTCGTTTTGATTTCAGTGAGTGTCAATAGTTGTGCTGTTCTTACCTTGTTTTTCCTTTGTTGAGTTGTGGTGTACTGTGTTCAGTCGTAGGCTCAATACTCGATTAAGAACTCATTCTCGGTTTGCAAAAATAAATCGTTTTGTGCTCACAGTGTCATGCTATGCTGAACATGATCTGCAAAATAGGATTCTTTCTTTCATAAAACTTCAGGGTCCAACATCGATCAAAAGAGAAAGCAATAGAACATGGACCTATCTAAAGCTACATAGGTTCCGGACTGCAAACCAAAAGAAAAAAAGAAATTTGGAGCATCTGAGTTTGTTTCAATTTCAGCAATTTCCAGGATTGCATTCCAGAGGCACCTTTTCAGGTCTTGTCATTTCTCCGGAGTATGAGTATACCTCGACCTTGAACTACCTCAAGTTCAAGCTCAAGTTTGCTTCAAGTTAGAATGGCGATCAAAAGTGCTCTCCCTGAACACCATTTCCCCACCAGAGACGTCTTGGATGTGTTTGCAATGAGTTCCTAGGAGACCAACTGTGCCGGTGGAAACTAGAGTTCGAATGGCGATGCCTAGAACACAAAGGTTTGGAGTTTCCGAGACTAAAGTCTAGTTTAAATACCCAGGGGTGTATCCCCGGCTTGAAATCTGTATGGCAGCCCCATAAGTTGAGGTAGAGTGTATGCGCCTCAATTTTGGATACTGAGCCAACCTAGTCTGTCACCCCTTTGGAGAATAGGGAAAGTTGTGAATATGATCAGGAAGAAAAGTGGCATCTGTGGCTTCTACATGCAGATGCCACTCCTTGTTAGCATTTGAGGACCTTTGTACTGTGAGTTGAAGGTAAGATTTCGAAGAGCACAAGAGGGAGATCCCTGTCAGAGTAGAGCGGTTTATCACCACTCATCCCATGAGGTGCTTTCGAAAGCACTACTTTGTTTGTTTATTGCATTCTCTAAACATCATGCAATACATTGCTTGTAACATGTATCATATCCTCGCACTTATTGCATTCATTTGCACCTTGCGTTATCTTGTATCATTTATCCTTTTATGCTAAGTAGCATTTAGGATCATTGTCCCCTGGAGCTTTCTCAGGACGCGTAGAACACGACCCTAAGCGGTTTTCTCAGGACCTCTTCTCATGATTTTAGTGTGGTTTGAGTGTTCCCTTTCTCACTCGATTTCAGCATGTTTGGAATTTATCTCAGGACGCGTGGAACACAACCCTGAGCGTTTTTCTCAAGACCTCTTCTCATGATTTCAGCGTGGTTTGAGTGTTCCATTTCTCATACGATTTCAACGTGTTTGGAATTTATCTCAGGGCACATAGAACACAACCCTGAGCGATTTTCTTGGGACCTCTTCTCATGATTTCAGCGTGGTTTGAGTGTTCCCTTCCTCACTCAACTTCAGCGTGTTTGGAATTTATCTCAGAACGCATGGAACGCGACCTTGAGTGGTTTTCTCAGGACCACTTCTCACGATTTCAGCGTGGCTTGAATGTTTCCTTCCTTGCACGATTTCAACATGTTTGGAATTTATCTCAGGACGCATGGATTGCGATCCTAAGCGATTTTCTTGGGACCTCTTCTCATGATTTCAACGTGGTTTGAGTGTTTCCTTCCTCACTCGATTTTAGCTTGTTTAGAATTTATCTCAGGACGTGTGGAATGCGACCCTGAGTGGTTTTCTCAGGGCCTCTTCTCACGATTTCACCGTGGTTTGAATGTTCCCTTCCTCATATGATTTCGGCGTGTTTTGAATTTATCTCAGGACGCGTGAGACGCGACCCTGAGTCGTAGGATCTCTTCTCACAATTTCAGCGTGATTTGAGTGTTCCATTCCTTACAAGATTTCAACATGTTTGGGATTTGTTCTTCCTCCTCTCATGATTCCAGCGTGGTTGAAGTATGTCACCCTATTCATCTACTATATTATCTATTACATTCATTACATCATACCATTATATCATCTGTATCCTTTCAATGTTAAGCGTAGTTTGGCATGTGTTCATACCTTTCCCTTGTTGAAACATGGTTCCGTCATGTGTAAGTACCCATGCTGTGCTGAGGCTAGTATTGAGGATGTTAACACCTTTTCTGTGTTAGACGTGGTTTGTTTTGTGTCTAGGCCTTTTCTAGGTAAGATGTGGTTCAGCTTGCGCCTTTTATTCACTTCATCCATGGTATCCATTGCATTGTACTTTGTCTCGTTGCATTTAGCATTTAAGATCATTATCTTTCCCTTCCCTAGCAGATCATTCCTTACTTATATCATACCACCCAATTACTTGTACTCTTTCTCTTTCTACAAAAAACATAGTTTTCCATGTGCTCGCACCCCTTTCACATTAAAACATGGTTATGTTATGTGTAAGTACCTATGCTGCGCTGAGGCCAGTATTAAGGATGTAAGCACTTAACCTGTGTTAGGCGTTGTTTGGTTGTGCCCACTTCTTTTCTATATAAAACGTAGTTTGACTTGCATCTCCATTCCTTTATAGTATTCATGTGTTTTATACTGCTTGTGGTTTGATTATTTTTGTTACATTGTATATCATTTACACTGTTTGTTCTACTATGTATGAGTTTGCATCATGCCCCTGAACTACACTGGTTTGATTCTTTGCAAAGGGATACATAGGCAACCCCAAGGTTTAACCAACTGCATCTGTATTTTGTTTGTTTGCCCAAGTCTTATGGCCTTGTCAAAATGGGTTGTCTTCTGGCTTTGACATTCACGCACATCATTTCATGACTTTGAGCTCTGTCAAAGAGTGGCAACTGTAGACACCCCATTTTTGACAGCCCATATGACTTGGTGTAGACGTCCCCGAACGCTCCCGGGAGGGTGAGTCCCGTTCTGCTCATTTGGGGTCACTACAGCTCAGGACTCTCAAATGTCACGGTTCTAAGTCTGAACCAAAGAGTCCAAATCCGGCAAATTGTTTTGAGAAAACAGATTTTTGAAAGAAGTGCCATACACGGACTGCTTTGCCAGATACAGAGTCGCCACTTAAATATTTTATTTTTTGGGGAAATTTAGGAAACCCTGACTCGGTGCCAAAGGCCACGTGTCCGTCATCACCAAAGTTGCCTCGGCTCGGGAACTTGGGTACGATTGGGGAAGGTCACTTCGTGAGCACCCCCGCTCGCCCGGTCAGAGACCGGCCTCTACTAACCATGATATCTATTTTTGAAAACATTGTATGTTCTTATTCCAGTTATTTAGCCTAGGTTACTATGTGATGCGCACAGCATACAAGTATAGACTGAGTCACCTGAATTGGAACAAAACATTTTATGTTTGTTTTTGAAAGATGGTTTGCTACTCGTAAGTAGGCTTAAAATGCAGATTTTGCCACCCTCGGGTGGGCTTAGAAAAGATGGTTTTGCCACTATCTAGTGGGCTTAAAACTCATAGTTGATGATTTGTTCCAATCCAAATAACCCAACCTTCACCCACAGGCATTCAGGCAGTTATATCATATAAGCACATAGCCTCATGGTAAGCATGCTATCATGGCAATCACTCACACGCATGCAAGGATGCTAAAGCATAAAAACTCATCGAGTACTCCAAGCCGAAACAGAAACTACATTCGAAATCATGCATGATCCTAAGTATACAGAAATGTCTAATGCAACACATGCAAAAATGCAAACTATAGCAGGCTCGGCTATTCTAAACATGGCATATGAGATGCAACAGCTAACAAGTATTCAACTTGGAATTGAAAATACAATGCAGTTAGTATGATGCGCCGAGCCCGGTGCATGCAATACAGATGAATGAATGCAAACATGCTATCATACTGTATGCTAATTGAAATATGCCCTAATCTAACCATCATAAGCGGATAAATAAAAGGGAGAAAGACGTGGGGTTGGAAGACATACAACACACATACGCACACTTATTACAGTTGTGCCCTCGCGCAGAGGGTCCGAATAAATATACAGTCTCGAATAAAATAATAGTACAGTCCAAATAAATATTACAGTCCAAATAATATACAAATTCCTAATTAATTAACAAATTAACTAACTAAGAAAATAAACTGGCATGCAAGCCAGGGACTGCCTTGATTCCATTCCGGATGATGAATAATGCATGCCCGGGTTGCCTTTGCGCGGAAATTCATGACGATGCCCCAATTAGCCTCTGTTTGCACCTGTTCTTGAAATGCGTGCCAAGCTTTGGAAGACCGCTGATTCTTGATTTGCTGTAACAGAGAGCAGGAAAGGGGCATAGCAATGTATTTTCACAAATGTATGCATGCCTCGATCCTCGTGCCACCAATCATGCATCTCGATGCATGATGGCCAAGGAGTCGAATTATGCAACTCAATATAGAATGAATGCACATGAAAACTCAACTAAACCTAGACTCCATCATGGATAATCTGGAGTGTCGGCGACTGGGAATTGAGACACGTTCCGTCACTCGGAGTACGAAACGCACCTCGTTTCCCGTGCTCGGGCTAACTCCTATCCCAAGCACGATGCAATATGCATGAGATGCATGAAATGCCACTAAGATACAACCTAGCATGCACAATGCTATGAAATGGCATACACAATGCACGAGGTAACATGGCATACACGATGCGCTAACAGACAACCTAGCATACGCAATGCTATGGAATGAAATGGCATACACAATGCATAATGGACTTACACTAACATGAGTGGACCTCAGCCACACTCACATAAGAGGCCATAAGATGAAAATGAGACACTTGTGATGCGTGCACGCATGCACGCAAACTGAGGACTGACCCTAAGGCACCAAATGCCACTCTAACAAGACATGGCAAGATGATATGCTAGCATGCAAATTTCAGCGCTAAAATATGACCCAAAACAGCCCCGAATCAAGACAATATAGCATCTGATGCATGGTATGCGACCCGAAACATGAAATTAGGCACATGCAATGGCCTACAGCTATACAAAGCATGCATTATTTGATCATGACATGTGAAGACAGATTCAAGGCAGCCCCAAAAAAAGCATGTTTACAGTTTTAGGTGAGGCCAGAAAGCTAACACAAATGGGGCTAAACTAGCATGCAAAAATGGCCCCGAAAGCAAGCTAATAAAGCAAGTCACAGCTGCAGGCCTCAAACAGATGAGGGCCCTTCAACAATGTTGAAGAGGGGCCTACAATGTTGAAGAGGGGCCCAAAATATGGTATTCTACAGTTGGTGGCTGAGACAAAAACAGTACACAAGCATGCTCAAAATACTATACAAAATAAGGCCTAAAAAGAGGTCTAAACACAAGGAGGAAAAAGGAAACATCAAACAGCAAAAGACCCTTGATGAAACATGAAGAGGGGGTCAAAATAAGTCCATTTACAGTTCGGACCAAAGTCCAGGAACACAAACACAAGGGGCTAACAAATCATGCAAAAATGAGGCCAAAAGAGGGGGATATAAAGGCAAGTGGCAAAAGGAAACCACAGACAGTGATGAGCCCTTCTCTACTAGCCATGATATCTATTTTTGAAAACATTATGTGTTCTTATTCCGGTTATTAGCCTAGATTACTATGCGATGCGCACAGCATACATGTATAGATTGGATCGCCTGAATTGGAACAAAACATTTCATGTTTGTTTGTTTGAAAATGGTTTGATGGTGCTACCCGCAAGTAGGCTAAGACGTGGATTTGCCACCCCAATTTCAGGTGATTTTGAGGTTCAATTCCTTACAAGATTTCAACATGGTTTGGATTTGTTCTTCCTCCTCTCATGATTCCAGCGTGGTTGAAGTATGTCACCCTATTCATCTACTATCATTATCTATTCATTCATTACATCATACCATATATCATCTGTATCCTTTCAATGTTAAGCGTAAGTTTGGCATGTTGTTCATACCTTTCCCTTGTTGCAACATGGTTTCGTCATTGTGTAGTACCCACTGCTGTGCGAGGCTGTATTGAGGGATGTTAAACACCTTTTCCTGTGTCTAGACGTGGTTTGTTTGTGTCTAGGCCTTTTCTAGGTAAATGTGGTTCAGCTTCGCCTTTTATCTCACTTCATCCATGTATCCATTTGCATTTGTTACTTTGTCTCGTTGAGCATTTAGCATTTAAGATCATTCTTTCCCCTACAGATCATTCCTTACTTATATCATACCACCCAACTTACTTGTACTCTTTTCTCTTTCTAAAAAAACTAGTTTTTTCCATGTGCTCTCGACCCCTTTCACAATTATAAACATTGGTTTGTTATGTGTAATACCTATGCTGCGCTGAGGCAGTTATATAGGATGTAAGCACTTAACCTGTGTTAGGCGCTTGTTTGTTGTGCCCATCTTCTTTTCTATATTAAAGTAGTTTGACTTGCATCTCCATTCCTTTATAGTATTCATTGTGTTTTTATCTGCTTGTGGTTTGATTATTTTTGTTGTACCATTGTATATCATTTACACTGTTTGTTCTACATTAATGAGTTTGCATCATGCCCTTGAACTTACACTGGTTTTGATTCTTTGCAAAGGATACATAGGCAACCCCAAGGTTTAACCAACTCGCATCTGTATTTTGGTTTGTTTGCCCAAGTCTTATAGGCCTTGTCAAAAATGGTTTCTTCTGGCTTTGGACATCACGCACATTCATTTCATGACTTTTGAGCTCTTGTCAAAGGTGGCAACTGGTAGACCCCCATTTTTGACAGCCCATATGACTTGGTGTAGACGTCCCCGAACGCTCCGGGAGGGTGAGTCCCGTCATCTTGCTCATTTGGGGTCACTCCAGCTCAGGACTCTCAAAATGTCCAGGTTCTAAGTCTGAACCAAAGAGTCCAAATCCGCAAATTGTTTTTGAGAAACAGATTTTTTGAAAGAGTGGCATACACGGACTGCTTGCCAGATACAGAGTCGCCACTTAATATTTTATTTTTTTGGGGAAATTTAGGAAACCCTGACTCGGTGCCAAAGGCCACGCTGGTCCGTCATCACCAAAGTTGCCTCGGCTCGGGACTGGGTACATTGGGGAAGGTCACTTTCGTTGAGCACCCCCGCTCGCCCGGTCAGAGCCGGCCTCTACTATCCATGATATCTTATTTTTTGAAAACATCTGTATGTTCTTATTTCCTCTAGTTATTTACGCTAGGTTACTATGTGATGCGCACAGGCATACAACGTATAGACTGAGTCACTGATTGGAACACAAACATTTTATGGTTTGTTTATGAAAGATTGGTTGCTACTCGTAAAGTAGGCCTTAAAAATGCAAGGATTTTGCCACCCTCGGGTGGGCTTAGAACAGATGGTTTTGCCACTATCTAGTGGGCTTAAAACTCTAGTGATTGATGATTTGTTCAATCCAAATAACCCAACCTTCACCCAACAGTCATTCAGGCAGTTATATATATAACGCACATAGCCTCATGGTAAGCATGTAATCATGGCATCACTCACACGCATGCAAGGATGCTAAAGCATTAAAAACTCATCGAGTAACTCCAAGCCGAACAGAAATACATTCGAAATCATGGCATGATCCTAAAGTTTTACAAGAAATGTCTAATGCAACACATTGCAAAAATGGCCAAACTATAGCAGGCTCGGCTATCTAACTGGCATATGAAGATGGCCAACAGCTAACAAGTTTCAACTTGGAATTGAAAATACAATGCAGTTAGTATGATGCGCCGAGCCCGGTGCATGCAATACAGATGAATGAATGCAAACATGCTTCATAACTGTTTGCTAATTGAAAATCTGCGCCTAATTCTAACCATCTTTAGCGGATAAATAAAGGAGAAAAGACGTGGGTTGGAAGACATACAACACACATACGACACTTATTACAGTTGTGCCCTCGCGCAGAGGGTCCGAATAAAATAATTACAGTCTTCGAATAAATATGTAGCAGTCGCAAATAAATATTACAGTCCAAATAATAACAATTCCTAATTAAATTAACGAATTAACATAGAAAAAAAATAACTGGCATGCAAGCAGGGACTGCCTTGATTCCATTCCGGATGGATGAATGATGCATGTCCGGGTTGCCTTTGCGCGGAAAACCATGACGATGCCCATTAGCCTCTGTTGCAACCTTTCTTTGAATGCGTGCCAAGCTTTGGAAGACCGCTGCATTCTTGATTTGCTGCAACAGGAGTAGAAAGGGCATAGCAAATGTATTTTCACAAATGTATGCATGCCTCGATCCTCGTGCCCATCACGCATCTCCGATGCATGATGGGCAAGGAGTCGAATTATGCCAACTCAATATAGAATGATGACATGAAAACACAACAAGACCTAACTCCATCATGGATTGATCGGAGTGTCGGTGACTAGGGATTGAGACACGTTTCGTCACTCGAGTTACGAACGCCCGCAGTTTCCCGTCCCCGGGCTTAACTCCTATCCCGAACACGATCGCAATATGCATGAATGCATGAATGACATTAAAGATACATCTCTAACTACACATGTCGTGGAATGGCATACAGCGCTGCACGAGGTAATATACAATCCGAGCATACACAATGCTATGGATGAATTGGCATACGCAATGCAATAATGGGCTTACACCAACATAGAGAGCGCTCAGCCATGCTCACCATAGGAAGGCCATCAGATGAAAAACAAGAACAACTCGAAATGCGTGCACGCGTGACGCAAACCGAACGAACGACCCTCAGGCACGAAATGCCACTCTAATGAGGCATGCGCAAAAGACATGGAAACTTGATATGCAAATCTGCAAAAATCAGTACGCAAAATGAGTGGGCAAAAGCCTGAACAAGGCGAAATGACCCGATGCATGGAATTTCTCCCGAAATGTAAGACTAGGCTACATGAAATGGCCTACAGCTATACAAAGATGCATAATTGGTAACATGGAATGAAAGACAGAAGCAAGGCAGCCCCAAAATAAGCATCTTTTACAGTTCAAAGCAATGGCCAAACAGGAAACATAGAACAGGGAAAACACTAGGCATGCAAAAAATGGGCCCTAATGTGGAGATTAAAGAGAACTCCAGCTGCATCCCCAACAGATTAGGGCCCTTCAACGAGTTGAAGAGAATCCCAAAACATTGATCTTTTACAGTTTATGGAAAACCACAAAACCAGCACAGTATGGTTAACTCTATTGCAAGAAATGGGCCAAAAGGTGGCCAAGAAGCAAGTGGGTGCGTTGTATGGCCTTAAACACAAAGGGCCCTTCAAACAACATTGAAGAGGGGCAAAAAATAATGCATTTTACAGTTGATGGCCAACCCAAAACAGTATAGCATACCAGCCAAAGATATTATGCCAAAATTGGCCAAAAGAGAGATATAAACAACGTATATAACGGAGTCTCAAACAGTGAAATACCCTCAATCAAAGATGAAGAGGAGGCTAAAATAAGGCTGTTTTTAGTTCTGAATCGCCCAAAATAGAAGCACAATATGCTAATAAATCAATGCAAAATGGGACCAAAGAGGGTATATATGACAAAGTGGGCACATGAAGGTCCCAACAGTGAATGGTCTTCTTTCAATGTTGAAGGACAGAGCTCAAAATAGCTTCTACAGTTTACATTCATTGTCCAAAACACGATCATATATGGGCCAAATACTATGCGAGATTTTGGCCATAAAGGCGATAATGATGAAAGTGAATCAAGAGAGCTCAAACACGTGAGAGGCCCTTTAAGAAAAAGTGAAAAAGAGCTCAAATTAATGTCACTTTCAGTTATGGCCGGAGCTCAAAAACAGCAGCATTATATGGCTAAGAATATACAAGAATGAGCCAAAAAAAGGGGAAATGGTACTTACCCTTCAAGACAAAATCTTTGGTTGCTTCTTGGCTTGAGAAAGCTGATGCCTCTAGCTGCTGAAAGCTCCCAAGCTGCTGGAAATGGGTAGGGTGTGTGATGCTAGGTGGTGATGAAGAAAGGTGGTAGAACTTGATGTTTTGCTTGAAGAAGAAGAGAGAGATGGAGGAGTGTGTATACAAAAATTGAAGGCAAATTTCTTCCAACCTTTTTGACCAATGCTGGAGGCCAGTTATATGGAAAAGGAGAGGGAGAGAATGGGGGAAGAATGGGGGAAAAGGACCAAGTTTTCCCCCAAAAGCTTCCCCGGATACAGGCTTTTTTTGGGGATAAACGAATATCACGTAAATGTACTCACCCTGAGGAGAGGAGGCCGGCCCGCTTTTGGAGCTGCAGGTGGCCGGTTGGCCACTCCCCATGGCCGGACTCGGCCAGGGGCAAAAAAGGTCAAAAAAGATTAATGGCCGGCCACCACAGATGGTTGTCTCTCCAGGTGCCCTCACACAACCCTGTAGTTCAAAATTGTCAATGTAAAACAGGAGAAGAGAACAAGCATTTTTTAAGGAGGGTTCAAAGGGTCAGGTGGAATTACGTGGCCAGCCACCAACTTTTGGTGCCTCCCATGTGTGTACCTAAACGAAATCATGTTGGTTAAAAGTTCAAGAAAATGGGCCCAAGGTTGATCAACATTGGCTTGGAAGTGAGAAATACGTGGCGTCGGAGGGCGCCGGAGGAATAACTGGTTGCCTGAAACAATTGCTTTGGCCTCCCACCCTTCTACGGCTTCCTGGGGATAAAACAGAGGTACCTGCAAAAAATGAACGAAAACCGATGCAAAAACGAATGCCGGGGCCGGAACGCGCAGTTCGGGGCCCCGAAAACTGCCTGTTGGGCACCGAAAGTGCGCTTCGACCAGAAGTGGTCCTCAGACCT
>NW_021026409.1:0-18070 GCF_004153795.1 Camellia sinensis | reverse complement strand
TGATTTTGCTGTAACAGAGAGCAGGAAAGGGGCATAGCAATGTATTTTCACAAATATATGCATGCCTCGATCCTCGTGCCACCAATCACGCATCTCGATGCATGATGGCCGAGGAGTCGAATTATGCAACTCAATATAGAATGAATGCACATGAAAACACAACAAGACACGTAACTCCATCATGGATGATCCGAAGTGTCGGTGACTAGGGAATTGAGACACGTTCCGTCACTCGAAGTACGAAACGCACCTCGTTTCCCGTGCCCGGGCTAACTCCTATCCCGAACACGATGCAATATGCATGATATGCATGAAATGCAACTAAGATACAATCCTAACATACACAATGTCATGTAATGGCATACACGCTGCACGAGGTAATATGCAACCAAGCATACACAATGCTATGGATGAAATGGCATACGCAATGCAATAATGGGCTTACACCAACATGAGAGAGCCTCAGCCATACTCACATAGGAGGCCATCAGATGAAAACAAGACAACTCGAAATGCGTGCACGCGTGCACGCAAACCGAGAACCGACCCTCAGGCACCGAAATGCCACTCTAATGAGGCATGGCAAAGACATGGAATATGATATGCAAATATGCAAAAATCAGTAGCAAAATGAGGGGGGAAACAGCCCCGAAACAAGGCGAAATGACACCCGATGCATGGAATTTCTCCCGAAATGCAAGACTAGGTACATGAAATGGCCTACAGATATACAAAGCATGCATAATTGGTACACGGAAGGAAAAGACAGAAGCAAGGAAGCCCCAAAATAAGCATCTTTACAGTTCAAAGCATGGCCAAACAGCAAACATAAACAGGGAAAAACTAGCATGCAAAAATGGCCCTAAATGTGAGATAAAGAAGCAACTCACAGCTGCTATCCCCAAACAGATTAGGGCCCTTCAACGAAGTTGAAGAGAGGCCCAAAACATGATCTTTTACAGTTTATGGAAAACCACAAAAACCAGCACAGGTATGGCTAAACTCTCATGCAAGAAATGGACCAAAAGGTGGCCAAAGAAGCAAGTGGTGGTTGCTAGCCTTAAACACAAAGGAGCCCTTCAACAACATTGAATAGGGGCCAAAACTAATGCATTTTACAGTTGATGTCCGGACCCAAAACAGTATGCATACAAGCCAAAGATATTATGCCAAAATATGGCCAAAAAGAGAGATATAACACAAAGTATATAAAGGATGTCTCAAACAGTGAAATACCCTCAATGAAACATTAAGAGAAGGCCAAAATAATACTGTTTTTAGTTCTGAAAATTGCCCAAAAATAGAAGCACAATAGGCTAATAAATCATGCAAAAATGGGGACCAAAGAGGGGTATAATGACAAGTGGCACATGGAGGTCCCAAACAGTGATGAGCCCTTCTTCAATGTTGAAGGAGGGCTCAAAATAAACCTATCTACAGTTTACATCATGCTCCAAAATAGATCACATATAGGCCAAAAATACTATGCGAGATTATGGCATACAAGAGGGATAATGAAGAAAGTGCATCAAGAGAGCCTCAAACAGTGAGAGGCCCTGAAGAAAAAGTGAAAAAGAGCTCAAAATAATGTCACTTTCAGTTAGGGCCGGAGCTCAAAACAGCAAGCATGTATGGCTAAGAAATGATACAAGAATGAGCCAAAAAATGGGGAAATGGTACTTACCCTTGAAGACAAATCTTTGGTTGCTTCTTGGCTTGAGAAGTGATGCCTCCTAGCTACTGGAAAGCTCCCCAAGCTTCTGGAAATGGAGTAGTGGTGGTGATGCTAGGTGGTGATGAAGAAAAGGTGGTAGAACTTGGATGTTTTTGCTTGAAAGAGAGAGATGGAGGGAGATGTGTATACAAAACTTGAAGGCAAATTTCTTCCAACCCTTTTGACCAATGCTGGAGGCCAGTTATATGGACCAAGGAGAGGGAGAGAATGGAGGGAAAGAATGGGGGAAAAAGGACCAAGTTTTCCCCCAAAAGCTGTCCCCCGGATACAGGCTTTTTTTTGGGGGAAAACAGATATACAGCTGTAATGTACTCACCCTGAGGAGAGAGGCCGGCCAGCTTTTGGAGCTGCAGGTGGCCGGTTGGCCACTCCCCATGGCCGGTCGGCCAGGGGTCAAAAAGGTCAAAAAGATTTAATGGCCGGCCACCACAGATAGGTGTCCTCCCAGGTGCCCTCAACACAACCCTGTAGTTCAAAATTGTCAACTGTAAAACAGGAGAGAGAACAAGCCATTTTTAAGGAGGGTTCAAAAGGGTCAGGTGGAATTACTGGCCAGCCACCAACTTTTGGTGTCCTCCCATGTGTGTACAACACAAATATGTGGTTAAAAGTTCAAGAAAATGGCCCAAGGTTGTTCAACATTGGCTTGGAAGTGAGAAAAACGGGCGTCGGAGGGCGCCGGAGGAATATAACTGGTTGATGAAAAAATTTCTGGCCTCCCACCCTTGTACGGCCTTCCTGGTGATGAAACAGAGGTACCTGCCAAAAATGAATGAAAACCGATGCAAAACGAATGCTCGGGGGCCGGAACGTGTAGTTCGGGGCCCTCAAAACTGCTTGTTAGGCACCGAAAGTGGTATTCGACCACGAAGTGGGTCTCTCAGACCTCAGTGTCCCTCAAAAGGAAGTAAATAAGATGCATGCTAAAAACCAGAGCAAACGGAGATGGTTAAGCGGTCCCGAACCGAGGCACACGGCCAACGGTCCCGAAAAATCAGAAACCGGGCTCCGAAATGGGCAAAATGGCCTACAGCCACAAAATATAGCCCACGGCCACTGAGAGATGATCTACGAGACCTCTCCCTCATTTCGGTAAGAGAAAACAGAGAAAATCGAGCCTAATTCGCAAACCGAGGCAAAGTACAGAAGAGCCCGGAAGTCCGGAGGCAAGGCTCGCAGCCGACACTCTGAAACTTCTGAGCAAGCACAATATGCAATATCACCGAGCGCTCAACTGGTGACGTCTGAGTCTCAAGGTCGGTCAAAAATGGGGTGTCTACACTTGGGCACCTCAGGTTGATCACTCGATGATGAAAGTTATGCTGTACAAATGTTTAGGTTCTTCGGCAAGAAGAGCTTCTAAATCCCAACCTTACACCCCATTTTTGACCAAAACTATTTTAGACCTTAAAACCCTCTTTTTTCAAAATATTTTTCCAAATGTTTCTACGATATTTCGAGGCTCGCATTTCGTTTAAAATAATGCACTTTTCGGTAAACCGAGCAAGGACAAAGTGGAAATAAATGAAAAAGGAGGTGAACTCTTTGAAAAATATTTATAACATCTTATTTATAGGTTTGGAGTTGAAGAAAATAGGAGGGGAGGAAAGAAAACTGGTTGGGGGAAAAGTTAGGCATCAATCCGTTAGGATAGAAATGAGCAGCCTTCACTAAAATAGGCATATCTCTTTTCACACTTAGAATTTAGATGTGAGGCTACCAACATTGGAAAAGTAGACTTCGGGGGCTTCAATTTAGACTGAAGAATGACCTAAAACCAAGTCTGCATGAGGGAGATATTCCCATTTGAAATCAAGCCTAGAAGTAGATTTTAGTGGCATGCCGATCAGTTGTGCAAAATTTGGCCATTTTGAGTGTTTTGGCCAACCAAGTGTCCCCCCACTTGTGGCCTGCTGGCCAGAAGAAGTCGGCCACTTGTGTCAAAAAGTAGATTTTTGCAAATATTTTCTGCTAGCTGTTTCCACACTACACCAGCTGTTTGTATATAGATATTTTCGATTGAGGCTCATGTTTTCTATATATAGGGGACCTTCCGTCTTGGTTTTAAGGTTAGAAAATTTTGGAGAAGGAAATTAAGGTTACAAAAATTTCCAAAAACCCCAAAAACTTGAAATTATCTCTCTATCTCTATCTTGTAACATACACACACCTTACTCAAACACTTCCTAAACCAATATTTGAGCTCTTCTAGATGAGATTCTCGAGTCCAAATTGGAGCTTTTGGGAGTGAAAGACTTGTGGTTTGTGAAACAAAGTGTTAGTCCTCTTCATGAGGTATAACCTTGGCCTTCTCTACACTACCTTTTTCCGCATCTTTTCTTAATGTTTTTGGACTATATTTTTGGACTGAAACTTGTGCTTTAAATTAAAGGTAGAGGGGTGGATCACCCTTCTTTGAACTTTGTTTCATAGGCTTTTATCCTTGTGTTTCCCACATATTATCAACTTTTTTTGAGCTTTTTACCACTGGTTTTAAGAGGTTTTTTGAGGCTAAAAATGTGGTTTTGAAGTCCCAAAAATGAAGGGGTTAGCCACCCCTCTTTTGGCTTGTTGTAGACGTCCTCGAACGTCCCGGGAGGGAATCCCGTTTTGTTCATTTGGGCTCACTACAGTTCAGACTCAAAAATCACGGTCCTGTATCTAATCTCACAGAGTGCAACACAAGACCGATAAATCATCAAAGAGTCCAAATCCGGCAAATCATTTTGAAAAACTGATTTTTAGAAAGAAGTGCCAAACATGGACTACTTTGCCAGATAAAGAGTCGCACCTAAATTTTTATTTTGGAAAAATTTAGGAAACCCTGACTCGTGCGTAAGGCCACGTGTCCGTCATCACCAAAGTTGCCTCGGCTCGGGAACTTGGGTACGATTGGGGAAGGTCAGCTATGAGCACCCTCGCTCGCCCGATCAAAGATCGGCCACTACTAAACATGATATCTTGTTTTTGAAAACACATGTGTTCTTATTCTGGTTAATTAGCTAGAATTACTATGTGATGCACACCGGAAAACAAGTATAGACTAGATCGCCTAATTTGGAACAAAGCATTGCATATCCGTTTGTTCGGAAAAAAGGCTAAAATACGGATTTCAATACGGATTTCAATGAATTGTCCCAATTCAAGCAATCCAACCTTCACCCACAGGCATTCAGGCAGTTACATCACATACGCAAATAGCCTCATGGTAAGCATACTGTCATGGCAACACCCACACACATGCAAGGATGCTAAAGCGTAAATGCTTACCTAGTACTCCAAGCCAAACCAAAAAATAATTAGTAATCAATGCATGATCCTAGTTCATGTTAAGATGGCTAATGCAACACATGCAAAATGCAACTAAGATAGGCTCGGCTATTCTAAGATGGCATGCGAGATGCTACAGATAACATGTATTCAATTTGGAATTGAAATACAATGCAGTTAGCATGATGCGCCGAGCCCGGTGCATGCAAGACAGACGAATGAATGCAAACATGCGAGCATAAGTATGCTAATTGAAACATGCCCTAAACTAACCATCATAAGCTAGTAAATAAAAGGGAGAAAGAAGTGGGGGTTGGAAGACATGCATCACACAAACGCACGCTTATTACACAATTTGCCCTCTCTCGGAGGGACCGAATGTATAATACAAATTAATCAACTAACAAGCTAATTAATTAATTACAAAACGACCTAACTAATTGACAAATTAATTAAGCTACTGAAAGCAGTAAAATAGCCTCGAGAAGAGGGATGAATGTATGCATGCTCGGCTCTGCTCGGAAATCCATCGCCATGCCACAGTTGCCTCTGTTTGTACTGCTTTATGCCTCTGAAAATTGCATGAGTCCCAAGGTCGATTCGGGAACACTCCCTGAACACTATAGGAGGTCACCGGCCATGGAAAAGTGGTCATCGACCAGTTGTGAGGCTCTCGGCCAATAATGGATAGCCGGTCAGCACTGAAGATGGCCGACCGGCCATCTCTTCCTGCAGAATTCTGTTTGACAGCAGCAGAGGGCAAACAAAGCATGGCAATGCATTTTCAAAGCAATGAATGCACAACCACCCTTCCTATCATGTTTAAGACTCCAATCACGCATTTTCATGCATGATGGCCAAAGAGTCAAGTGTGCAATTCAATATGGAATGAAATGCACAAAACACATAAAGGGCCCCAACCGCTATCATGATTGATAAAGAGGCAAGGGATGCATGCACAATGCTATGCAACCTAAGCATGCAAACAAAGCAATGCAACATGAGCATGCAAGCAACAATGCAACCTAAACATGCAAGCATGAAGCAATGTAACAACACTTGAATAACATGTAAAGATGGACTTAAAACTAATATCGACAAGCCTCAGCCATGCCCAAAATCAGTGGCCATATGAGATGAGAACAAGGCCCAATATTCATGCAAACATGCACAGTGCAAGGGCTCCAAGCCTAAGGCACAAAATGCAACTCTCCAAGAGCAATGCAAGGATGAAACATGAGGTACAATGGCATACACTGCAGCTCTGAAATAGCATGCAAAATGACTCTGAAATGATGCAACGACTCATGCAATGCATGTAGGAAGGCTCAAATACCGAAACTAGTGAAACACATTACACTAGAGGTATGCAAAGCAAGGCACAAATGATGAAACCAACTCCTAACAGACCTCATGCAGTCCCTAAACAATGGCAAAATGAGCTAAAATAAGGGCTTGACATGCACCAAAATGAAGCTCATGCAAAGGCTCATAAACAAGGCATAATGATGCAACTCTCAAACGCATCGAAGGCATGCTAAACATGAGAATATGGCACACATATAAGCTCTGAAATAGCATTCCCTATGATACCAAAACATGCAAACACCTCAAGCAACGCACACAAGGGGCTTCAAAACTCAAAGGTAAGCAAGCCTATTACACAACAAGTATGCATGGCAAGCATTTTTCGACCATGAGGCCACAAAGCAGAGCTTAGGCAGCCTAAATCATGAACAAAATCAGTTTAAGTCATGGCCAAAATATGCTAGAATGGAGGGCCAAAAGAACATGCAATGCAAGCTAGTAAACATGGTTTACACTACAAGCATATGAAGCATATGAAGGACCACCAAACCAGCCAAAAACAGATTCATGGCATGCCAAAATATGACCAAATACCCACTGAAATGTGTCTAATACATGCAAGAATGAGGTGCTTCTTTGAAAGGCCATGCAAGGGGTTGCTCTATACATGCAAGAAGGACATCTAACATGGAAAAACCAACTATGGAAAGGTGTTATGCAGGCCCTAAAACTTGCTGAAAAAGGCCTGAACCAAGCTCAAGAAGTGTGCAAATAAGGGCTCCTTTGTAAGGCCAAAAATGCCAACAAACAAGACAACAAGGAGAGGGGATGGCCCTCTCCTTCTTAGGACCTCAAAACACCATCCCCACCACTAGAATCCCCCTGGATTTCAGTAGTGAGAAGGCCAATACAAGGTGGTCCCGAAGCTCACAAAAAAAGGCACAAAAATGAGGCCAAACAAGGTGTAGACGTCCCCGAACGTCCCGGGAGGAGATCCCCCCCGTTTTGTTCATTTGGGCTCACTGTAGCTCAGGACTCAAATGTCACAGTCCTTATCTAATCTCGTAGAGTGCAATGCAAGACTGATGAATCATCAAAGAGTCCAAATCCGGCAAATCGTTTTTTTGAAAACAGATTTTTTTGTAAGAAGTGCCAAACATGGACTGCTTTGCCGGATACAGAGTCGCCACCTAAATATTTTATTTTGGGGAATTTAGGAAACCCTGACTCGTTTGCCTAAGGCCACGTGCCCGTCATCACCAAAGTTGCCTCGGCTCGGGAACTTGGGTACGATTGGGGAAGGTCACTTCGTGAGCACCCCCGCTCGCCCGATCAAAAATCGGCCTCTACTAACCATGATATCGAATTTTGAAAACATTATGTGCTCTTATTCCGGTTATTAGCCTAGATTTACTACGTAATGCGCACAGCATACAAGTATAGACTGGATTGCCTGAATTGGAACAAAATATCTCATGTTTGTTTCGAAAATGGTTTGCTACTCGCAAGTAGGCTAAAATGCAGGTTTTGCCACCCTCGGGTGGGCTTAGAAAACATGGCTTTGCCACAATCTAGTGGGCTTAAAACTCACAGTCAATGCATTATTCCAATTCAGATAATCCAACATTCACCCACAGGCATTCAGGCAGTTATATCACATAAGCAGTTAGCCTCATGGTAAGCATGCTATCATGGTAACACTCACACTCATGAAAGGATGCTAAAGCATAAACACTTACCGAGTACTCCGAGCCAAAACATAAATTAGTTAGAAATCTATGCATGGTCCTAACTATGCTGAAATGGCTAATGCAACACATGCAGGAATGCAACTACACTACAATAGGCTTAGCTATTCTAGAGATGGCATGTGAGATGGTACAACTAATGGTCATGTTTGATTCACAAGACTAATAGTGAAGTATTAATAATCCTATTACATTAGTATAGTATTCACTATCCAATTGGATTAATATCCGTTAGATTAATAATCCCACCCCTACCCCATTACTAATAATCCTACAAATTGGTTGGATTAATTATCCATTAGATTAATAATCCTAAACTAAAAGGTTAAAACAAAAATAGGATAATTGGTTCCACGGATTAATAATCCCAATCCCATGCTCTAATCCACTCAATCAAACATGCCCAATAAGTATTCAATTCAGAATTGAAATACAATGCAGTTAGTATGATGCAAACATGCAAGCATAAGTATGCTAATTCAAACATGCCCTAATCTAACCATCATAAGCTGGTAAATAAAAGGGAGAAAGACGTGGGGTTGGAAGACATATATCACACGCACGCACACTTATTACAACATTGCCTTCGCTCGGAGGGTCCGAATAAATAATTACAGTCTGAATGAATGATTAAATATTACAAAACCCTAATTAATTAACAAATTAACTAGGAAAACAAATAAACTAGCATGCAAATTTATGGACTGCCTCAGCTATGTTCCGAATGATGAAAGATGCATGCTGAAGTTGCCTTGCGCAGAAATCCATTGCGATGCCCCGATTCGCCTCTGTTTGCAATTAATCCCGAAATGCTGTGCAAGTCTTTAGAAAGTTGCCGATTTTCTGATTTGCTGCAACAGAGAGCAAGAAAGGGGCATGGCAAAGTATTTTCGCATATATATGCACACCTCGATCCTCGTGCCACCAATTACGCATCACGATGCACGATGGCCGAGGAGTCGAATTACACGACTTGATGTGAAATGAATGCACATATAGACACAAGAAGGCCTAGACTCCATCATGGTTAATACGGGGTGTCGGCGACCGAGAATTGAGACACGTTTCGTCACTTGGAGTACAAAACGACCCTCGTTTCCCGTGCTCAGGCTAACTCCTACCCCAAACACAATGCAAATGAGATGGCATACACAATGTGACTGACATGTAACCTAGCATACGCAATGCTATGGACTAAAATGGTATACACGATGCACGTGATGTAACATGGCATACACAATGCTCTAACGTCCAACCTAGCATAGGCAATGCTATGGACTAAAATGGCATACACGATGCACGATGGACTTACACCAACATGAGTGGGCCTCAGTCACACTCACATCAGTGGCCATATGATGGAAATGAGACAACCGAAACACATGCAAACATGCACGATGCAAGGGATCGATCCTAAGGCATCAAATGCCATTCTACCAAAGCATGGAAAAGGATGCAATATGGCATACAAACACACAAATTCCAGCTCTGAAACATGATATAAAATGGTCCCGAAACATGCAAACATGGCACACAATGCAAGCTAGGGGGCCCGGGTATCGAAACTAGTGAAGTGCGTTACTCTAGAGGTACCCAAAACAATGCACTAATGGCAAAAACAACCCCAAACAGACCCTAGGCCAGTCTGAAACAGTGGGGAAATGGCCTAAAATGATGGCTCGGAATGCAGCGAAATGGAGCTCATTCAATGGTCGGTAAATGAGGCGTACAAGCCCAACTCTCAAACGCATTGAAAGAGTATAAAACATGACAATATGGCATTCAAACAAGCTCTAAAATATGATATATAATGGGTCCAAAACATGAACACACCTCGGTATATGCCTGGAATGGACCTCGAAACTCAAAGCTAAGCAAGTGTATTGAACCACAAGCAGGGAAAACAAACACTATTCAACCATAAGACCCAAAAACAGAGCTAGGGCAGTCCAAAATATGCACAAAATCAGTTTAAGGCATGGCCAGAATGTGCTAGAATCAAGGGTCAACAAAGCATGCAAAGAAAGCTAGTGAACCATGATTTACACTATAGCTATATGAAGCACATGAGGGCTCACCAAACCAGCCAAAAATAGAAGTATGTCGTGCCAAAATATGCCCAAGTAACCACTGAAACTCAATCAATGCATGTTAGAATGAGGTGCTCCTTTGAGAGGCCAATAAGAGGGTTGTTCAACACATGTATGATGGACACACAAAATGGAAAAATGGCCTCTGGATAGAGGTTATGAGGGTCCTAAAACCCACCAAAAAGACCCTGAAATTAGTCTAGGAAGCATGCAAATGAAAGCCCCTTTGAAAGGCCTTGGATGGGATTGCTCTACACATGCAAAATAGACACTTCATATGGCAAAATGGGCTCCAGACAGAGCCAAGGAAGACCTTATAACTCACCAAATAGGGCCTGAATGTGACTTCACAACATGCAAGTAGGAGCCCCTTTGGAAGGCCAAAAGGGCCAACAAACAAGACAAGGAGAGAGGGGGTCAACCCCCTCTGATATTGGCTCTCAAAACAGTGTGCTAGTCACTGAAAATCCACTGGATTTCAGTGGCTAGAAGGGCAAACCAAGCACGAAACAAAGGCCTAGATGCAAGGCTCAAAACAAGATGCAAACAAGCATACAAGGGGGTAGATGACCCCCAATAGAAAAATTCCCTTAATCAAACTTCAAGAGGGGCTCAAAATAGGACTCTTTTCAGTTTATGACAAATCTCAAAAATGCTTGCAAGTAAGGCTAAGATAGGAAGCAAAATAAGCCTACAAAGAGAGATGGAGCATACAAGGAGGTAGATGACCCCAAACAGAAAAGTGTCCTTCATAAAACTTCAAGATGAGCTCAAAATAAGACACTTTTTTGTTTAAGAAGAAATCCATAAATGCTTGCAAATAAGGCTAAAGAATGAAACAAAACAATGTCAAAATGGGGGAAATAGAGACTTACCCTTGTAGAGAAGACCTCCAGCAACTTCTGGACCAAGATGGTGAGCCTTCAACCTCTACAAATCAGTTCCAAGATGCTTGGATGGATGGTGGAGGTGTTGTGCTAAGGGTTGGTGTGCAAATGGCCAAGAATAATGGAGTTTAGAGCTTGGGATGGAGAGATATGGAGGGTTGTATGCAAAGTGTCTTAACCAAATTCTTCAATCATTACAAATGGAAAGGAAAGCCTCTCTTATAGAAGACAAAGGGCCAAGGCTTCTTGGAGAAGCCTCAAGTAAAGGGTGCAAGCTTCTAAAAGAAGCTAACCAAAAGGGTCAAGCTTCTCCTAGAAGCTAAGCAAAAAGGGCCAAAGCTTCCTTAAGAAGACAAACAAGAGGGTCAAATCTCGGAGGAAGGGTCAAATGCTTCACAGCTGGCACAGCTGTGTTGCACTCAGGAAGGCCAAAAAAGGGATGGTTGGCCGACCAGTTCAGGTGGTCGGCCGACCACTTGCCCTGGTCGGCCGACTAGGGTTCGAAAGGTTCAACGTGAAATGCTGGTCGGCCATACCAGAAAGGTGGCCCCCCAGATGAGTACAACACAACTGTATGGTGGGAGACTAGAAATTGTGGCCTAGGAGAGAGGAACACCAGCTTTCTAGCAAGGTTCAAAAGGGTCAGGAAGAAAAGCTGGTCGGCCTACCCATATTGGTGGCCTCCTAGATGAGTACAACACAATGGTGGTATGGGAGACCAGAAATTATGGCCCAAAAGTGAGGAAAACCAGCTTTTTGTCAAGAAAATCGGCTGGTGGAGAGAGAAAAGCGGTCTCCAAGGAGAAAGCTGATTTCGAAGAAGAAAAGGTGGTCTCCCACCCCTGTACCACATTCCTAACAATGAAAATAGGGTCCATGCCAAAAATGAACCCACACCGATGCAAAACGAGGGTTCGGGGGTCAAAACGCGTAGCCGGGTACCCCGAAAACTGACTATTAAGCGCTGGAAGTGGCGTGCGACCACGAAGGTGGTCTCCTGGGCCACAGTGTCCCTCTAAGGAGAGGAAACGAGGTGTGTGCCAAAAACTGGAGCAAACAGAGGTAGTTAAGCGGTCCCGAACCGAGGCACACGGCCGACGGCTCCGAAAATTGGAAACTGGTCTCCAAACGGAAAAAATAGCCTACGACCATGAAACGTAGCCTGCGGCCACTGAGAGATGGTCTACGAGACCTCTCCCTCCCTTTAGGCAGAGAAAACAGAGAAAACTGGACCTGGTTCGCAAACCGAGCCAAGGCACAAAAAGGTTCTGAAGCCTAGAGGCAAGGCTCTCAGCCGAGACTTCGAAACCACAGAACGAGCACAATATGCATCATCACTGAGCGCTCAATCGGTGACGTCTGAGTCTTAAGGTCGGTCAAAAATGGGGTGTCTACAGTTCTCCCTCTTTGACAGAACTCGAAAGTCATAAGTGACGGGAGTGAATGTCAAAGCCCAGAGACGACCCATTTTTGACAAGGCCGAAGACTTAGACAAACTGGCGAGATAAATAAAGATATGCCTGCAGGCAGGGGGCGAAATGCAAAATGATATGCACAATGCCGAACGTAACTCATGACCATGCAAAGCAGCGAGCTGTAATGAAGCAAATATTCACAATAAATGCAACAGTTTTAAGCAAGAATGCAAAGCAAAACTACATTTCGTGCAGTAAGAATGTAAGAGAATCACAATTCTTGCTACGTCTCACACGGAGAAGATACAATACCTGTGCGGTTCGTCTGGTCGCACCAGCCTCAAATGAACCGTACATACAATATTGGGCCTCATGTTGGTGTCAGAATCTTCCTCTTCTGCTTGGTTGAACCGTAGGTACTACTTTTCTCCCTGATAATGGTCGCAACTTTCCCTATTCTCCAACAGGGTGACAGACTAGGTTGATTCAGTATCCAGAATTGAGGTGCATATACATGCTATCTCAATCTATGGGGCTGCCATTCAGATTTCAAGCCGAGGATATACCCCTGGGTATCTCAATCGGACTTTAGTCTTGAAAATCCTGAACCTTTGCGTTCTAGGCGTGAGGCATTCGAACTCTAGTTTCCACTGTCTCAGTTGGTCTCCTAGGAACTCACCGCAAACACAGTCAGGTGGCTATACCAGACCACCGGAAGTTGTTCGGGCATCACAAACACCAAAGAATTGCACCTTTAGAGGATTTAAGGTCTCCTAGACCAGAATAAAACAGATATGACGCAATGGTTGTAACAGATAGAGCAATAGATGCAAATGTGGTAACACACTCCAGCCACGCTGAAATCGTGAGAGGAGGAAGAACAAACTATCAGATGCGTGCTCGGCGCAACCTGAGAAAGTCCTGGAGGACGACGATCCTAAACGCAGCTTGACGTAAAAGGATAATTGGTACAAGATAACACAAGATGCAAATAAACGCAATAAGTGTGATGATACAGTACATGTTATAAGCAATGTAGAACATGATGTTTAGGGAATGCAATAAGCAAAGCAGCACTTTAGAAAGCACCTCATGGAGTGAGTAGCGGTAAACCGCTTTACTCTGACGGGGATCTCTTCTTGTATTCTTCGAATACTTACCTTCAACTCACAGTGAAACAGTCAACACAGTATTCTGTTCACACACAGCTCGTATCAACACACTGCTCATTCTGAACACGCAGCTCCTAACACAGTATCTGGTTTATTCGGCACACAGCACACAACACAACACTTTGTTTGTTTGGCATGCGGCTCATAACACAATATTTTGTTCATTCGGCACGCAGCTTGAAACACAGCACTCTGTTTATCTGGGCACACAGCTCTTTTGGGCACACAGCTTATTTCGGGCACGCACCTCATTTTGGGCACACAGCACATTTCGGGCACGCAACACATCTCGGGGGCACACAGCTCATTTTTCGAGCAGATGGCTCATTTCGGGCACACAGCACATCTTTCGAGCACACAGCTCATTTTGGGCACGCAGCACATCTTGGGGACACACAGCTCATTTTTCGGGCACACGGCTTATTTCGGGCACACAGCTCATTTTAGGGCACACAACACATCTTTCGAGCACATAGCTCATTTTTCAAGCACACAGCTCATTTCGGGCACATGGCTCATTTTTCGAACACAAAGCTCATTTCAGGCACACAGCTCATCTTGGGGGCACACAGCTCATTTCGAGCGCACAGCTCATTTTGGGCACACGGCACGTTTTTTGAGCACACAGCTCATTTCGGGCGCACAACTCATTTCGGGCACACGGCTCATTTTTCGGGCAGACAGCTTATTTTTCGAGCACACAGCTTATCTTGGCCACACAGCTCATTTTTCGGGCACACAGCTCATTCTTTGGGCACGCAACTCACTTTTCGGGCACACAGCTCATTCTTTGGGCACGCAGCTCACTTTTCGAGCACACAGCTCATTCTTTGGGCACACTGCTCGTTCTTTGGGCACGCAGCTCCTTTTAGAGCACACAGAACATTTTAGGCCACACAGCACATTTTGGGGGCACACAACTTATTCTGAACACACCGTTCATTTCAGGTGCACAACACATTTTGGGGCACACAGCACATTTGGGGCACGGAGCTCATTTCGGGCGCACAGCACATTTTAGGGCACACAGCACATTTTAGGGCACGCGGCTCATTTCGATTCTGAACCCATAGCTCATACACTTCATGTTGAACACGCAGCTCACACATTTCAATTCTGAACACACAGCTCATATGTTGAACACACAGCTAACACTTTTCAATTCTGAACACACAGCTCAAATACTTCATGTTGAACACGCAGCTCACACATTTCAATTCTAAACCCACAGCTCATATGTTGAACACAAAGCTCACACTTTTCAATTCTGAACAGACAGCTCATATACTTCATGTTGAACACGCAGCTCACACATTTCAATTCTGAACCCACAGCTCATATGTTGAACACGCAGCTCACACTTTTCAATTTTGAACACATAGCTCATATACTTCATGTTGAACACACAGGTCACACATTTAAATTCTGAACACACAGCTCGTACACTTCATGTTGAACATACAGCTCATACATTTCAATTCTGAACACACAGCTCATATACTTCATTTTGAACACGTAGCTCATACGTTTTAATTCTGAACCCACAGCTCATATGTTGAACACGCTGCTCACACTTTTCGATTCTAAACACACAGCTCATATACTTCATGTTGAACACACAACTCGCACATTTGAATTCTGAACGCACAGCTCATATACTTCATGTTGAACACGCAGCTCATACATTTCAATTCTGAACACACAGCTCATATACTCATTTTAAACACGCAGCTCACACATTTCAATTTTGAACCCACAGCTCATATGTTGAACACACAACTCATATACTTCATGTTGAACATGCAGCTTACACATTTCAATTCTGAACCCACAGCTCATATGTTGAACACGCAGCTCACACTTTTCAATTCTGAACACACAGCTCATATACTTCATGTTGAACACACAGCTCACACATTTCAATTTTGAACACACAGCTCATATACTTCATGTTGAACACACAGCTCACACATTTCAATTTTGAACACACAGCTCATATACTTCATGTTGAACACGTAGCTCACACTCTTGATGGTGAAAACACAGCCTACATTTTTTTGAAAGTTGAACATGCAGCTCACAGGTTTTGAAAGTTGAACACACAGCCCAAACTCTTGAATTTCTGAACACGCAACCCATTTTTGATTATGAACACGCATCACACACTTGTTGAAAGTTGAACACGCAGCGCAAACTTTTGAATTTTTCCTGAACACACAGCCCATTCATTTCATTTGCACGCAGCTCATTCTTAATTCGGAACACGCAACTCATCAATTTTCATTTCTGAACACATAGCTCATTTACTTCACTTTGAACATGCAGCTCACACATTTCAATTCTGACCATACAGCTCATACATTTTCAATTTTGAACACGCTGCTCATAACACAACACTGCTCGATCTGAGCACACGGCTCATAACATAGTAGTCTTTTAATTTTGAACACACAGCTCATAAGACAACTCTGCTCGATCTGAGCACACAGCGCATAACACAGTAGTCTTTTAATTTTGAACACACAGCTCATTCTGAACATACAGGATGCGACGACGGAACTTGCAGAAGTTGAAACCAACTTAGATGCCCGACATTTTTCCTTTTTTCTTTTGCTTCAAAGTCTGGAACCTATATAGCTTCAGATAGGTCTTGGTTTTACGGTTCCCGCATGACCTGGGTTGAACCCTGCGGTTTTATGAAAGAACAAATTTTGTTTTGCACAAATGTGGAGAATGGCACGGCACTCTGAGCACAAAGCGATTTATTTTTGAAATTGAAATGAGAAAAGGGTTCTCAACCGGGTATTGAGCCTACAACTGACCACAGCCACAACGACTCAACAACGGAAAACAAAGGTGGAACAACCTAAACACCACTCAACAAAGGAAAAACAACATCAACACATCTATTGACACTGAAACGACTCAAAACAAGGATTGAGACAAACAAAAACACACAGACACCACACTCAGCTGTGTTACAAAGGCAAGACACCTTTTGGTGCACGAGGAGCCAGTTTCTCCGGGTATTGTTTCCCACCCTTTCTCATTTGTGATTCTTACATCACTCGGCCCTCAGGCTCTGTTTTTCTAAAAAAAGCCCTTTTCTTCACTTTTTCACTCAGCGCACATCTCTCTATTCTTCAACCACTCATTTTTTTATCCCTCCCCTGGGTGGTTGATGGGTAAGCATGAAGTTGCGGGCTCTTGCCCCTAGCATGCTACTAGATTCTCTTTCTTCCGCTCATAGCCAGTCGTTCCTCCCACAGAAAGGTTTCACTAAGACTGGGTATGTAGCAAATCTGCAGCTGACATTGGTTAACGATGCTCTGCTGGGGGAGTTTGGACGTGATCGGATCTGTCCAGATGAGGGAGTGGAATATCTTGATCTATTCCAGTTCGTGCTTCGCACTTGATATGATACCTCGCTGCTTGGAGGATGAGAGAGCCTTTCGGCCCTTTATTGTTAGCTTCAGTGGTGCCCTTTTCTGGCAGGTAGAGTGCCGTTTCTGGCAAGTATGGTGCCCATTCTGGCAAATACATTGACAACGGGGAAAAGACAGGACACTTGACTCAACTGTGCCCCTAGTTCATCATTTTAACCGTTTTTGTTTTTTGGCTTTCTACTAAAATAATTTTGACCAAAATGAGAGTTAGATTAACATGCTTGTTCGATTTTCTGATTTAAAATCATGCAAGTTAGGTTATGAGCACTGAAAACTTTCCCTTTTTTGGAGCCAAGAAAAGGTCCAGTTTTGAAAAATGAAATAATTTTTGAGAAAATTAGTCAACCTCAGTAAAAATTCTCAAAAACTATTTTTGCAAAGGGCCACTGCTGGACGAGCATAAAACCTACTCTCGAGATGCACAACCTCAGATCCAAAACAATGGAAAATTGCCCCTTGTCTGAAGGACACTACATGGCAACAGAAACTTGCCCCTTGTTTGAATGGCACTGCAGCGCGCTGTATGGCAACAAAAAGTTGCCCCTTGTTTGAATAGCACCGCAACACACTGTAGCCAGTTCCTATAGTGAAGATCACAACCGAACTCTTGGATACAGAGAAGGCAAAGACGATCAAAAACCATTACATGGACACAATCAATTGTAGAAGTGTTTGTGGCTGGACTTCAGAATAAAGTTGCCTACGTACCCCAAACATGGGAATCAAGCCCTACGTAGTTCGGGGTTAAGGTACACTCGGGTATTAACCTCTCCTTTTGTGCTCTAACTTTTGCCAAAACCGCCCTTCTGGGTTTTCAACCTTGCAAGCTTTGTTTTTCTTTTCTTTTCATTTATTTTCTTTTTTTTTTTTCTTTTTCATCTTTTCCTTTCATTTTCATCATTTTTCTTCGTTTTCTTTTTTTTTTTGCATTTTTCTCTTTTTTTCTTTTTTTCTTACTCTAACTTCTGACTGGGTTTGCCCTTCCGGGTTTTCGGCCCA
>NW_021026408.1:722023-736952 GCF_004153795.1 Camellia sinensis | reverse complement strand
TAAGCCTTATTTAGCAACTCAATATTTTAGTTTAAAAGTTAAAAATTTACTAAAAAATTAAAAAATCAACAATTTATACAAAAAAAAATTCTTTCTACTTTTTATACATTTTTCATAAAAAATCAAAAATTCATCCCAAATATATTAATTTTTTTAATCTCGTTTTTAGTCAAAAAATTAAAAAGTTACTAAAATAGCTTGTTTTTAAATGAGGCCTTAAATGGCCGTCAAACTTTCAACCCATTTACCTTGTTCTATACTAAAAAATTTAAATGGTTCGATGTTTATTTTGTTAAATTATCTAGAATACTCTCAAATACTCATTTAAATCTTAGGGAAGTGTTCGGATGTGTAAGGTGCATACCATATGTACTTACGTAAATTTTTACAAATATACATAAATTACCTTACAAAATCACGTAAATTCTTACAAATATATATAAGTAAATTGTGATTTCTCAAATTTTTATGAGTTGACCCACGTATGTTTGTGAAAACTTAGACGATTTTATAAGATAACTTACATATATTTGTAAGAACTTATACAAATATATATGGTATCTACTTGCACATTTAAAAATTATCCTAAAAGATAAGCTCTAAAAGGGAAATCCTAGTACCATGGAAAATCTCTTTTAAATTTAGAAGATTTTTATGTTGATTGCACCCTTATTTTATAAAATGGTATATTCCAATTAGAACCTCGCTGCATACCCCCAGTGGGGGTCGCGCCCCCAGTGACGTGGCACGCCCCCATTGGCCGAAAACTTAAAAAAAAAAAAAAAACAATTTTTTTTTTGGGCCAATCCCCCAGTGACACCTCACTGGGGGTCGACCCCAGTGGGGGTAGGAAGCATTTTTGTTCCAATTAATAGTTGTACATGACAGTAGTTTCAATTTTTATAGGGATGCTACGTGTGACAATCACGGACAAAGATCTGACATATTTGTTAACAATTTTTATGTGAGTAATCTTGGTTCACATATAACTTCTTCAAAAATGAAGTTATCTCTTCCTTGATGAAGTTATTTCAAAGTTGATTCAATTTTTCAATTTCTTTGGTGTTCACATTTGGGACTGTTGGAACAGTTTTGATTTTTTAGATGGACAAGTTTTTTTGGGGGGTAATGCTCCGACGTGCAATGCAAATCGTATACAATCTTATCACAAAATTATGTAATTTTTTATAAATTTATATAAATTATTTTACAAAAATGTGTAAGTTAATATAAATTCGCATAAGTTCACTTTTATGAATAGAAGCTTATCCATTTGTATTCATTTTACATATTTTTATAAGATCATTTATGTAAATTCGTGAAAACTTATCTAGTTTATCATAAAAGTATGTATTTATCCTTATCCTAAAACTTGCGTAATAAATTCATAAAATGCTCTTCTTTTCAATTTACCATGAAGTCCCATCCTATTCATCTATTATTATATCTATAAGGAAAACTAGGTTTTTAGAGAGAAATCTTCTAGGAGCTCCAAATCCTCATTCTAAAGTTATTGAATTTTCTTAATTTTAAACAATTAAAAAAATTATCATTGGCTAGCTTCTATTTACCTTTTATTTTACAATATCACATCGGGAAAATAAGGAAAAAGTGAATTATTTCACTTACATAAAATAAATCTTATACTCTCATTTTTATAACTAAAAAATTTTTTTTAGTGAGAAGTCTTATGATCAATAATTTTTTTTAATTTTAAACAATTAAAAAGTTTCACATTGGTTAGCTTCCATTTAACTTTTATTTTACAATTTCACATAGATGTATTGATTTTAAAAATAATTTTGTATGAAGTTTTGAAACTCTCATCGTATCTCTCCTTAAAAGTATTCTTTTACAAAATATGTAAATATATTGATAATTTCAACATCACTCTTACTGTTCCTTAATACAAAAATTTTAATGACAATTTTAAATTTGAATTTAAAACTTATAAAATCATAAGATAGTATGGGGATATATTTTTTGAGTATCAACACATGGCCAAGGTGACGCCGACGTGTCAGCCGAGGTGCCACGTGTCCTAGTCATGACGCTGAGGTTATCTCCGAAGAAATCGGAATTCGAGATAAGCGGGTAAGGCACAAGAGTCCTAGAATGAGGATGGATTTTAGCATGGATAAGGATAACATTCTTAGGAAGTTTATCTCCATCTATAGAAGAGTCCTGGATAAGTACTAAGCTAAAGTTCATTGAAGCTACGCTTCTATTGGGACTAGGATTGAGTTAACTATAAAAGAAAGGCACCCCCGTTGGGTCTAAGGTAAGCAATTTATATTCTGAACAGTGAGTTTAGCACCATTGATTATCTTTGAGAGATATACTGACTTGATCGTTGGAGTGCTCCCGGGTGAACGAACCACTGCCGGAATCTTCTCTTTCTGTTGCAGGTTAGACAGATGCCATCTATTCTGCCAGTGCTCTCCAGTTGAATACTGAGTGGGCAGTGTGATCAGAAAATCACTCACACAATTTGGCGCCGTCTGTGGGAAAGAAGGGAGAACAGATGGCCAGTGACAGACAGAAAGATAAGGTTGGGGGCAAAATCCCTGCTGGGAGTGGTAAACACGTTGACCCAAATGTGGAGGAAGATAGCCGCAACGAGGAGACTCAGAACCAGAATCAAGGCAAGAAAGACGTCGGCCAGGATGGCGACGTGCCAAAGAAACCAAATCGAAGCGGATACTACAACAAGGACGACCTCCAAGTATGGAAGGATAGATGCCTGTGAAGGGACGAAGAGGTGAAAGAGATGGCAAACAAGTTGGCAGACCTGCAATTGGTCGTCAATTTTATGATGCAAAATAACGTCATGCAGCCACCATACCCGCTGCAGGACACGCCGATTCTAGCGGGCAATGCCCAGAAGGGAGGGCAGAAACCAATCCCAATAGCTCCTCAGCATACCAAAAGCGTGAAACACTCTCATCAGCCTTCTAGGGAGGTCGAGCGAGGAGAGTCGAGGAGAGAAGAGTCACGAAGGACACATCGCACTAAAGAAGCAGACCCAAAGAACATCGGCAAGTTCAAAGGCAGGAGCTGTGTTTCGAAACAACTCATGGAGAAAGGTCAAAGAGGGCTCATAACGAAGCTGAGAGCAGTGCACCTAAAAGATTGAAATCAGGAGATAGCCGAGCTCCTGGGTGGACAAAGGAGGATTTGAGAGATTACCTCAAGAGGAAGCAACAGAATGCCAATGCCGAGGTAACCTCCCCTGATAAGCCGAGAACACCCTTCTCAGTGGAATTGGACAAATTTAAGGCGCCAAAGAGATTCAGTATGCCGAGGTTCCAAATATACGATGGTAAGTCAGACCCCAACTTCCACGTTGGATTATACTTAAACTCAATGGCATTGTATAGTGGGAATGAGCCGTTGCTCTGCAAAGTGTTCCCCTCATCGTTCGGGGAGATTGCATCAGATTGGTTTCACAAACTACCGAAGGGAAGCGTGAAGACCTGGGAAGGCTTGGCCGAGATGTTTGTGGCCAGGTTCGTGACGAACAAGCTGCAACCATTGAGGGTGGATTCATTGATGGCTCTGAAGATCAGTAAGGATGAAGGCCTTAAGGCCTATGCAAAAAGGTACTATGAGGTGTTCAACCGAATACCAGAGTGTAATCAAGAGGTGGCAGTCGTATCTTTCAAGAACGGCCTAAAAGACGACTGTCCACTACGAAAATCTTTGGCAAAGACATTGTCAAAAAGCATGGAAGAGCTCATGGCTAGAATCGAGAAGTCCAAGCTCGTCGTTCCCAGTGGCCATGTCGGCGTTCCATTGAACCCAACCATTGGACTATTGGATTGCTCTATTTCGTCTGGGTGAAGGCCAAGCTCCTTGTAACATCTGACGTACATAATGTCGCAAGAGCTGCCTTGGTCGATTAAGATGCGCTTCACTTGGCATTTCCCAACCTGGAGGGATACTACCAAGGGATCGTTATGTGGATGCTGCACCATCTCAAGGTCGGCTTCAGTAAAGGACACTACTGGTCCTTCGCACTCTTCTGCCCGATGTCTCTTCTCCCCGACTTGGTAGACATGCTGTAGGTGTTTTACTTTTTGGGTCTCCTCCTGAGTCTCATTTTCGTTGACCTTCGAGTGAATTACATTAATTACCCGAGGTCCTCCTGCTTGAGGTTGTTGTGCTGGGGGGCGGGGCTGCTGGTGCCTGAGGCAATCTTGCTTGTTCTTCTCTTGTCCTGGCCTCATCAACAAGGTCTTTCAGATGGCCTTGTCTCACCAGGTCTTCTAAGTGTGTTTTCAGGGCTCTATAACCCTGAGTCATGTGCCCATCTTCATTATGGTAAGCACAATGTCTGCCGAGGTTTCTTCCCATAAACTCTCCTGGTGCCCTTGCTAGCGCTCTGAAATAGGGTTGGTTCCGAATCTTATCCCGGACTTTGTGAATTGGGATTCGAAACACAGTTGTAACTGTCTGAGTAGCCCTTAGTCCTATCTCTTGCTTGCTGGATCCATTGTTACCTCGGCCTCACTTCGGCGAGCCGTTTCCTTTTTCTTGCTTTGTCTCCTTAGTCCCCGATATGTCTTCCTCAGCTCTGGAGGCTGGCACCAAGAAGATAAAGACAGAGTTCACCGTAATCGACACACCCTTCCCTTACAATATCATCTTGGGAAGGCCATGGTTGCATGCGATGGGGGTTGTTCCCTTAACATTGCATCAACTATTGTGGTTCCCAACAGAGCATGGGATTGAGGAGGTCAGAGGTGATCAGCTGCAGGCAAAAAATTGCTCCATGACAGTAATGAAATCCACCTGCAGCATAAGAGAACCAGAGAAGGCAGAGATCGAAGACGAAGACGTGGAGGTCTTAGAGGATGTCAGCAAGGAGCCAGCCGAGAAGAGTGAAGAAGCACTGAAGAAAATCCTCGTCCAGGAGGGAGATAAAGAACGCTTCTTTCTTCTTGGCTTGGGCTTAGCTGATGAAGAGGAAAAAGAGTTGGAAGCCTTTTTGAGAACAAATATTGAGGTGTTTGCTTGGACGTCTTACAAAATGCCTGGCATTGACCCCGAGGTCACTTGCCATAAACTGAACGTTGATAGGTCGGCAAAACCCATAATCCAATGAGCGAGAAGACCGACATTGATACACGTCGAAGCAGTGAAAGAGGAAGTAGACAGACTTCTGGAGGCCAGGGCCATTCGAGAGGTAAATTACCCGACATGGCTATCAAACACAGTGGTGGTGAAGAAAAAGAATAGTAAATAGAGGGTCTGCGTAGACTTTACCAGCCTGAACAAGGCCTGTCCTAAAGACAGTTTTCCTCTACCCAAGATTGACCAGCTGGTAGACGCCACTTCGGGGCATGGAAGGATGAGCTTCCTGGATGCATACAGGGGGTACCATCAGATAGCCATGTACCCCCCAAATGAAGAGAGGACTGCTTTTATCACTCCCAAAGGGCTGTACTGCTACAAAGTGATGCCTTTCGAGTTGAAAAACGTAGGAGCAACTTACCAAAGACTGGTAACCAAGATATTCAAACACCTGATTGGCGGAACGGTGGAAGTTTACATTGACGACATGGTCGTGAAGACCAAGGAACCTAAAGGTCATCTGGCCGACCTGAAAGAAGTCTTTGACATCCTTAAAACATATTAGCTCCGACTCAATGTAGCGAAATGTGCATTGGAGTGGGATCTGGCAAGTTTTTAGGATACCTGGTGACTAGAAGAGGCATTGAGGCCAGCCCGGATCAGATTAAGGCCATTCTGGAATTAAAGAGCCCGAAGTCGGCAAAACAGGTACAAATGTTGACTGGAAGGGCCGCAGCCCTGAATAGGTTCATAAGCAGAAGCTCAGACAAATGCAAACCTTTCTTCAACTTAGTGAAGAAAGCCACAGATTTTTTATGGACAGAAGAATGCGAAGTCGCCCTGGCCGACTTGAAGAAGTATTTGACCACAGCTCCAGTTCTTTCAACTCCAGAACCTAGGGAGGAGTTGTTTTATACTTAGCAGTCTCAGAACACGCAGTAAGTGCAGTGGTAATCCGAGAAGAAAAAGGGCAGCAAAGGGCTGTTTACTATGTAAGCAAAACCCTGGCCGATGCAGAAACAAGGTATCTACCCTTAGAGAAATTGGCACTGGCTTCAGTAATGACTTCAAAGAAACTGAACCATTACTTCTAGGCCCATAAAATTGTGGTGCTAACTGAACACCCCTTGAAGTTCTTGCTGTAACAAGGAGACCTGACAGGAAGAATAGCCAGATGGGCAGTGGCCTTGGGACAGTATGACTTGGAGCACAGACCCAGAACAACAATCAAAGGTCGAGTTTTGGCCAACTTCGTAGCCGAGTTTACACCAGAATCCATCGTACATCGGGCTCCATTGAGCCGAGATGAACGATGTCCAGGCAAGCAGGGAGAAGCCTAGCTAAATGCAACAGAACAAAGGAAAAAGGAAAAACTTAGGCCCTGCAGCATTTACACCGGCGACTTATTTCGACTGTTTGTCGATGAGAGCTCAAACTGACAAGGAGCAGGGGCAGAAGTAGTACTGGTATCTCCAGATGGAGAGATATTGGAACAGTCTATTCGATTGGGGTTCAAGGCCTCAAACAATGAGGCCGAGTATGAAGCATTGATTGTAGGACTAAAGCTGGCAGTAGCAGCAGAAGCAGATGAAGTGATAGTCTTCTGTGACTCCCAGCTCATAGTCAACCAGACAACGGGGGAGTTTGCAGCCCGAGATGAAAGGATGTCAGCCTACGCAAAGGAAGTCAACAGGTTGGTGGCCTTGTTTCAGAATTGCCGACTACATCAGGTTAGTTGAGATGATAACAGTCACGCTGATGCACTGGCCAATCTGACTAGTGCAATACAACCTGGAAAAGAAAGGACGATAATGGTTGAATACCTGTCGGGCCCGAGCATTGAACCACCGATCGCAGAGCACGAAACAATGTGTGTGGACATGGGACCAAGCTGGATGGATGCAATTGTAGCATTCTTAAAGGAAGGGAAGCTACCAGATGACCACAAAGAGGCACACAAGATCAGATTGAAGTCAGCAAGATTCAGTCTGACAGCGGAAGGACATCTCTACAGAAGATCCTTCACTGGACCCCTTTTGAGGTGTGCACATCCTTCACAAGTTGAAGATTTTTTATATGAAATACATGAAGGAATTTGTGGAAGCCATGCTGGGGGCAGATCATTAGCTCATAGGGCCATCACCTAGGGATTCTGGTGGCCCTACATGCAAAAGGACGCAGAGGCCTATGTCAAGAAGTGTGAAAAATGCCAAAGGTTTGCACCTCTGATACACCAACCAGCAGCAGACCTGAACCCAGTATCCAGTCCTTGGCTGATTGCCCAATAGGGCATGGATCTCGTTGGAAAACTGCCCCAAGTAACTGGACAAAGAAAGTACTTGCTGGTAGCAACAGATTACTTCACCAAATGGATAGAAGCTGAGCCCCTGGCCAAGATTCGAGATGTGGACGTGAAGAACTTCATACGGAGAAATATCATTACCAGATTTGGGATTCCAAGAGCAATAGTTGCCGACAATGGAACACAATTTGACAGCAAGCTAATCAAAAGCTTCTGTGCAAAATTCAAGATCAAGAATTATTTTTCAACCCCAAGCTTTTCTCAAAGCAATGGACAAGCAGAAGCATCCAACAAAGTTATCCTGGATGGGATAAAAAAGAGGCTGCAAGCAGCGAAAGGAAAATGGGTGGATGAACTGCCAAGTGTACTCTGGGCATATCGGACTACGCCGAGAAGATCAATAGGGGAATCCCCCTTTGCCATGGCTTATGGCACAGAAGCTGTCATTCCATTGGAGGTCGGCATCCTAGGGATCAGAACCCAGGGAGTAGAGAATGAGACTAATGATGTACTCTTAGCTCGAGATCTGGATCTTTTAGAAGAAAGAGGGGAGAAAGCTGTAATTCAGCTCGCAGCGTACCAGCAGCAGCTTGCCAGGGCTTATAATAAGAAGGTCAACCCAAGGGAATTTCAAGTCGGCGACCTGGTCTTAAGAAAAGTTGTCGGCAACAAAAAGGATCCCAGAGAGGGAAAGCTTGGCCCAAATTGGGAGGGACCCTACATAATCACTTCGGTATTGGGCAATGGGGCATATCGGCTTGAAGATAATGAGGGCAAAGAGTTGCCAAGACCCTGGAATACTTGTAATATGAAAATTTTCTATTATTAGATTTTCCTTGTTTTTTGCCGAAGTAATGAGTAAAATTTTAGTAGAATTCTTCTACATTTATGACTGATAAGATACTTGCCGATGTTTCTAAAATACATGCGTAATGAGAACCCAAGTGGAACTTAAGTTCACATTAGGGGGCAGAGAGTTAGAAAACGGTTCTAATACTTGTTGAAACTTGAGAAAAGTTTACAAGTTGAAGTTAAATCGAGATGATGGTTAACACTTGTTGAAACTTGAGAAAAGTTTACAAGTTGAAGTTAAACCGAGATGATGTTTAACACTTGTTGAAACTTGAGAAAATTTTACAAGTTGAAGTTAAACTGAGATGATGTTTAACACTTGTTGAAACTTGTGAAAAGTTTACAAGTTGAAGATAAACCGAGGTGATGTTTAACACTTGTTGAAACTTGAAAAAAGTTTACAAGTTGAAGTTAAACCGAGATGATATTTAACACTTGTTGAAACTTGAGAAAAGTTTACAAGTGGAAGTTAAACCAAGGTGATGTTTAACACTTGTTGAAACTTGAGAAAAGTTTACAAGTTGAAGTTAAACTAAGGTGAAACACTTGTTGAAATGTTATGAAAAAATTTTACAAGCTGAAACCAAGGTTATTGTCACGACCCAAACCCGGCCCTATGGGTTTAGCACCGTAACCGGCCAGTAATCCGAGATTACCGAAGGCCTGCTTAACAATAGTACAGTAAAACAGAGTACAGGGCCTGGCGGAAGCCAATACAGTAATTAAACAATGCCCAATGAGCTGTGACAGTCTGTATGCAAAAAGACTTTCCATACATATATACATAATCAGTACAGAGCAGTATGCACAATATATACAAACATTCAGACTAGGGACTCCATCCCTTACATGATAGTGCAGTAAACATTCAGTCTATACAATCCATTCGGTTGTTACAAAACAGTAAGACAGTACAGAAGGGGGAATCCTAAAACACCCCTAAGCCTTAGCATGATAGGCTCGGAATCTCGCAGTGAGGCACAGTATTGGCTTGACAAAACTGGAGTAACCCTGACGCTCCTAGCCACGGTCTAGTGCCTGAACACCTACATATATATATGAGCAGTGACCTAAAGCCCAGTGAATAACATAATGCGTAAAGGGGTTAAGAATGAATGTCCTTACAGTATGAAAACAGTTCATTTAAACAGTATTTCAGTTGTTCAGTCAGTACAGTCATATGTGGTACACCCATTAGCATAACAGTACGGTAAACAGTAGGTTTTAAAAGACCGAGCAGTAAATGATGGCCATCAGTCAGTAACAGTAGTGGTTCCAACAAGGGAACCGACAGAGATCTCTGTAACAGTAACAGTAAACAATAGGTGTTAAGGATGCCACAATACAGTTCAGAATATAGGACATACATTCATTCAATTAACAGTAATCAGTTCAGAAAACAGTACAGTTCAGTTGTTCAGAAGATAATCATTTGTGAACATATCTTTGCACAATCGTTACTCACAGAGTTTGGGCTACAGTATGCTAGAGTGTGCCTCCCCAGTCGCCAACCCTACACAGTTAACAGATTGAACACACTAAGCTACACAGCTGGGAAAGATAATAACTTAATCCCTAATGCCTCGGTGTGTTCTACATCTATACCCTCAAAGATGTCTTAAACTAGGCCTAAGAATGCCTAGAATGGGATGAGGATGCAAAGATGTACTTTTAAAAGCATCTTCAGATTTTTTAGAAAACAGGGGTTACGCTCGAGCGTAGGTCACTCCGCTCGAGCGTTCTGCAAAAACAGTCAAAAGTGCTGGATGGGTGGAATCTCCGCTCGACGGACGCTCGACGCTCGCTCGAGCTTGAGACACATGATTCCGCTCGAGAGCCCAATCCTCCGCTCGAGCGGACTGTAAAACAGTGCAGAGATACTGGATGCTCGGATTCCACGCTCGAGCGGCACTTCCTCCGCTCAAGCGGAAGTGCGAAATCTGGAAAAGTCACTTTCCCCGCTCGAGCGGAAGTGCAAAATCTGGAAATTCCAAATTGCACCTCCAAGCCAAAAACCAAGTTCAAAAGCATCAAAATCGATCCTCTTGGGCCTATTTTCTGGAAAAGCCTAACAAACACATGGAATAACATGATTCAAAACTCAATTTGAGAAATCAAAGCCCAAGGGTGTTTAATTCAAACCCAGTTTCAAACCAATTTTCAAGAACAATCCTCAAACATGACATGCGTGATCTTAAATCATTTTCAAAGCTTTAATGCTGTTTCAAAAGAGCTCAAACCTTCAAAAACAAGATGAACTCATGGAGTATGACCAAAAGATGGACATGCAAATGAGGAATTATGGACTTACAACCTCAAAATTCAAGAATGGCAACATGCATGCAACAATCAAGCTACAATTCAACATCTAAACCATGTTTTGGCTCTAAACTCCATCAATATGACATGAACCATGCAAGAATCAACTTTAAGACACAATTAAGAGGTTGAAACCCTTACCTAAGTCTTGAATGCAGGATGCACAAGCTCAACTATGCAAATCTCCTACAAATTCTTCAAGTTCTAAGCAAATTGTGAAGAACTCAAGCTTTCTCTCCCTCTCTCCCTCTCAAGTCGGCAAGAGCAAGGAAATGGCTGAACAAAATGTTGCCTACGTGTCTAATGAGGCTCAAATATATTGTATTGAGTGGGCCACTAAAGGTTAGTTTAGTAAATAGGGCCAACTTAAGCAATTGATCAATATTTAATCTAATTTAATCATACCTAATCAAGTTTTCAGACAAATACACCATAAAATCACATTAATTATAAGGATCATAAAACATCAATCAATTCCTGGTTCGGACGCCGATAAGGCCTTCAATTAGCAGTTTAAACATAAAACGTGAACAGATCAAGTAAACAATCAAACAGATAGAATACAGATTAACACACATACTCAGTCAATTCAGTTCCAGTTTTCAGTCAGTCAGTTCAGTACTTTAATCAGTTCAATTATCAGTCATAATCAGTTCAGTTTGACGGTAATCAATGTTTATCGGTAAGCAGTGATGAGGGTTATTACAGGCATGGAAGTGGTTATCCCGTTGGAAATCGGCATACCTACTATCTGGAGTGAAAACTTTGAACCAAATTTGAATGCAGAAGCCATCGCCCTGGAGTTGGACATCGTGGAAGAACGAAGAAAAAATGCGCTAATCCATATCGCAATATACCAACAAGAGTTGTCCAGGAAATACAACAAAATAGTCTATCCCAGACAGTTCAAAATCGGGGATTAGGTCTTACTCAAAGTAATAGACAACACCTTGATACCAAGTGAAGGAAAATTAGGAGCAAACTAGGAAGGATACACCTAGTTAATGTAATGGATGCATTAACCTTTCCAACCTTTGTTGTAAATTTGTTAATGTAATGAATACACCTCGAATGACCTTACAAGATAGCCGATTTGGCAGGCAAATGGACATATCACCTAGAATGTCTAGATGGCCAAGCCATACCCATGCCATGGAATGTAACAAATTTGAAGTCATTCTTCTTCTAGTCTCGCTCTCAATGTAACCTCCTCATTTCATGATGTAATTTTCCAAACTTCGTTGTAAATTTGTTAATGTAATGGATACAATGGTTCATTTCACATGGAAATTGTAGTTTTATTTTCATTCCTTTTTGACGTGTTGCCAAGGACAAAGAGCGATGGGCTACTGAGCTGGTTTTGCTTGGCAAGACGAGTTGATGACTTGTTCAAATCAAAGTACTATGCCAAGCTGGTTTTGCTCAGCAAAATGAGTTGATGTTTGGTTCAACTCAAACCCCCTTGCCAACCTGATTTTAGCTCAGCAAGATAAGAAGTTGGTGATTTACCCAACTATTGTATTCCTTGTTGAGGCGGATTTTAGCTCGGTACGATAGAAAGTTGGTGATTTGCCCAATTGTTGTGTTCCTTACAGAAGTGAATTTTAGCATGGCAAAATAGAAAGTTAGTGATTTGCCCAACAGTTGTATTCCTTGTTGAAGTAGATTTTAGCTCGACAAGATGAAAAGTTGGTGATTTGGTCAACTCTTGTGTTCCTTGCCGAAGCAGATTTTAGCTCGGCAAGACGAAAAGTTGGTGATTTGCCCAACCGTTGTATTCCTTGTCGAAACAGATTTTAGCTCAGCAAGATGGAAAGATGGTGGTTTGCCCAACAGTTGTATTCCTTGCCAAAATAAATTTTAGCTTGGCAAGATGCATGATTTATACGAAACGCACCTCGTTTCCCGTGTCCGGGCTAACTCCTATCCCGGACACGATGCGATATGCATGATATGCATGAATGCAACTAAGATACAGCCTAGTATGCACAATGCTATGAAAATGAGATGTCTCGAAATGCGTGCACACGGGCACGCAAACCGAGGAAATGACAGAATACGATCTAAATGACATGGAAATGTGCTATGGGCTTACACTAACATGTGAAAACACAATAAAACCTAACTCCATCACGGATAATCCGGAGTGTCGGTGACTGGAGAATTGAGACACATTCCGTCACTCGGAGTACGAAATGCACCTTGTTTCCCGTGCCCGGGCTAACTCCTATTTCGAACACGATGCAATATGCATGACATGCATGAAATGCAACTAAGATACAATCCTAACATACACAATGCTATGAAAATGAGATGCCTCGAAATGCGTGCACACGGGCACGAAAACCGAAAAAATGACATACGCAATGCAAATGACATGGAAATATGATATGGACTTACACTAACATGAGAGAGCCTCAGCCACACTCACATAAGAGGCCGATGGATGAAAGTGAAGTGCCTCGAAATGCGTGCACACCGGCACGCAAACCGAGACAATGGCATACGCAATGCAATGGCATGGAAAAGGCATATAGAATGCAATATGTACTTATACTAACATGAGAGAGCCTCAGCCACACTCACATAAGAGGCCAATGGATGAAAATGAAGTGCCTCGAAACGCGTGCACACGGGCACGCAAACCGAGGCAATGGCATACGCAATGCAATAGCATGGAAAATGATATGCAAACATGCTAATGGAATTTCAGCACTGAAATGTGGGGGAAAACAGCCCCGAAATGAGGCGAAAACACATCCGATGCATGGAATCTCTCCCGAAATGTAAAATTAGGCACATAGAATGAACTGCAGCTATACGAAGCATGCATAATTGGTACATGGAATGAAAAGACAGAAGCAAGGAAACCCCAAAATAAGCATTTTACCAGTACAAATCATGGCCAAACAGCAAGCAAGGATAGGGCAACAATGGCATGCAAAAATAGGGGCCAAGAGAGGGCAATGAAACAAGTGGTATATGCAAAGCCCAAACTGAAAAATTCCCTTCTACAACATTGAAGAGGGACCAAAAATATGCACATTTACAGAACTATAAAAACCCCAAAAACAAATATAGATATGGCTAAGCTCTTATGCAAGAAAATGGGCCAAAAGGTAGCCAAAGAGGCAAGTGGTATATACACAGCCCAAACTGAAAAATTCCATTCTACAACATTGAAGAGGGGCCAAAAATATGCATATTTACAGAACTGTAAAAAACCCAAAACAGTATACAAACATGCTAGAAATGCAATGCAAAATGAGGCTCAAAAGTGGCTATAACATGAGTCCCTCTAAAAAACCTAAAAACAAATATAGATATGGCTAAGCTCTTATGCAAGAAAATGGGCCAAAAGGTGGCCAAAGAGGCAAGTGGTATATGCACAGCCCAAACTGAAAAATTCCCTTCTACAACATTGAAGAGGGACCAAAAATATGCATATTTACAGAACTGTAAAAACCCCAAAACAGTATACAAACATGCTAAAAATGCAATGCAAAATGAGGCTCAAAAGAGGCTATAACACAAAGTCTACAAAATATTCATCAAACAGCCAAAGACCCTTAATAAAACATATATAATGGACCAAAATAAGCACTTTTCCAGAACAGTACTGTAAAAAGGCCAAAAACCGAAGCATGATAGGCTACCAAAACATGCAAAAATGGGGACCAAAGAGGGAATATAAAGGCAAGTGTAGCATGGAGGTCCCAAACAGTGTTGAGCCCTTAATGAAACATGAAAATGAGCTAAAAAAAAATGACCTTTTCAGTTTTGGTCGGAACTCAAATATACAAGAAAGAGAGGCTAAGAAATGTTGTAAAAATGAGCTAGAAAAGAGGAAAAGTGAACTTACCCTTGAAGACTTGACTTTGGTTGCCTCTTGGCTTGAGTTTGTGGCTCCTTAGGCCTTGGAGAACACCTTCAATCTTATAGAATGGAGGATGGAAGGGTGGGGGGTGGTGGTGTAGAAGGAATGGTGGTGTAGGACTTGGAAGTTTTTCAAGGAAATGAGAGAGATGAAGAGGGATTCTTGTATTCAAGCTTGAAGAGCAAATTTTCTAACCCCTAAAACCCGTATTGCCTGCTGGTTATAAGGAACAAAAGGAGAGGGAGTATGGAAGGAAAGGGTGGGGGAAAAGGACCAAGGGTTTCCCCCACAAAATATCCCCCGGATACAGATCTTTTCTGGGGGAAAAAGCTATACAGCTGTAAGTGCAAAGTGTGAGGAACATGGCCGGCCACCTTTTGGGCTTGCAGGTGGCCGGCCGGCCCCCCCCCCAAGCCGGCCGGCTAGGGGTCAAAAAGGTCAATCAGATTTTCTGGCCGGCCACCAACTGGTGGGGTCCTCCTATCTGTGTACAACACAACCCT
>NW_021026408.1:661743-671937 GCF_004153795.1 Camellia sinensis | reverse complement strand
AATATGAGTGGGCAAAAATAAACTTTTTGCTACACATTTACCGATAAGTTGTTTGTCGAGAAAGCTTTACTTTTTGGCAACGACAAATTTGTAGCGGCAAAAAAAAAATTGAAAATCATATATATTTTTTTATAAGATTTACATATTTACAAGATGCATCCCTTAGGTACTACTATTACAAACTAATAACATTGATATTAAATCACCTAAAGTTGATGTGTAGGCAAAAAAACACTGCTGAAAAATATGCTTTTGAAAGCGTTGTATAAAACCTAAAAGGGTAAACTCACTAAAATATTCAAATACATCCAAATTGTGAACCCATAGTAAAAACAACAGATAACAAAATGAAAACATGAAACTAACAACAACCCAAATTTGCAGCATACCAGCATCTAGTAGCAGCCCGCTTCACAGCAACATTGCAGTAGCAGCGGCAGCACACCGGCAACAGCAGCAGCAGACCAGCAGAATTAAAGATGAAGAACATCTAAGCAACAAGGCAATCACTATTGTAGTGTGTTACCGAGTGGAAGCAGTAAAGATGAAACCATATTTTCTTTCTTTTGGTAACAAAAATTGAATTTCAACGCAATCACTATTATTGTAGTTAAACAATAATTCTATATTTAGAATTTAGTATGTTCAAATTTGTAAATCTATACTTACAAGGATATGTTCAAATTTGTAAATCTACACTTACAATAATTCCGATTTGCCTTACCGCCACCAATGATGCTAATTATAGTTGTATCAGTGACCAATTACGGTGCTTAAAAAGATAAAATCCACATCAGGGACGTTCTTAGTTAGCTCGCAGAAAAATAATCCCAAGTCTACCACTACAAACCCAAGTGTTATGCACAACGTTCATTCAAAATCTTATAGTATGGACTTAGGGCCATATTTTAATTAAATGAGAGGAAAAGCAGAGGGTAATCAAAATATGAAAATACCTTGTTTATGCTGATATTATTTCATCTTTAGTGAAACTATCTTCTTGTGTGCCAATCTCATGCAAATACAGAATCAGGATTGCTGCAAGACTGCACCAAAAAAATTTCAATCCTCACCTATAACCAATAGTCCAATTTCCAATCAATAATTCAGAAATCATACCACACTTCTCAACCAGGCATGACAATACTTTGTGGTTCCAAAGCATGCCCTGCAAAATGAAATCCCAACACCCACATAAGAGAATACAGAATAGAACATAAATCTTGAATGTAGCCATTTCCCACCTCAATGATTTACCATCCATGGTAAACCCATGCACTGATTGAATACATCGAACCGCTTACTCCTCCTTTGGGTAAGTAATATATCTGGGATAGAAATCATGTTTAAGAACAGAACAGTTGTAGTGAAGTAATGGAACAAAAATATGTAAACAAGCCAGTATCAACATACAACTGGATAAAAAGCAGAAATAAAATGCATCTTCAGATTAGGCAGTTTCCTTGTACATATGAACTAATAGAATAAGCAAAAGATTGAAATGAACAAGCAATGTTTGACAAAAACATTTTGAAGTATTTATAACTCAATTTCACTTCTCAAGGAAAATAAAAATAAATACATAAACAAAAACTAGCAATAATGAAAACACTTAAGACTTACACACTACAAGTATTGTTTGCAAAATGTTGAATAGCACCAGCTGCTGTCCGAGATATAAACACCTTCAACACCTTTCCATACTGACCAAAATACTGTCTCTGCTGGAGAAGTTAATAATAAAATGATAAAACTGTTAATGAACAAACCTATACCCCTGTTGTGAGGGGTGGTAAGGAGGGAGGGAGAGAGAGAGAGAGAGAGAGAGAGAGAGAGAGAGAGAGAGAGCAAAAAAGTACACACGTCTTCATCTGCCAGTTACTATAATTAATTAAGTACATAAAAATGAGCCCCACTTAACCAATAAGCTAAGAACCACCTTTGGAGTAACTTCTAAAAAAAAGGAAGACATTTGCTTAATTTTGCATCATTTTTTAAATTGTAAGTATTCATTCATTTAAGATTATAGCCTCCGCTAAATCCAGAGTTCTCAAATCTAAACACCACACACACTTAAATTGTAAGTATTCATTCATTTAAGATTATAGCCTCCACTAAATCCAGAGTTCTCAAATCTAAACCCCCCCCCCCAAAAAAAAAAAAAAAATATAGCATCCTAAAGAAAGCAGGTGAAAGTAAGAAGTTGCTCATTATTTTCTATATTCTCATGAATGAGTAATCACTTATTTGCAACAAATATAGAAACAATAATCCATTGTAATCATAGGTAGGATTAGACTGGTTGATGACATTTTTGAAAGCATTTGTACACTCACAGAACTGGTATTACCCCACCATGTTTTGCCATATACTTTTATGCACAAATCCATCATTGAGCGTGGGATCCTTGCAGAAAAATGACTTCCATCACCACGACCAACATAGAAAACTTGCAACAGACATTTCACAAGTTGTAAAACTGATTTCATACCATCAGTATTGTTGGCTCCTCCATATCTTTAACGGAACTAATTCAAATCATGGATTTGTATCCTCAAACGCTGCCTAAAATATGAGGGAGGCATTTAATTCTCACAAGATAACTAAATTGCCTCAAAGATAATCCACTAAGTTCGGTTCATCACTCCCCATAATATAACTAGCCACAATTAGAAGATATATTTTTTTCAATATAAGGGTTATTATTATTAAGTATAACTATCTTCAAAGGTTCACATTAATCTTAGAGACCAAATACAAAGATTTCGAGTACCTGTTTGCTCTTCAAATTAACATAATAACAAGTGGCTAGAAAAAGGTATGCTACTCACCTCCTTCTGTGACTGATAATAAACAATGGGCAGGGGACAGGAACAACAATTGCATCGATTCTCAGATAATCGCTCTCGGATCCTGCTGTCTAAATCAGACTCCTCACCATCATGACATGAAAATGATGGATAAACACTTGCTGCCTTGTGCCTACATTTGGGCTTGTCAAACCGAATTAAGCTATCAATGGACTTCAAAGCAGCTGATGGCACATGAACCTCACCATTTGAATCTTCCTTCAAATATGAACCATCACTCCGATGCTAACGATTGGGAGCAAAAGCACAGTAATTAATGATTCCCCAATGATCAAGAAACCGAACAATTCGTGTTAAATCATCAATATCAATGCCAGCTACCAATTCTTGGAAATCATCAACTGACAGTCTCATCTCTGGATTCTCCATGTACTTGGCAACAATACAGTTACGACATTCCATGTATTTTTCTGGCCTATGTTCAGCTGACTTCCCGGAGAAAAAATGTGGCACCACTTGTCTCTCTAATCTATGCACAGTACTGGGCGAAAACCAATCTGCTCTCCAAAGAAGCTCAAAACCAAATGAGATAAACTAAAAGCAAATTAATATGGCATGATGAGAAATAGAGCAATGTGAATATTGTTAGCACAAGATCAACAAAGACAGACTGAAACAAAACAGCATAGCAAAATATAGAAGATAATAGGCAAGAAATGATTATGGTCTCTCATCCAGGTGAGAAAATAAAAGAAATGAACTCTATGTGAAAGCAAAGTTTGTGATATGGTAATATGGGTGGGATTTCTTTTTCTTTCGTATTTTAACAGGGCAATTTCAATATTATGAAAATACACAACCAATGATTTTGCTTCCTACCAAATCTCACTACTTTTGATGACAAATGAAACCTATAAAATAAAAGAGTTCCCTTTCTCTCCATTTCTCACCTAATTTATAAACCAAAAATGATAAAAGATTTCTCTTTCTCTCCATTTCTTATCACTTGATCTAAACAGACTGCAATATTAACACACATAGAGAGTGAGAGCAATGTGCCAAGGGGAAACTCCAAATCAACAACCCAAAACCTGAAACTCACAAAGTAATAATATGGCACAATGAAAGAGACAAACATATAAAAATAATAATTTGAGAAAATTTTTACGAATACATATAAGCATGTGTACATAAACAGAGAACAATATGAGACATAATAGTTCAAATATCAACCTAAATAGAGCAGATTAGGGCATAGGAAAATATATATATAGAGAGAGAGATAAAGCAAGCACCTGCGTGCATTGGAACAACATGAACTCGATTAGCCCCAAAACGCTTCACAACCCCTCGACCCTCCATAACCGGAGGCGGCGTAATCACATACGCGGCCGTGAAAGAAGACCCCTGATCGCCGGCCGACGCCGGACTATCCGCCGGCACGGCTGACAGCGCCTGGAGCTGTCCATGCGATACATTCTCCAATATGACGCCGTTCTGCAGGTTCTTCCCCTCCCCACACTGAATCGCCTTCTCTAGGGCCACAATCGCAAGCACAGAGGAGTGGGGGCGATTGATTGTGTGCTTGATCATGGGTGGGAAGTGGGAGATTCGAACCCCGCCATCCGATAAGACCTCACTCTCGCGGGAAATCGGAGCCGAATCGGTGGGACCCGATTAAGGGTCTCCTTCGAATTCGGGTTGTTGTTGTTGGTCGAGGTCGTCGTCGTCTTCGTTTTCTTCGTCATCATCGTCGTGGTCGTCGTCTTGGGGATTGGGTCGTCGAGTGATTTGGGGATCTCTCTTTCGCTTCTTCTTCCTCCACTTGGTGCGAGTCTCTGTGGAAATGGCAAAGTAGAGAGAGAGAGAGATTGATGAATTTTGAAAATTGAGTAGGAGAGAGAGAGAGTGAAAAAGTTAGGTTAGTGGGGTTTGTTTACCTGAGGAGGAAGCTAGCATTGCTGAAAGAGAAAAAGGTGGAGTGAGGGAGGGCGAGCGAGAAGGGGGGGTTGTTTATGCAGAGATTTGTGTGGTCTGCGATTTGGTGCTGTCGTGGTTTGAACTTGAAGTATCGATGCTACTACAGAGCTACAGAGAGAGAGAGAGAGGAAGCTCTGCCTCTGATTTTGTAGCCCTTCTATGCTCAGACGATTAGTGTTGGAAGCGTTATAGCATCTCTATTTTTTTTTAATTAAATTTAAATTTAAATACAAATTATCTCTAATGCCTCTGTATACAGGTTTTCCTCAGCATTATCTTTTCAATTATAACAATAATAAAATCCCATTTGAAAACTTAACTGATCTTTTACAGCATTTTTAAAAAAATTATTAAAATTAGAATGAATGCTATAAATAAATAAATAAATAAATTAAACTAATTTGAACACTAAAAATCAAAATTATATTTTCAAAATTTAAAAAATTATTTATGACCTCCTAAAAAATAAAATTATACAAAAATAATAAGTATTTTTTTTATTTTTTCACCAATTTTTTTTTTAAAGTTTTTTAGGAAAAAAAAATTCTAAAATAGGTTTCTGAAAATAAAACCAAACATATTGAAATTGAAAATTTAACCAGATTCTTTGAAAAAGTTTAAATTATCTCAAATTAACCATCTAAACTTAAGAGTGTTTTTGGGCTTGATGGATTCATTTTGTGATCTAATTCGATGACCACTTTAATTTTACAATTCAATAATTAGAATATTTAAAAAAATTTGAAAAATTATAATAAAAATACAAATAACTAAATCACCTCATTTCACTACCAAAACTTTTGCCGACGAATAGTATTATCGTCGCTAAATGTTTAACTATTTGCCCATGCCAACTTGTAATCGCCAAAAGTAAGCACATTAATAGCGACGCTTATTGCGTTGCTAAAAAATAAGCCTCGTAGCTAAAATTTATGAAATTTTGGCGCCAACCAAAATTTTTGGCACCTAGTCAATGTTATGTTTTTTTAGTGACGATAGTAAATTGCGTTGGTAAAGGTCTACTTTTCCCAACAAAATTAATCACCGTGTCGCCAAAAATATACTTTTGGCTACGAAAAATTGACGTTGTTGCCAAAAGTAGTCGCCAAAAGTGAAATTTCTTGTAGTGCCAAAACAGATATAAAATCTCCAATATAGATAAGGATTCCAAAATTCAAGATGTGAGCGATAATACATATCCAACTCCATCATCCATATTAATATCGATCAAATTTCACATTTCTATCATCAATTCCATTTATTTATACAAAATAAATATCTGGGATATTTATGGCAAAACCCATTTTCTTCCAAAATCCAACCTAAGGGTCAAAATGAACGATTTGTTCACAACTTAACCTCGTTTCCACTCCCGCAACCATTTTCTATACAACCATTTGAAAACCCAACCAGGCATGACAATACTTTGTGGTTCCAAAGCATGCCCTGCAAAAATGAAATCCCAACACCCACATAAGAGAATACAGAATAGAACATAAATCTTGAATGTAGCCATTTTCCACCTCAATGATCTACCATCCAAGGTAAACCCATGCACTGATTGAATACATCGAACCGCTTCCTCCTCCTTTGGGTAAGTAATATATCTGGGATAGAAATCACGTTGAAGAACAAAACAGTTGTAGTGAAGTAATGGAACAAAAATATGTAAACAAGCCAGTATCAACATACAACTGGATAAAAAGCAGAAATAAAATGCATCTTCAGATTAGGCAGTTTCCTTGTACATATGAACTAATAGAATAAGCAAAAGATTGAAATGAACAAGCAATGTTTGACAAAAACATTTTGAAGTATTTATAACTCAATTTCACTTCTCAAGGAAAATAAAAATAAATACATAAACAAAAACTAGCAATAATGAAAACACTTAGACTTACACACTACAAGTATTGTTTGCAAAATGTTGAATAGCACCAGCTACTGTCCGAGATATAGACACCTTCAACACCTTTCCATACTGACCAAAATACTGTCTCTGCTGGAGAAGTTGCTAATAAAATGATAAAACTGTTAATGAACAAACCTATACCCTTGTTGTGAGGGATGGTAAGGGGGGGAGAGAGAGAGAGCAAAAAAGTACACACGTCTTCATCTGCCAGTTACTATAATTAATTAAGTACATAAAAATGAGCCCCCACTTAACCAATAAGCTAAGAACCACCTTTGGAGTAACTTCTGAAAAAAGGAAGACATTTGCTTAATTTTGCATCATTTTTTAAATTGTAAGTATTCATTCATTTAAGATTATAGCCTCCACTAAATCCAGAGTTCTCAAATCTAAACACCACCCCCCCCCCCCAAAAAAAAAACCCCCCCCCCTCCCAAAAAAAAAAAAAAAAATAGCATCCTAAAGAAAGCAGGTGAAAGTAAGAAGTTGCTCATTATTTTCCATATTCTCATGAATGAGTAATCATTTATTTGCAACAAATATAGAAACAATAATCCATTGTAATCATAGGTAGGATTAGACTGGTTGATGACATTTTTGAAAGCATTTGTACACTCACAGAACTGGTATTACCCTACCATGTTTTGCCATATAATTTTATGCACAAATCCATCATTGAGCGTGGGATCCTTGCAGAAAAATGACTTTCATCACCACGACTAACATAGAAAAATTGCAACAGACATTTTACAAGTTGTAAAACTGATTTCATACCATCAGTATTGTTGGCTCCTCCATATCTTTAACGGAACTAATTCAAATCATGGATTTGTATCCTCAAACGCTGCCTAAAATATGAGAGAGGCATTTAATTCTCACAAGATAACTAAATTGCCTCAAAGATAATCCACTAAGTTCGGTTCATCACTCCCCATAATATAACCAGCCACAATTAGAAGATATATTTTTTCAATATAAGGGTTATTATTATTAAGTATAACTATCTTTAAAGGTTCAAATTAATCTTAGAGACCAAATACAAAGATTTCGAGTACCTGTTTGCTCTTCAAATTAACATAATAACAAGTGGCTAGAAAAAGGTATGCTACTCACCTCCTTCTGTGACTGATAATAAACAATGGGTAGGGGACAGGAACAACAATTGCATCGATTCTCAGATAATCGCTCTCGGATCCTGCTGTCTAAATCAGACTCCTCACCATCATGACATGACAATGATGGATAAACATCTGCTGCCTTGTGCCTACATTTGGGCTTGTCAAACCGAATTAAGCTATCAATGGACTTCAAAGCAGCTGATGGCACATGAACCTCACCATCTGAATCTTCCTTCAAATATGAACCATCACTCCGATGCTCACGATTGGGAGCAAACGCATAGTAATTAATGATTCTCCAATGATCAAGAAACCGAACAATTCGTGTTAAATCATCAATATCAATGCCAGCTACCAATTCTCAAAAATCATCAACTGACAGTCTCATCTCTGGATTCTCCATGTACTTGGCAACAATCGAGTTACGACATTCCATGTATTTTTCTGGCCTATGTTCAGCTGACTTCCCGGAGAAAAAATGTGGCACCACTTGTCTCTCTAATCTATGCCCAGTACTGGGCGAAAACCAATCTGCTCTCCAAAGAAGCTCAAAACCAAATGAGATAAACTAAAAGCAAATTAATATGGCATGATGAGAAATAGAGCAATGTGAATATTGTTAGCACAAGATCAACAAAGACAGACTGAAACAAAACAGCATAGCAAAATATAAAAGATAATAGGCAAGAAATGATTGTGGTCTCTCATCCAAGTGAGAAAATAAAAGAAATGAACTCTATGTGAAAGCAAAGTATGTGATATGGTAATATGGGTGGGATTTCTTTTTCTTTCGTATTTTAACAAGGCAATTTCAATATTATGAAAATACACAACCAACGATTTTGCTTCCTACCAAGTCTCACTACTTTTGATGACAAATGAAACCTATAAAATAAAAGAGTTCTCTTTCTCTCAATTTCTCACCTAATTTATAAACCAAAAATGATAAAAGATTTCTCTTTCTCTCCATTTCTTATCACTTGATCCAAACAGACTGTAATATTAACACACATGCAGAGAGAGAGAGAGCAATGTGCCAATGGGAAACTCCAAATCAACAACCCAAAACCTAAAACTCACAAGTAATAATATGGCACAATGAAAGAGACAAACATATAAAAATAATAATTTGAGAAAATTTTTACGAATACATATAAGCATGTGTACATAAACAGAGAACAGTATGAGACATAATAGTTCAAATATCAACCTAAACAGAGCAGATTAGGGCATAAGAAAATATATATATATAGAGAGAGAGAGATAAAGCAAGCACCTACGTGCATTGGAACAACATGAACTCGATTAGCCCCAAAACGCTTCACAACCCCTCAACCCTCCATAACCGGAGGCGGCGTAATCACATACGCGGCCGTGGAAGAAGACCCCTGATCACCGGCCGACGCCGGACTATCCGCCGGCACGGTCGACAGAGCCTGGAGCTGTCCATGCGATACGTTCTCCAATACGACGCCGTTCTGCAGGTTCTTGCCCTCCCCACACTGAATCGCCTTCTCCAGGGCCACAATCGCAAGCACAGAGGAGTGGAGGCGATTGACTGTGTTCTTGATCATGGGAGGGAAGTGGGAGATTCGAACCCCACCATCCGATAAGACCTCACTCTCGCGGGCAATCGGAGCCAAATCGGTGGGACCCGATTGAGGGTCTTCTTCGAATTCGGATTGTTGTTGTTGGTCGAGGTCGTCGTCATCTTCATTTTCTTCGTCATCATTGTCGAGGTCATCGTCTTGGGGCTTGGATCATCGAGTGATTCGGGGGTCTCTCTTTCGCTTCTTCTTCCTCCACTTGGTGCGAGTCTCTGTGGAAATGGCAAAGTAGAGAGAGAGAGAGAGAGAGAGATTGATGAATTTTGAAAATTGAGTAGGAGAGAGAGAGAGAGAGAGAGTGAAAAAGTTAGGTTAGTGGGGTTTGTTTACCTGAGGAGGAAGCTAGCATTGCTGAAAGAGAAAGAGGTGGAGTGAGGGAGAGCGAGCGAGAAGGGGGGGTTGTTTATGCAGAGATTTGTGGGGTCTGCGATTTGTCGCTGTCGTTGTTTGAACTTGAAGTATCGATGCTACTACAGAGCTACAGAGAGAGAGAGAGAGAGAGAGAGAGAGAGGAAGCTCTGTCTCTGATTTTGTGGCCCTTCTATGCTCAGACGATTAATGTTGGAAGCATTACAGCATCTCCATTTTTTTTTTAAATTCAATTTAAATTTAAATAAAAATTATCTCTAACTCATTTTTATCAAAATTATTTTTTTCATCAATTTTTTTCTTATTTTTTAAAAGATAAAGGGCTCGTTTGGTTTGATTTTCTGAAAAAATTTTGGGAAATTTTCTCTACAAATAAGTTTTTAAAAATAATCAAACCA
>NW_021026408.1:580941-618763 GCF_004153795.1 Camellia sinensis | reverse complement strand
CGACATGAGTGAGCCTCAGCCACACTCACATCGGATGCCGTCGGATAAAAACGGAGTGCCTCGAAATGCGAACAAACAGTCGATGATTTATTCCAATCTAAACAACTCAACCTTCACCCACAGGCATTCAGGCAGATATATCACATAAGCACATAGCCTCATGGTAAGCATGCTATTCATGGCAGTCACTCACACGCATGCGAGGATGCTAAAGCATAGAACTTACCGAGTACTCCAAGCCAAAATAGGAACTACATTAGAAATCATGCATGATCCTAAGTATACAAAAATGCTTAATGCAACACATGCAAAATGCAACTATAGTAGGCTCGGCTATTCTAAGATGGCATATGAAATGCTACAACTAACATGTATTCAACTTGGAATTGAAAATACAATGCAGTTAGTATGATGCGCCGAGCCCGATGCATGCAATACAGATGAATGATGCAAACATGCTGTCATACTGTATGCTAATTAAAATATGCCCTAATCTAACTCCATCATGGATAATCCGGAGTGTCGGTGACTGGGGAATTGAGATACATTCCGTCACTCGGAGTACGAAATGCACCTCGTTTCCCGTGCCCGGGCTAACTTCTATTCCGAACACGATGCAATATGCATGACATGCATGAAATGCAACTAAGATACAATCCTAACATACATAATGCTATGGAATGACATGCCTCGAAATACGTGCACAACGGCACGCGAACCGAGAAAATGACAGAATGCAATCTAAGATATAACCTAGCATGCACTATGCGGTAAAAATGAGATGCCTCGAAATGCGTGCACATGGGCACGCAAACCGAGAAAATGACAGAATACGATCTAAGATATAACCTAGCATGCACTATGCTGTAAAAATGAGATGCCTCGAAATGCGTGCACACGGGCACGCAAACCGAGAAAATGACAGAACACGATCTAAGATATAACCTAGCATGCACTATGCTGTAAAAATGAGATGCCTCGAAATGCGTGCACACGGGCACGCAAACTGAGAAAATGACAGAACACGATCTAAGATATAACCTAGCATGCACTATGCTGTAAAAATGAGATGCCTCGAAATGCGTGCACACGGGCACGCAAACCGAGGCGAGGCATACGCAATGCAATATAGCTAAAATGGCATGGAAAATGTAACATGGACTTATACTAACATGAGAGAGCCTCAGCCACACTCACATAAGAAGCCGATGGATGAAAATGAAGTGCCTCGATGTGCGTGCACACGGGCACGCAAATCGAGGCAATGGCATATGCAATGCAATGGCATGGAAATGGCATATAAACATGTTAATGGATTTTCAGCAATGAAATGTGGGGGAAAACAGCCCCGAAATGAGGCGAAAACACACCCGATGCATGGAATAGTCCCGAAACACGAATTTTGGCATCCGAAATGGTTTATAGCTATACCAAACATGCGCAATATGGACATGCAATGAAAATACAGAATCAAGGAAGCCCCAAAATTAGCATTTTACTAGTACAAAGCATGGCCAAACAGCAAGCAAAGATAGGGCAACAATGGCATGCAAAAATGGCCCTAAACATGAGTATATGAAGCAAGTGGTATATGTAAAACCCAAACTGAAAAATTCCCTTCTACAACATTGAAGAGGGACCAAAAATAAGCATATTTACAGAACTGTAAAAACTCCAAAACAGCATACAAACATGCTAGAAATGCAATGCAAAATGAGGCTCAAAAGAGGCTATAACACAAAGTATGCAAAGAATTCACCAAACAGCCAAAGACCCTTAATGAAACATGTTAAGAAGGTCAAAATAAGACTATTTCTAGGCCTGTAAAAAGACCAAAAACAGAAGCATGATAGGCTGCCAAAGCATGCAAAAATGGGGACCAAAAGAGAGATATGACATGAAGTGACATATGGAGGTCCCAAACAGTGATGAGCCCTTCTTCAATGTTGAAGAGGGGCTCAAAATAAGCCTATTTACAGAACTATAAAATGCCCAAAAATGGAAGTATAATGGGTTGCCAAAGCATGCAAGAAAATTGACATACAAGGGGATATTGAAGCAAGTGCAATATGGGGGCCTCAAACAGGGTTGAGCCCTTAATGAAACAAGAAAATGAGCTTAAAAGAAGGCCACTTCCAGTTTTGGTCGGAGCTCAACTCAGCAAGCATGTATGGCTTAAAGATGGTGCCAAAATGAGCTAGAAAAGAGGGCAATTGGACTTACCTTTGAAGACCAACACTTTTGTTGCTTCTTGGACCAGATTTGGTGACTCTAAGCTGCTGGAATCCCCTCCTTTGCTGCTGGAATGGAGTGGTGATGGTAGAGCTTGAAGATGATGAAGAAATGGAGCCCAAAACTTGAAGGAAATGGGGTGATATGTGTCTATCTCCTCCAAGCAACTCTTGTAACCCTTTCTCTAGAGTTGGGAGGCTCTCTATATGGATAAGAGATGGAGAGAAGAGTCTAGCCAAAGTGAAGAGAAAATGAGGCCTTTTGTCCCTCCAAAAGGGTCCCCCGGATGTAGATATTTTTGGGGGAAAGCCAAGGCACAGCCGGAATGTACTCAACCTGAAGAAGCAGGTCGGCCAGACATTTTCGCTGCAGGTGGCCGGCCGGCCACTTCCCCTAGCCGGCCGGCTAGGTCAAAGGAAAAAAGTGGCCAACCGGCCAGAAAAAGTGGCCGGCCACCCCCTAGGATGAAGCCCCAGAAGTTAGCTTTCCAATGGCGCAAACCTTGCATTAAAATTCCTCCTGTAGAAAAAGTTATGCCCCTTTCCGTGAAGCCGCGCAGATTCAGTCCAAGCGGACTTCAACCAACCACATCTCTCCCCCCCGGACTTGGACTTGGGATATGCTTGACGTGAAAAATGAAGCCCTGGAAGTAAGATTTCCAATGGTGGTGGCCTCATATCTTAATTCCTCTTGTGCAAAGAGTTACGCCCGTTTCGGTGGAAGCCGCGCAGATTTTTCTCCTTCCCGGATTCATGCTGAACCACTTTGACCAAAAGAAGTTGGATTCTTCAGCAAAATTGCTGGCCTCCCACCCTCCTTACAACGCTTTCTAACAGTGAAAATAAGGTCTCCACCAAAAATGAGCCCAAACCGATGCAAAATGAAGGTTCGGGGGGTCCAAAACGCTCAGCCCGCGAGCCCCGAAAAACTGGGCTGTAGGCTACCGGGAGTTGTTGTTCGACCACGAAGTGGGTCTCTCAGACCTCAGTGTCCCTCAAAAGGGAGCAAATACAGAAGTCTGCCAAAAACCGGAGCAATAGGAGATGGTTAAGCGGTCCCGAACCGAGGCACACGGCCTGACGGCTCCGAAAACCGGGAACCGGACTCCGAAATGGGCAAAATGGCCCGCGGCCACAAAATGTAGCCCACGGCCACTAAGAGATGGTCTACAGGACCTCTTCCTCCCCTCAGGAAAAGAAACAGAGAAAACCGAGTCTGGTTCGCAAACCGAGGCAAGGCACAGAAGAGGGTTCGGAAGTCCGGAGGCAGGGCTCGCAGCCAGGACTCTGCAACTTCTGAACGAGCACGATATGCAAAATCACAGAGTGCTCAACTGGTGACGTCTGAGTCTTAAGGTCGGTCAAAAATGGGGTGTCTACAAGCCCTAGTCATGGCGGCAAGAAAACTGATGCATTACTTCCAGGGGCATAGTATCGGGGTGCTAACAAATTATCCCCTCCGATCAGTACTACGTAGTGTAGAAGCATCAGGACGTATTTCAAAGTGGGCTCTTGAACTCGGCCAGTATGATATTTAGTTTCTACCTAGAACCTCAATCAAGGGACAGGTGCTTGCTGACTTTGTCGCTGAATTCACTAGGGGTCTTGCCGACTTCAAGTCTGATGAAATTCGACCAAAGTTGAACTGGAGAATTTATGTTGGGGATATTTGGCAGTTGTATTGTGATGGATCATCTAATCAACGGGGCAGTAGAGCCGGAGTAGTAATCATGGCTCCCGACGGCGCAATAATTGAGCAGGCCGTCAAGCTCGGCTTCGAAGCATCAAATAAGGAAGCCAAATACGAAGCCCTTCTAACCGGTTTGCGGAATGCACATCTTGTGGGTGCTCGGTATTTGCTTGTATTTTGCAATTCAAAACTGGTGATCAATCAACTAAAGGGAGAGTGCGCGGCAAGAAACGACCGTATGGCGGCTTACATGAAAATGACTAACTCCTTGCTGGCAAAATTTGACCATCACGGATTGAATCAGATAACACGTGATCAGAACACACATGCAGATGCCCTGGCTTGCCTAGCCTCTGCCATTAACGCAAAGATTAAACAGACCATTGAAGTGGTTTTCATCCTAGAGCCGAGCATTGGCTATTCGGAGGAAGTCCAGGTCAATGTCATAGAATCTGGACCGAGTTAGATGGATCCTATTGCTACATTCCTGTCTTCCGAACGGCTCCCAGAGGACAAGAAAGAAGCGCACAAGCTGCGAAACAAAGCCCTGCGATACTACTTGGATCCGCAAGGAAAGCTTTATAAAAAATCCCTTTCTGGTCCATATTTGGAATGTGTGCATCCGGACAAAGTTGAAGAGCTTCTGACTGAAATACATGAGGGCAATTGTGGCGCCCATTCTGGCAGGCAGTCTTTGGCTTATCAAGCCGTGACACAAGGGTATTACTGGCCGACAATGAGAGTCGATGCCAAATGTTACGTGAAAAAGTGTGAATAGTGCCAGAAGTTCTCTCCTTTGACCCACCTGCCTGCAGAAGAGCTAAGCTCCATAACTAGTCTTTGGTCGTTCGCCCAATGGGGACTTGATATCGTCAGGCCACTGCCTTGTGCCCCGGGTAACAAGCGATTCTTGATTATCGCAGCAGATTATTTTACAAAATGGATAGAAGCAGAGGCACTAACGCACATCCGAGATACCGATGTGAAGCATTTCATTTGGCGAAATATCATAACATGATTCAACATTCCAAGAGCACTTATCTCAAACAACGGCACCCAGTTTGATTGTGGCCTCTACTGAGAGTTGTGCAGCCAGTATGGTATTTGGCCTTACTTTTCCATGCCGTCTTATCCACAAAGCAATGGTCAAGCTGAAGCCCCTAACAAATCCATCTTGGATGGCATCAAGAAGAGGCTGGAGAAGGCTAAAGGCAAATGGGTCAAAGAATTGCCGAGTGTATTGTAGGCTCATCGAACTACGCCGAGGCGATCCACTGGGGAAACGCCGTTTTCTTTATGCTTTGTAACCCCGCCATCATACCCCTGGAGATCGGCCACCTAACCCTGAAATCGCAAGCTTTTGATATGGGCCAAAATGACATAATGCTGGCTTTGGATTTGATTATGGTCGAAGAACGAAGAGATCGTGTCCTTGAGTCCATGGCACGACACCAGCAACAGCTTGCTAAGTGGTACAACCAACGTGTTCAACTGCACTGATACACACCAAGAGAGTTGGTTCTGAAGAAAGTATTTCCAGCTGCCAGGAGACCGGCTGATGGAAAATTGGGTCCTAACTGGGACGGCCCTTATCAGGTCGATTTAATCACAGGAGTAGGGGCATATCGGTTCAAAGCCATGTCTGGAAGGAGTCTGCCACGGCCTTGGAATTCAATGCACTTGCATAAATTCTATCATTGAACCCGACCTGTGGGGAATGATACTAATTTCGTATGGTTCACCATGTACGCATTCCACTTTTGTAATACAAAGATTCCTGTTTATTCATTGCGAAATCTAGTTCAAAAGTGTTCCTATAAAAGCCTCCGAATTCGGAGCGCCCTTCGTGGATATCACGAATGGCCAAATAAAGTCTCCGAATTCAGAGCCCCATCGGCGCATGATGCCTTTGGGCCGATAAAAGCTTTCGGATTCGAAGCGCCCTTCGTGGATATCATGATTGGCCAAATAAAGTCTTCGGATTCGGAGCCCCATCGGCGCATGACGCCTTTGGGCTGATAAAAGTCTTCAGATTCGGAGCGCCCTTCGTGGATATCACGATTGGCCAAATAAAGTCTCCAGAGCCCCATTGGCGAATGACGCCTTTAGGTCGATAAAAGCCTCAGGATTCGGAGTGCCCTTCGTGGATATCACGATTGGCCAAATAAAGTCTCCGGATTCAGAGCCCCATCGGCGCATGACGCCTTTGGGCCGATAAAAGCCTCTGGATTCGGAGCACCCTTCGTGGATATAACGATTGGCCAAATAAAGTCTCCGAATTCAGAGCCCCATCAGCGAATGACGCCTTTGGGCCGATAAAAGCCTCCGGATTTGGAGCGCCCTTCGTGGATTTCACGATTGGGCAAATAAAGTCTCCGGATTCAGAACCCCATCGGCGCATGACGCCTTTGGGCAGATAAATGCCTCCGGATTCGGAGCACCCTTCGCGGTGCCACGATTGGCCAAATAAAGTCTCCGGATTCGGAGCCCCATCGATGCATGACACCTTTGGGCCGATTAAGGCTTTGGATTCAGAGCGCCCTTCGTGCTTAGCACTTATGGGCCGAATAAGACTCCGAATTCGGATGGGCCAAATGAAGTCTCCGGATTCGGAATCCCATCGGGGCATGACACCTTTGGGTCGATTAAGGCTCCGGATTCGGAGCACCCTTCGTGCTTGACACTTATGGGCCGAATAAGACTCCGAATTCGGATTGTGCCGGCAAAAACCGTTTACACATTAAAGCATATAAACATTCAAAATGAAATGCTTAGATAACTTGGGCCGGTGCAATCGCATAGACAAATCAAAACATGCAAACATTCCAAATGAGATGCCTAATTAAGCATGTAAAAATTCAAAATGAAACACAAACATCTAAAGTAAAACATTTTATTCAATTAGCCAATTATTACATAATCTTGCACGCAATCTGCGTTTGAGCATTACAATGTCTATTTATGTCCGGCGTCTCCCTCGTCGTCACTCTTCTCGACTTCGAAGGCGGAAAAGGGGAAGTGATCACGATGGTATAGCGGCAACGCCGAATCAACGTCCGCTGCTCGGAGAGCTTCCTTGGATTGAAGTGCCTTGATCCAACCGTGGTTAAATCCATGATTTTCACATCGGCAAACTTCCTTGGCGAGGTTTTCCCTTGTCTTCTTTATCCCTACTTTTCGGCCTTCATGGAAGCCTTTTTCATAAGCCCTCCCATTCGCGGACTCTACTATAAACATGCTCGCCGTGTCACGATCGGCAAGTGCAGTACTGATAAGCCGCTGGGTCACCCTTTCTTCCACAATTGGGTTAGCTTGTCCGGCTGGTTGTGTCTGAGCGACCTTGACCTTCCTTTGCTCACGCTCAGTCGTTTCCGCGCGAGCTTCCAAGCTTCGAATGCGTTCATCATTCTTCTCTATTTCTCATCGCGTAGTATTAAGGCGCATGCCGATTTCATCGGCGGTGTACAGCCCTTTCACCACCCCATGAACGCCCTCTCGAAACACCTCGAAGTCAGGTCGACCAACCATCGACTGCTGTACTTCCAGCAGAATAATCTGTCGTGCAAATTTAACCGCCACGTTTGGGTCGCGGATGATGGAATCTGCCTCTGTCATCGTTCTGTTGCCAACCAAAACAGAAAAGCTCAATGGGCGTGGTGATCCGCTAGCCTTGCTTCGCAAACGAGGGGAGCTCCCCCGCTGGCGCTTCTCCTTCCTTGGTGACCTGCTTCGTCGACGCGGAGAATGACGCCTCTCGTGCTCTACAGATGACCTACCTCTCGAACGGGGAGGCTCACATCCTTGATTCATTGATGAGTCCAGCTTTGCCAGAGTGCTGCCCTCTCCCTTACTGTTAAAGAAAAGTCTGGTCGGCATTCACACTTTTCCGGCCATGGAGGACAAGCAGAGTCGAGTCGCTTTATGAAATTCAGTTAGAATCTCTCACCCCCTTTTTTAATCACTCAAGAGTACACCCTACTCCTGAGGCGACATCATCAATGCGCGGAGTTCATACATCGGCTAGGGCAAGGGCAAATTTATTAATCTGAATGGCCAAATACCTAAGCCCGATGCCGATCGATTTGTGCCGCAGCCACTCCATGAACTAAATAATATTCGGCTGTCAGAGTTCATACATTGGCTGGGCCAAGGGTAGATTTATTAATCTAATCGGCCAAATACCTAAGCCAGATGCAGATCGATTTGTGCCACAGCCACTCGATGAACTAAATGATATTCGGCTGTCGGAGTTCATACAGTGGCTGGGGCAAGGGCCGATTTATTAATCTGATCGGCCAAATACCTAAGCCCGATGCCGATCGATTTGTGTCACAGGCACTCCATGAACTAAATGATATTCAGCTGTCGGAGTTCATACATTGGCTGGGGCAAGGGCAAATTTATTAATCTGATCAGCCAAATACCTAAGCCCGATGCTGATCGATTTGTGCCGCAGCCACTCCATGAACTAATGATATTCGGCTTTCGGAGTTCATACATTGGTTGGGATAAGGGCAAATTTATTAATCTGATCAGCCAAATACCTAAGCCCCATAAACTAATGATATTCGGCAAGATCACATTTATTAATCTGATCAGCCAAATACCTAAGCTCGATGCCGATCGATTTGTGCCACAACCACTCCATGAACTAAATGATATTCGGTTGTCGGAGGTCATACATTGGCTAGGACAAGGGCAGATTTATTAATCTGATCGGCCAAATACCGAAGCCCCATGCCGATCGATTTGTGTCGCAGCCACTCCATGAACTAAATGATATTCGGTTGTCGGAGTTCATACATCGGCTGGGGCAAGGGCAGAGTTATTAATCTGATCGGCCAAATACCTAAGCCCGATGCCGATCAATTTGTGCCGTAACCACTCCATGAACTAATGATATTCGGCTTTCGGAGTTCATACATTGGCTGGGACAAGGGCAGATTTATTAATCTAATCGGCCAAATACTTAAACCCCATAAACTAATGATATTCGGCAAGATCACATTTATTAACCCTTAGTTGTCTAATCGGCAAGTTTACACGAACATTTGTCTACCGCGCGACAGACAACAATAGTTTTTCCCAAAATACCAAAAACAAAACAGTAATCTTCATCGATAACCACGATTGAATACAAGAAATAATGCAAGGCGAGGGAAATATTCATTCAGAAATTGAATACAGCATAGTGTAGACACCCCATTTTTGACCGTCCACAAGACTTGGATGTCATCGTTTGAACACTCGATGATCATCCATGTTCGTGTTCGTTTTGAGTTCCCAAAGGTCTCGACTGTGCGTCTTGCCTCAGGATCTCTTAACTTGCCTATTTTGTGCTTGGTCGTGGACCAAGAACTTGTTTGTTTTTGCTTCTGAGGGCAGAGAATGGCTTGTTGGTCATCCCCACATCTCACCGGCCTTGGCTTGAGGCCACCGGCCCTGTTTTGTTGCTACCGGCCATTGTTGAGGCCGATCAACATTGTTTTTGGTCGGCCGGCCGTTTGCTTGGTCAATCGGGCATATTTTCTGGCCAGGACTTCTTTTTTTCCTTTTTCAAGCATTTTTCATGCCAGCTGTGCTAGCTGGAGCACACATACCTATCCTCCATACATGTGTATGGAGGATTTGCACCCTTTGCACCCTTTTGCTCTAGCTTCTTGAGGAAGCTTGAACCCTTTGCCTTAGCTTCCCCAAGAAGCTTGGACCTTTGCCTTAGCTTTCCCAAGAAGCTTGAACGTTTGTTCTAGCTTCTTGAGGAAGCTTGAACCCTTTGCCTTAGCTTCCCCAAGAAGCTTCGACCTTTGCCTTAGCTTTCCCAAGAAGCTTGAACCTTTGTTCTAGCTTCTTGAGGAAGCTTGACCACTTTGTCTTAGCTTCTCCAAGAAGCTTAGGCCCTTTTTTGTTCTATAAAAGAGGGCCTCCCTTCTCCTTTAGATAGGTTGAGCAAAAATCAGAGATATATATCACACATACCACTCTCTCTCTATATTTCCTCGTCTCTCTAGATTTTGTGTGTATTAGTGTTCAAAAGTGTGTTTTGTTCTTATTTTTGCACTAAAGCACCTAGAGTTACACTATACCTTGGTTATTGGGAGGTTGTTCTTGGAGTTTTGAGTTGGTTTTGATCAGAAGGAGGGGGCTGGAGTTGCTATTCTTGAAGTGTTCTTCAAGGGTGAGCTCTATTGCTTTATATTACCCATTTTTGCACTAGCTTTTAGCCTATCTTGCATGCTGTTTTGAGCTTAGTGTATAACGGATAAATGTTCTGTATTTTCATTCTTAAGATGTTTGTTTAAGGTCATTTTGGTGTTGGGGGTCGTCCTCCCCCTCTTAGGCCTTGTTTGGACTCTTTTTGTGCCTTCTTTGTTAAGCTTTGGAACTTTTGTGTATTGGCCTTCTCACCACTGAAATCTAGAGGATTTTTAGTGGTGGTGAAGTGGTTTTGAGGTCATGTATAGGGGAGGGACACTCCTCTCCCTTTGTGTCTCATATGCTTGTGTTTTTGGCTCATAAGGGTAGCATGCATACTTAGTCAATTTTGGCTCCATCTCAGTGGGTATTTAGCGATATTTGGTCCTGGTGTACCTCTATTTTAGGTTGGTTTATTGACCCTTTTCATGCACCATACACTTGCCTTGCATTCCTCTATTTTGCTTAGAAAAGCATCATGCATTTAGACCGCCATGCTTGCATGTTTTGACTTAGCTTTGTGAAGTTTTTAGTCATGTTTTAATGTGTTTAAGTTCTGTTTGATGTCAATTTGGTCATGCTTGCCATGCTTTATATAGCCTCTTTGCATTCTAACTTGTTGGCTTCGGGTGTGTGAGTCATTAGCATGCTTCATTTGAGCTATTTCAGCGATTTGGCATCACTTGTCATCATATTTCAGTCCATGTTTTATGGCCACACACTTGCATTTATCACCTATTACATGCTTTGGAGAGTTGTTGTTTCATGCTCCTTATTTGGACCATTGCATGTGCCTCCATGATTTGGTCTTTGGAAGACCTTACATTGGGTTTTGGGGTTTATTTTGGTGTATTATAACTCTGATTTTATTTGCCTAAATCATGTCATGTTCGGTTGTAAGAGGAGTAGTGCACTTGCCTATTGGGGCCTTGTATGCGTCTTGTTTTGTGCCCTTCTTTACAACATGTTTTGGCTTTGTTCCATATGAGTTTTAGCTTCATTTTGGTCTACCTCGGGACTGTTTTTAGTCACTTTGACCATTTGGGGCTTGGTTGACATAGTCATGGTTCAAGTCTCGTAGCTAGCTTTGAGCTTTAACTCCATTAACATGCCATGTTTGCATTGTGTAGTTGATTTGGCATCATTCTTCATGTGATTTCAGAGTTTATTGTAATGCCATATCCTCATATTTATCACATCTCGCTCATGTTTGAAGGTTGTGCATTGTGGCCTAATTGATGGACCAACATGTGTGCATGTTTATCTCGCATTTTGGTGCCTTATTTTGGTATTTTGGCCACTGTTTTGGGGCATTGGCTGAGGTCCTCCCATTTTGGTTTAAGTCCATCCTTGTACATAGTTGCATGTTTGGTATGTTGCATCATGTTGCATCTCGTTATATGCTTGCATTATATCATGTTTGCATGTTCTTGTTACATTAGCTTAGCTTACATGTTAGATCGCATTGCATTGCATCTTGCATGCTTAGCACATTGTACATTTGCATGTTTAGATTGCATCGCATTTGGCATGCTTTGCTGACTTAGCCCCATATTGCATACTCGAACCATTTTGCATATTTGAGCCATATTGCATACATGCATTGCATTGTGTTTGGTTTGGGGTGTCAAACCAAACATGAGGTATGAGGTGTGTTCGTACTTAAAGTGACGAAATACGCCTCGATCCTCAGTCGCCGACACTCTTGATCCCAACATGATAGAGTGTGTAGCATTCATTTGTTTTCGTTGCATTCATTTTACATTGATTTGCAAACTTGGCACCTTTGGCCATCATGCATCGAAATGCGTGATTGGTGGCCCGAGGACCGAGAGCCATGCTCCCTTGAGTTCATTGCATGATAGGGAGAGTGGCTATGCACACATTGCCTTGAAAATACCTTGCCATGCACTGTCTGTCCTCTGTTGCAGCAAAACCAGTATTCTGCAGGAAGAAATGGCCGGTCGGCAATCTTCTGTGCCGGCCGACCACAAATGTTTAGCCGGTGGACCAACTTTTGGTCATTTACCATATTTCTATAGCCGGTGGTCAGACATCTCGGCCAGTGATATCCCATAATGATCAGGGAGTAATTTAGAAGCATCCCAAGAATTTTCACAATTATCAGAGGTGCAGAACAGTGCAAACAGAGGCAACAGAGGCATGGCAACGGGTTTCCGAGCAAGACAACTCGAGCATGCATCATTCCATCATTCTGAGGTAGGACTGCGACCACCTCCTTTTCTAATTAATTTGTTTAATTAGTTAGAGTTTTGTAATATTTAAGTAACTAGAGTAGTCGATTATTTATTTAGTTTGTATTATTCTTTCGGACCCACCGTCGAGAGGGTGAATTTGTAATAAGTGTGCGTGCGCATGTGAATGTCTTCCAACCCCACCTCTTTCTCCCTTTTATTTACTAGCTTTTGATGGTTAGTTTAGGACATGTTTCAATTAGCATACTTATGCTCGCATGTTTGCATCATTCATCTGTTTTGCATGCACCGGGCTCGACGCATCATGCTAACTGCATTGTGTTTCAATTCCAACATGAATACGTGTATCGAGTTGTCGCATTTCACATGCCATTCTTAGGGTAGCCAAGCCTATCTTAGTTGCATTTTTGCATGTGTCGCATTCGGCATTCTAGCATAGTTAGGATTCACGCATGATTTCTAATTAGCTTCTTTCTTTGGCTTGGAGTACTCGGTAAGTATTTATGCTTTAGCATCCTTGCATGCGTGTGAGTGACTGCCATGATAGCATGCTTACCATGAGGCTATTTGCTTATGTGATATAACTGCCTGAATGCCTGTGGGTGAAGGTTAGGTTATTTGAATTGGAACAATTCACCAATTGAGAGTTTTAAGTCCACTTGAGAGTGGCAAAATCATGTTTTCTTAAGCCCACTTGAGAGTGGCAAATCCACGTCTTAGCCTACTTGCGAGTAGCACCATCAAACCATCTTCCAAATAAACAAACATGAAATGTTTTGTTCTAACCCAAGCGATCTAGTCTATACTTGTGTTGCGCACATCACATAGTAAATTCTAGCTAATTAACTGGAATAAGAACACATGTTTTCAAAACAAAATATCATGTTTAGTAGTGGCCGATCTTTGATCGAGCGAGCGGGGGTGCTCATAGCTAACCTTCCCCAATCGTACCCAAGTTTCCGAGCCGAGGCAACTTTGGTGATGACGGACATGTGGCTTTAGGCAACGAGTCAGGGTTTCCAAAATTTTCCAAAAATAAAACATTTAGGTGGCGACTCTGTATTTGGCAAAGCAGTCCATGTTTGGCACTTCTTTCTAAAAATCTGTTTTTCAAAACGATTTGCCAGATTTGGAGTCTTTGGTGATTTATCAATCCCACATCGCCCATTGTGAGATCAGATTAAGAATCGTGACAATTTGAGTCCGAACTGTAGTGAGCCCAAATGAACAAAACGGGATTCCCTCCCGGGACGTTCGGGGACGTCCACACATAGTCATCATTTTATACGTGAAGATTACCCCAAGCAAATAGATGTCTACTAAGAGAACAAAACATTTTTACAAAAACATACATTGAAATTGAAAATACCTAACAAAACTAAAATGTCTCCCAAATCAAGCCTCGGGATTAGACTCAGGCGGCTCAACGTCCACTTGCTCGTATGGAATTGGCATGGCCAATGCAACTCTAGCGGAAGCAAGGGCTTTGAGCCAGCCATGTTTGAATCCTCGGTTTTCGAATTTGGGGACTGCTTCTACATAGTTTCCAAGGGCAGCGCTCTTTCCAGCCTCGAATGCCACGGAAGCCTCGGAGTCGGCTTTTTCCTTATCCTTCTTCAACTCTTCCAATTCAGCCTCCAGCTTGGCAAGTGCCTCCTTGGCTAACTTGAGCGATTCCTCGCTCGCGTTTGCCCTCTCCTCGGCATCAGATCTGAACTGGTCAATAGTCCGCACCGTCTCCTTCTCAGCTTCAGCTCGTGCACTTTCCATTGTGGCTCTTGTCGCCTCGAACTCGGCCCTGCTCCTCTCACCTTCGACTTCCGACTTCAAGCGGCCAATTTTCTCAATGGCATCATGTTGGCAGTAGCCTAATTCGGGTATCCTCCCAACCGTCTACAAAACAAGGAGTTGGGATCGTCACATACCAAGAAATACCGTATGCAAACCAAACCAAACAAGGAGTTAGGATCAAGTCACATACCAGAAGGGCCGACTGGGCAGCTAAAGCTATTGCTACCAAATCCGGCTCCGCATGAAAGGTTGCCTTGTCAGCCGGCAATGAGATCGAGGCAGCCAAGCTCAACGCCACAGCTGGATCTTTCAAGGCCAACGCTTCAGAGGAGATCAGCATGTTTTTTATCTTTGGTTCAACAACAAAAGGAGTAACCACATCCGACTCCTCTAAGCATGGCCGTTTATCAACGAGGTTCTCCTTAGAGCCGGCGCGCTCTCGGCGTTACGTTTTTCTTCCTGTTCTGCAATCGGCCGTTCGGCCCTTCTCCGTCTCGGCCACATGAACTTGAGCTATTTTTTCTACAATAATAGGTTCGAGAGATTCAGTCGAGGCAGCTCCAGAATGGATGGCCTTGACATTCCGACGAGCGGCCATGCGTTTGGTATTTTTCTTTTGTGCCAACTGCGTAAGACTTTCCCCAGCCACACCCTCATAATAAGTGCCGGGAAGGTCTCCCAAATTTATAAAAATATCTTCGAAGGAGGCGTCTCCTCGGCCTGATGTGGATGGAGGGGTGAATCAAAAGTTGCCTTTGAATTTGTTTTCATCAAATCATGCTTTGTTATCTTGCATAAAATATGCATTTTTTTTTTCATTGTTGCATGGAACATGCAATTCACTTTGTGGCATAGAATATGCGTTTCACATATGTTGTTGTGAACTGTGCATATCAGGGAAATTGTACATGCATCTTGCATTTGCTTTTCAATCAGGCATAGAATATGCTTATGCTTTTGTTTCTTGCATAGAACATGCCATTAACGTTGTATCTTGGTTGTTTGTCTCGCATAGAACATGCATTCATACTGTATCGCACTTGTTGAGTCTCTTTCCTTCACATGTATGATATTGTATGTACAGTTCATTTAGAGGAATTCCAGGTAAAATCATTCGTGCCATATTCAGATTACATCCCCAACTCTTCAGTTAAAAACATTTGGGTGCGTCCCGGTATTCACACCAACCCTTCGGTTAAAAACATTCGGGTGCGTCCCGGTGTTCACACCAACCCCCTTCGGTTAAAAACATTTGGGTGCGTCCTAGTGTTCACACCAACCCTTTGGTTAAAAATATTCAGGTGCGTTCACACCAACCCTTTAGTTAAAAATATTTGGGTGTGTCCCGGTGCTCACACCAACTCTTCTGTTAAAGACATTCAGGTGCGTCCCGGTGTTCACACCAACCCTTCGGTTAAAAACACTCGTGTACGTCCCGGTGTTCACACCAACTTTTCGGTTAAAAATATTTGAGTGCATCTCGGTGTTTGCACACACTCTTTGGTTAAAAACATTCAGGTGAGTCCCAGTGTTCACACCAACCCTTTGATTAAAAACATTCCAGTGTGTTCCGGTGTTCACACCAACCCTTCGGTAAAAAACATTCGGTTGCGTCCTAGTGTTCCCACCACCCCCTTCGGTTAAAAACATTCGGGTGCGTCCCAGTGCTCACACCATCTTATCTCTTCTCGCATGTGACGTGTGGATTGTTTGTATCAGTTACAAAAATTCAGGTGTGTCCTAGTGTTCACACCACCCTTCTCCTTCTCACGTGTGCAACACATTAGGATCTCGGTTGAGACCTCGGGTGCACCCGACAGTTATGTCGCTTTTCGCCTTTCCTGCGCGTCGCGTAGTTAAGCTTGCATAATTTTCTTACGTCCTTTCTGCATAAAGTGTGGTTTGGCTCGTGATTTCCATACATGGCGTGTTTATTTGCTTTTTTCTTTTCACGGTTGAGATTGCTGTATCTTGTTTCAGTTTGTTTGAATGTGGCATTTTCATTGAATTGTATTTGCATTTAAATGTTTCATTACAGCCTCATCGCATGATCATAAGTTATGTTCTTGCATTGTGCATATCACTTGCATCTTGCCCCAGAACTACGCTGGTTTGATTCCTTGCAAAGGGATACGTAGGCAGCCTGTGGGCGCAACCATTTGTTTTTGACTTGTTTGTTTGTCCAAGTCTTCGGCCTTGTCAAAAATGGGTCGTCTCTAGACTTTGACATTCACTCACGTCATTTCGTGACTTCCAAGTTCAATCAAGGTGGGACAACTATAGACACCCTTTTTTTGACCATCCTTAAGACTTGGACGTCATCGTGTACGCACCAGATGATTATGCATGTGTGTGCTTGTTTTGTGCTTGAAGTTCTCAGCGGTACGCCCTAACTTTAAGTCTTCAGTCCTTAACCGTTCTGAGCCTTGTTTTGCACTAGCACTTGGCCTTCAAGGTTGCACCTCCTGGTGGCTAGCCTGCCACCATTTGAGGTTGCCGGCCACCAGTGGTCCTTGGCCGGCCACTAGTGTGGTCTGCCGGATATTAGTGCATTTTTTCAAATATTTTGGTGATAGCTATGCCAGCTGTTACCACTACTCACTCTATCTCCAAACACGTGTATAGATGGATATAACTTAGCTGAAAGCTTGTTTTTCTATAAATATGGGACCTTCTCCCCATTGTAAGGGTTCGAAAATTATGGAGCAAAATTCTCCCTCTCTCTCAACAAAATTCTCTCTCTCTTGAAATTTTGTGCTTAGTTGCTTAGTGTGTCTACACTTTTGTCTATCAACCCTTAACCTAAGTTGCTTCTCTTTGGGCTGAGGTTACTTGAGACCCTCTTTGAGCTTTAGAAGGTGGTTGCGGCTTGCTTTGTTGCCTAATTTGTGCCTTGGCTTCAAGAGGTATAACACTTGCTTTGTTAGCTTGTTTTACATGTTTGCATTGCCATCTTCTTCTACTATTTTTGGGCTGTTTTAGGGCTGACTTTGAACTGTAAAAAGCCCTATTTTTGTGGCCTAAAAGTAGTGGTTTGAGGCCATTTTCAGTTAGGGGGTGGTTCACCCTTCTTACTTCTTTGTTTGTAAAGCTTTTGTACCGTTGTTAACCAATTTCAAACCAACTTTTTTGGGCCTTTTAACCACTGAATTTCAAAGGTTTTTCAGAGGCAAAAAACTCATTTTGAAGTCCAAATTTGGAGGGCTTAGCCTTCTCTCCTTGTGTCTTGTTTGCATACTTAGTTAGCATTATGTGTTAGCATGTTTTTCTAGCTTAACTTAGCTTAAGTCCAGCATGTTTTAGCATCTAAAATAACCTGTTTTTGCTCTATTTTGGGCTAGTTAGTTCATTTGAGTCCTGTTTTGCATGGTTGTAGTGTAATAGTCTTCACAAGTTGGTGTTTTAGGGTCTTAGACACCTCTTGTTTGAGTTGATAACATCTTTTGGTGTTGTTTTTCACTCCATTTCAGCACTATAAACTCTACAACCTCCCTATTTGCTTCACTCTTTCGTTTGCTTTTGAGAGTTGTTTCAAGCTTGGGATCCTTTAAGCTTAAAATTGAGGTCATGCCTAATGGTTTAATCCTCTTTGAGGGTTCATTATCAACGGCATGATCTCTCTCTTGCCTTACATTATCCCTTGGTTGACACTTCTTTCATCTTAGAGGACACTCACCAATGGGCAAATTGATTAAAGAATGATTTGGTAACTAAAATGTATAAACAAAATTGGCAAGTAAAAGTGGCATTTGTGTTGCATTGCATGTGTTCAAATCGGACTTTAATTTGAACACAAGGAAAATAGGACATTTCATACTCAAAAGTGATGAAATGTGCCACTTTCCTAGGTCTCCATTGCCGTTGATCATGCATGATAAGGTGATGGCATTTGAGACTTGTTTTGTATTCATTGAACTTGTACCAATTGGTCCCTTAGCCATCATGCATGGAAATTGCTTGATTGATGGTTTGAGGGAAAAATGTATCACTCCTTTGTGATTGTCTTAATGATAAGGAGGGGTACAGAGTACAAATAACCTGTGAGAATACCCCATCTTTGCCCTATTTGCTCTCTCTGTTGTAGTAAAAATGGTGTCTCATCAGTGGCCTGTTGGCCACTGCTACTGGTCGGCAACCCCACAGTGTTGGACGGCAACCCCTCAAGGGTGGCCGATTTTTGTGCAGGGTGCTTGTGAAGTATGGTAGAGTTAATTTGGAGAAGGAAACAGAGCAGTGGTTTTGCAAATAGAGGCTTTCAACGGCAAACATCGGATGTTCTTCGGGTGGAAACCGAGCATGCATGGGCCTCCCTCGCTTTCCAGGACTAGTTAGCTAGTTCCTTAGTTTAATTAGCAATCAACCATTAATTTGTTGTAAATTAATTAGTTGTAGCTAATTAGTGTGGGTTGTAATAATTAATTAGCTTAGAATAGTTAGTTAATTAATTTCAAGTGTTGTAATAATTAACTTAATTAGCTTAGTTTAGTTAGTTAGTTAGCTTATTTCATTCGAACTCTCCTTCGTGAGAGCAAATGATGTAATAACGTATATGTGTTCCAACCCCACGTCTTTCTCCCTTTTATTTACCCGCTTTTGATGGTTAGATTAGGGACATGTTTCAATTAGCATACTTTATGCTTGCATCTATTCATTCGTATTGTATGCATCGAGGCTCGGTGCATCATTCAAACTGCATTGCCATTTCAATAATTCTTTGAAAACATGGTTAATCGCATGTTATTTAAATTGCTTTATATGCCATATTAGTAGCCGAGCCTATTAAATTGCATATTACATGTGTTGCATTAGGCATCTTGTATAGTTAGGAATCATGCATAGTTTTCTGACTCATATTTTCTTAGCTTGGAGTACTTGGTGAGTTTTTAACACTCTAGCATATTTGCATGATTGTGAATGTTTTCATGCCTAGAAAGCTTGCCATGAGGCTAAATGCTTATTTGATAAACTGCTTGAATGCCTATGGATGAAGGCTTGTTGCTTGGATTGGAATGATTCAACGAATGCATGTTTTTTTAAGCCCATTTTGTTAAGTGGCAAATCAGTTTTAAGCCCACTATGTTTGGTGGAAAATCCGCAAACTTTAAGCCCACTTGAGGTGGCAAATTCAAACCATTTTTGCAAAAACAAACATAAGTTGAATTGTTCCAACTTGAGCAAACTAGTCTATACTTGCTTGTGCGCATCATATAGTAAAGCTAGCTTAATAACCGGAATAAGAGCACATAATGTACATAAAAATCATATCATGATTAGTAGAGGCCGATCTTTGATCGGGCGACCGGGGGTGCTCAATTCATGACCTTCCCCTCTCGTACCTAAGTTCTCGAGCTGAGGCAACTTTGGTGGTGACGAACATGTGGCCTTTGGCATGAGTCATGGGTTTCTTAAATTTTTCAAAAAATAAAATATTTAGGTGGCGACTCTATATCTGGAAAAGTAGTCCAATTTTGGCATTTTTTATTCTAAAATCAATTTTTCAAAAAGATTTTCGGAATTTGAACTCTTTGGTGTTTACCAATTTCGCACTGCCCTTGTGAGATTAGATTCAGAACCGTGGGAGTTTGAACTATAGGGCTTTTTTTTTTCGATCTTCCGAAAGAGGGGGGGAAGTCGAGCTACACTCTCCAACATAGTCCCAAACCAAAAGGAATCAAAGGACAAGTACACAAAAAAAAAAAAAAAAAAATCACTGCTAGCATTTCCTTAAAAACAGGTTAGTCACCCTCTCCATGCAAAACGGTTATCATTTAGAAAGATAATTTATTTATCATATTTTCTACATTCACATGGCTTCATTATTAAGATGAAAATTTTCAGTCATGACACTACAATATTCTGGTTTAACAACAGTTGTTGTAGACACCCCATTTTTGACCAACCTTAAGACTCAGACATCATCGTCATCGTGTGTAGACCACGTTTTGTAGTCATAGACTACCTTTCCCTCTCGTAGGCTACTTTTTGTACCCGTAGACTAGTTTTCAGGGCTTTCGACTGAGTGCCTCGCCTTGCGGACTCTTGTCTTGCTTCCTTTTTGGTTTGGTTTTGAACTAAACCTTGTTATCCCTTGCCTGGAGAGTGGAATAGGGGTGTAGACTAGTTTCTGCATCTGTAGACCACTTTTCTTCCCTGCCAGTCAATTTTCTGGTCGGCCAGCTAGGGTGGCTGGTCTGTGGACCACCTAAAGTGGTCGGCAGCCATGCCACCACCTTCCTCTCTCTCTGCAGACCACTTTTCCCCCCATGCCGACCACTTTTTGTCCTTGTAGACCACTTTTTCTGGTCGGTCGACCAGTGGGAGTGGTCGGTCAACCACTTCAACTGGTCGGCAGCTTTCCTGCACTTTCTGCGGATATTTTCCATGCCAGTTGTGCCAGCTGTTGGGCATAGAAAGCATCCTCCATACACGTGTATGGAGGGATTACACCAAGCTTGAAGCTTGGAATTCTATATAAGGAAGCCTCCTCCCTCTTGTCTCAGGTTGAGAAAGATTGCTTAGGGCTATACATATCCTTCTATCTCTATATCTCTTTCCCTCTCTCTATATTTGTGTTGTTTTGTGCCTAAAAGTGAGATTTGTTCATACTTTTGCACTAAACACCTAGTGAAACACCTTCATTCTTGAGCTAAGGTTCTTGGAGGTTTGTTTGAAGCTCAAAGGCTTGATTTCACCTCAGAAGTTGCTGCCTTGTTCTTGTTCTTCGAGGGTAAGAGACTAGTCCTCTTTTAAGCTTTGTTTTGCTTAAGTACTTAGCCATCTTTGCATGCTACTTTTGGCTTAACTTTCAACTATAAAAATCTTCATTTTCAAGTGTTTGAAATGTTTGTTTGAGGCCTCTTTGATGTTAGGAGTGGTCTACCCCCTTTTGTGCCTTATTTTGCTTTGTTTTGTGCCACCTCATTAGGCCTTTGAGATCACCTTTGTTTGGCCTCTTTACCACTGAATTCCAAAGGAATTTCAGAGGTGGAAAGTGTGTTTTGAGGCCCTAAATGGGTGGGGGTTGTCCCCTCTCATCTTCTCTTGTGTGCTTGTGTTTATGGCACACCAAGTTAGCATGTTTTTCTACCTCCTTGAAGCCCCATATTAGCATGTCTTAGGCCTTATTTTAGCATGCCATAACACTGTTTTGGATTGGTTTGGTTATCTCTTGCATGCTCCTTGCACTTGTAGTGCAATTCCACTCACTAGCCTAACATGCATCATGCTTTGGACCATCATTCTAGCAAGTTTTTGGCTCTCCTCCAACAAGATTTTACTCATGTTTTGCCATGCTTAAGCTCTTTTTTAAGTTGTTTTGGTCATGCATGCCTTGCTTCGTATAGCCATAGTGCAATCCTGCTCACTAGCTTTGAGTTTTCAAGTCACTAGCATGCATTGCTTGGGCTATTTGCATGATTTAGCATCATTTGATATGTGATTTCAGTGTATGTAGTGTGGTCATACTCTCCCATGCTTCAATCTTTCAATGCTTTTGGAGGATTGTGCCTTATGCCTTAAACATGAGCCAATATGTATGCCATCTTGCCTAAGCGTTTGGGCTGCCATATCAATGTGTTTTTGGTGTTATTTTGCCATGATACAACTCTGTTTTTGGCTGGTTAGAGGATCCCTCATTTGCTTCTTACACTTGTAGTGTAATCATGCTCATTGGCCTAGTGTACTTGGTGTTTTGGCCCTTCATGCTAGCTTGTCTTGGCTATATTCCATACATGTTTTAGCATTGTTTTGACATGCTTTAGGACTATTTTAGGTGTTCTTGGCCTTTTGGGGCTTGCTTTGTATAGCTATATTGCAAGTGCCTATGCTAACTTTAAGATTTGAGTCTCTTAGCATGCTTCATTTCTGACATGTGCATGATTTGGCATCATTTAACTTGTTATTTCAGAGCATATAGTATTTCCATGTTCTCACTTCCTTCACTCTTTGAATGCTTTTAAGAGTTATGCCTTTGTGCCTTGCTTATGGGCCAATGCGTATGCATGCTTGTCTAAGCTTTTGAGCTCCCATCCCAGCATGTTTTGGTCTTTGTTTTGACCTAATTGAGCTCTGTCTATGTTTGGTTCAATCATTTGTGCCATGTATTACATGCCTCTTGTGCAGTCTCCTTTAGTAGCCTTATGCCTTCTAGCATGCTATGCTTGTGTTGTTTTGATGATTTGGCATCGTTTCACACGTGATTTCAGTGCATATAGTGTAGCTCCACTCTCACATTTGTCACTTCTTAATCATGTTTGAGAGTTGTGCTCTTATGCTTAGTTGACGAGCCATTGCATGAGCATCACCATCTTGCCTTTCATGCCATCATTTCAGAACATTTTTGGTCACTGTTTTGGCATGCATGAAGTCAGTTTCGGGCTGGTTTGATCCATTGAGCATTCCATTACATAGCCCTTGTGTTGTATCCTTCACTAGCTTTCATGCTTAAGGACTCTAACTTGACATGCTCATGTTGTTTGCATGTTGTTTGGAATGTTATTGCATTGCATTGTGTTTGGATTGAACGTTACTCCAAACACGAGAAACGAGGGACGTTTCATACTTGAAGGGATGGAACGTGCCTCATTTCTCGGTCGCCGAGCCTCTTGATCATGCATGATAGAGGTTAATGCCCTTATGTGTTATTTGGGCATTCATCGACATTGAATTGTGCAAACTTGGCTTCTTGGCTATCGTGCATTGCGATGCTTGGTTGGTGGCCTGAGAGTCAAGTACCGCACTTCCTTGGGCTTAAGAAATGATAGGGAGGGTGGTTGTGCACACATACCTTGGAAATACACTGTTGTGCCCCTTCTAGTTCTCTGTTGTAGCAAATTGGAGCTTGGCAAAAATTTCTGGTTGGCAGACTAGAAAAAGTAGCTGGCCGACCACTTTTTCTGGTCTGCAGCATATTTAGGTGGTCTACAGGTGGTCTACACCACCCTTTTATGGTCGACAGCCCTCCTAGAGGTCTCCATGTTGTAGCAGAAGCTCTCTGGAGGTTTGTGCAGTGTTCTGAGATCAAATGCAAACAGAGGCAATTCGGGGCATCGCAATGGATTTCCGAGCAAGAAACCAAGTGCATGCATTGTTCAACTTTCCATAGCAAAGTTGAGTAGTGTAGTTTAATGCTTACTTGATAATTAGCTTGTTTATGTAATTTAAATAATTTATTAATTAGTTAAAGTGATGTAATAATTAGTTGTAGCTAGTTATTCAATTTGTTGTGTAATAACCAGTTTAATTAGATTAATTAGATTAGTTAGATAGCTTAGCTTAGTGTAGCTAGCTTAACTTAATCTTTCGGACCCTCCGTCAAGAGGGCAAATGTTGTAATAAGTGTGTGTGTGTGTGATGCATGTTTTCCAACCCCACGTCTTTCTCCCTTTTACTTATCAGCTTTCAATGGTTAGCTTAGGGCATATTTCAATTAGCATACCTTATGCTTTGCATGTTTGCATCATTCATTCGTCTTGCATGCACCAGGCTCGGCGCATCATACAAACTGCATCGTATTTCAATACACTTTCTTAAATACATGTTTAACAACATGTTATCAAGTATTGCATTCATATGCCATTTTAGATAGCCGAGCCTATTTTAGTTGCATTTTTGCATGCATTGCATTAGACATCTTAACATAGCTAGGATCATGCATTGATTTCTAACTAGCTTTTGTTTTGGCTTGGAGTACAATGTAAGTGTTTACGCTTTAGCATACTGCATGAGATATGTATGTTGCCATGTTAGCATGCTTGCCATGAGGCTATTTTCTTAATTGCTATAACTGCCTAAATGCCTGTGGGTGAAGGCTTCATTGCTTGAATTGGAGCAATTCATCGAAATATGAGTTTTAAGCCCACTTAAGGGTGGCAAATCCGCGTCTTAGCCTACTTGCGAGTAGCACTTTCAAACCATTTTCGAAAAACAAACATGAGATGTTTTGTTCCAAATTGAGTGATTTAGTCTATACTTATATGCTGGGCTACGCGCATCACATAGTAAATTAGATTAATAATCGGAATAAGGGCACGTGTTTTCAAAACAACATATCATGTTTAGTAGAGGCCGATCTTTGATTGGGTGCGCGGGGGTGCTCATTTCAGGACCTTCCCCTCTCGTACCCAAGTTCCCGAGCTGAGGCAACTTTTGTGATGACGGACACGTGGCCTTTGGCGCGAGTCAGGGTTTCCTAAATTTCCCAAAACAAAATATTTAGGTGGCGACTCTGAAATCTGGCAAAGCAGTCCATGTTTGGCGCTTTTTGATTAAAATCGATTTTCCGAAACGGTTTGCCGGATTTGGACTCTTTGGTGATTTATCAGTCTTACATTGCACTTTGTGAGATTAGATTCAGAACTGTGATAGGAGTCCGAACTGTAGTAACTAGAGCTACAATTCGTGCCCTCGTGCGCGGAGCGGAGTTCGGGCGGTCTACAGTTGTCATTTAGAAAGATAATTTACGCAACTAAAATAATTTGAACTTGAATGTAATTTTTGAACTTGAATGACACTACAATATTCTGGTTTAACAACAGTTGTCAAACTAAAACCCTATGCAAAACCCTGATTTTAAAAAGATAATTTGAACTTCAATGTAATCTTTTTGTAGATTCAAGAAATTTTCTTTCTAGGTGAAGAAACATTATTTGCTTAAGTTCAATAGATTGATCTTTTGAGGCCCGAACACACCTAGAAAACTACCCAGAAGAAAAATAAACATCGTAGTCCTCAGTTATTTAACCCTCAAGATGCAACACAAAAGTACAATGGTCTTATCTACGCCATGAGTCTATGTCTCTTCCACAACTGCTTGTGTGTCATCCGGCGGTTGTGTCTCATTGGATAAAGTTAGTGGGGGTGGCAATGACATGTGTAGATGTTGCTGAGGGTGATGCTATGTTGTCAGTTGTTGTTTTCTTACACCGCCCCATCTTCGTCCCAGGAACCATGCTGCTAGCTGCAATATAGTTGCAAACATGATATATTAAGTAAAAACATCACATGCCTCATCGATATTATGACCAATATGGATTATTTACAAAAGCTAACATATTCACAAAATTACCATGTAACGCAATACGAAAATAAATCATAATGATTGTGAAAGAAAGGTGTTGTACATAAACCAATGTTAAGCATAAATGTCAAATGAGGAGGTTTGTCAATTTAAGATGTTCAACATTGTGAAAAATTGTACAACTATATCTTGAAAATGATGACATGAAGAACAACATAAACTAAAGGACTGAAGTCTCATCTAATTGCATAACACATAAAGAACAACAATCTCCTTCATCTGTTTCCCTATTACATCAACAAAAGGACGAAAAAACAAAACAAGGACTACCAGGAACACACATCCAAATTTAGAACCCATACATCAAGACTCTGTCACATGTCCAAATATAGAACCCATACATCAACACTCTATGTCCATATCTATATCAAAATCACTATCAGGCTCATCTTCTTCTTCATTGTCACCCTCCATTGTCGGTTCATCTTCATCATACATAACAACCTTGGGTTATACACGGTTATCAGACTGTAAAACTTCCATTGGAATAATTTCAGAGTCAATATCATCTCGACTCAAAACCAGATCGTCATCCATAGGCTGAGTTGGTACAACATCAGTGCTTTTATCTTGTTGGAACACATTATTAGGTTGTGGCACATCCAGCTCAGGCACATCCCAAATTCCATGTTGAAACTTTTCTACTGCTCTCCAATTGGCACCTAACTTCATATCATGAACGTAGAACATTTGTTGAACTTGACTTGGTAACACAAACGGGTCATCTTTATACCATCGACTTCCTTCGTCAATAGTAATCAAATGTGGTTCGACATGCAAAATTCTGTTACTGCCGGTATTATACCATTCACATTGGAACAAAACAACACGATGCCTAAACAAATATGTCATTTCCCAAACTTTGCCAATGCAGCCGTAGAACTTTATCAATTAGCCTTCATGGTCCTCTTCTACTACCAATCCATTATTTTGACTTTTACAATGGTTGTTACAGTTGTGAGCATGGAATCGGACACCATTACAAATGCATCGTGAATATGTGTTCACTAAGCCGTTAGGACCATTTGCTAGTGACCACATCTCATCGGTTACTTCGGCTTACTTTTTGTGCCGCAATTGGTTCATCTACATAAAAAAAAAAGTGTCATATTATTTTTCACATAACTTAACTTCATGTGTAAACTACACTGTAAGGAATTTTAGCTTACGCGATCTTTGAACCATTCAGGAAATTCTTTGCATTGTATCTTGGTAATGTCGCATGCACTTCCATGTTGTCGTTGCAACAAAATCTTGTGCTTCCTAGGTGGGACAATGTAATTCATAAGTAATTTGAAGAATGATTACTAAAAAATGATTACTAGTCACATATAGTATGTCACAAGTTCGAGTCGTATTTTATATATTCTTCCACTTCTGAGCTGTTGTGTAGTGCAAACCAATGAGCCCTTTCATGGTCAGCTACAGACACATCAGTTACCCTTGGGAGTAGACCAAATGGATGAACATTTTGAGTGAAAATCGCCAACCGGGCCATTGTCACCCCCATCATAGTTCATTTTTTCCTGATTAAACACTATTTCAACTTCGTCCGAATACATTGAACGAAACGTCGTACACTCTTTGGAAATGTAAGCCTCCGCAATGGAACCTTCTGGCCGAGCTTTATTGTGAACAAATTCTTTCAGAAGTCCGGGAGTCCATTTTTCTGCTTATTGTTTCCTTATTATGCTTTATTTATCTTTTTGCAATGTATTTTAGCACCATTGCTTCCCACCAGGCAGATACCCCCCGAGCACTCTGCACCAGAGGTTGAAGACTTCATCAATCAGAGGATCTAGCTGACGGACAAGCAATGTTCTGTTCATTACCCCCGGTTACTAGACGGAGGTCAGTTAGGCACAGTTCATCAGTACAGCGGTTACCAGATCAACGGTCTTTATCTACCCCACCAGTGAGTAGTCGGGCCGAGGTTTCCGCTTCTACCACAGAGAGATATACCTATTGTTCAGTTAGATTAGCACCTTATGGCAAGTATGGAGGACATGATGCATCAGCTCCAAGAAACCATGCAGGCCACGCAGCAAGATGCTGCCCGCCAGGCAGAGTTTACCACGCGTCAGGCAAGGGTTGTGGCTCAACAGACAGAACTGATTGCCAGACTTCAGCAACAGCAACAACCACAGCAAACCGGAGCATCTGCTTCGCATCCACCTCTGCCCCCACCTAGAGTTCCAACACTCGGGGAGACTGCAAACATCCAGGAAAATACGCATGTCCCAACGGGGCCAGTTCCACCCCCAATCCTACCTCAGCTGCCCAAAGCACCAGCTAATCTAGTGGACACACCATTTGAGTTCGAGGTGGATCCAACAACGCTGAAATTGAGCAAGTTAGAAAAGTTGTTCAAAAAGGTTCAAGGCGTTAATTCCATTCCAGACATAGAGGACGGATACACCGATTCGGCGGTGACTTTGCCGGATCGGTTCAAGATGGCGCATATAGATCGTTTTGACGGATCTGGGGACGCCATGGTACACCTTCAGTTGTTCTCAGATATCCTAAGGCCAATAGGCCTCTCCAGATTGCAAAAGCTTTCCCTCTTCGGCCAGACCCTGTCGGGTGTTGCCGCTATTTGGTACGCAAAGCTGGAGGACTCTGTCAAGAAAAGCTGGAAGGAGATGGCTGAGGCCTTTATAGCTCAATACTCCATGATCTCGAGACAACCAGACAGGAGCCGAAAGAGGGCTTCTCTGACTTTGTAATCTGTTGGAGGGCCAAAGCTTCTATGATGACCATCAGGTCGGTCGATAAGGATTAGATACGAATGGTTGTGCGCAACCTCCAACCCAAGCTGATGCAAAAAATGATCATCTTACCCCTTCTCACCTTTGCCAATTTACACGAGATTGGGGTACAGATTGAGGACACCATGAAGCAGGGTGTGACTGGCCACGAGAAAGAGTAGCCCAAGAGGGCATTTACCCGCAGTTCGAATGTAGGCACGAGCAGTGTTGCAGCTGCCAGAACTTCCGATGTGGGCATGGTCACTACCACCACTCCAAAAACAGCCAATCCCTTTGCTGGTACATCCACTTCAAACCCCCAAACTCCGAATTATCCACCTCGAGGCAAGAGGGTTTTCACCCCACTGTATATGCCTTTGTCCAAAGCTCTGGGAGTCCTACTCAAGAAAAGACATCTAAAGCCGTTAGAACAACGGCTTCTACCCAATCCTCTCCCTCTAAAGCATGACTCAACTAAATACTGTGCCTTCCATCAACAGCACGGTCACGATATTAACCAGTGCTTCAGGTTGCGTCATGAGATCTAGGATCTCATTGACAATAAGGTAATTGTGCCACCACAAAAGCCAAATGTCACCACCAACCCACTCCCACCACACAACCAAGCTCCACCTCCCAAGCACATCAACCTGATCCAAACCACGGTCATTCCATATGACCCAAGCATATATATCACACCCTCCCACCTACCCAAGCCTGAGGTGTTCATCCCAGGTAGCACAGACTTGTGCATGTTGAGCACCTCCCTAACCCAACACGAACCGGTGGTGGTGACTATCGAAGACAGAACCGGGATGACTTTGGAGGCAGATAGGGATGTTGATTCAGAGCCTGAGGGGTCTGGGAGCTTTGTGTACAACCCGAGTGGTTATATCACATCAATAGATCAGGTTAACCCGAGGGTAGAGTTGCCAGCTGGGGCAGAGATCAGTGTGGTTCATGAGGATGGACCTAGTCAGAGGTTAGATGACCTAGCAGAGCTGGAAGAGGATATTGCCAACCTTCAGTTCTTCAATGAACAGGATCATGGGGACGTGACTGTCAATTGGTTTGATCTGGATGGATCGGCAGAAAATACAGGATGGCTCAGTGACGAGCCAGATGTTGTTGAGCAGCCTCAACCAGAACAGGGATCGTCAGGAACGAGGACATCAGCAGTGGCCGGAATGGCCGAGAATCAGAAAACATCGCCGGAGAGCACCGGTGTTAAGAATTTTGCTCAGGATCCAGGCAGTTTGAGTACAGAAGATACTGAACAGGAGGCTGCACTAAAGCGGCCTGAACAAGAAAAGATCAAGGATCTTGAGAGGGCTAGGAAGGCCAAAGCCCCTGTAGGGACGGAATGTGCTGTGAGCACAAGTACAGTTGCAACGGAACCGGACAGCTGTCTATCGGTTGTCGACGGGATGTGTTGGGAACACGACAACTTACGTCTTGCCCACACTGACGAAGATTGGGGACAGAACCAACCGGATGACCCTTGGTATGTTGAGGAGGTTGACCATATGACCAGAAGTGGGCGGTATTTCAAGCCCCCACACTTGGATCAACTAGAGGCGTCCGAAAAGGACAAAGAAGTAGAGAGGCAGAAAGAAAACCTGCTCGAGGAGGAGGCTGTACTAAAGCAGCTTAAGAAAATCCAAGCAGACATCTCCATCTGGGGACTGCTTATGGCCTTAAGAGTCGATAGAAAAGCTGTCCTTTCTACAATGGACAGGGCTAAACTTTCAATCGATACAACTCCTGAGTAGTTAGTAGGGTTGGTTTTCCCAGGAGGAGCTTCCATGACCTTGACCTTCATTGACAAGGAGCTGTCGCCTGAGGGCTCAAATTATAACAAACCACTCTATATCTCTATGGAGTATAGAGAGAAATGGATACCGGTGGTCCTTGTTGACGCAAGATCTGCTATCAATGTGTGCCCGCGGATTTTGTGCCTACTGCCTAGGTGATACGGGCCTATGATAATACTAGCCGAGAGGTGATGTGGACTGTACAGATTCGGACTCAGGTTGGTCCGGGGCAACAGGACATTGATTTTCATGTCTTGGATGTTCCCACCACCTTCAATCTACTTCTGGGGCGGCCGTGGCTGCACCAAGTGAAGGTTGTCTCCTCCACCCTGCACCAAATGCTGAAGTACCCCCACGGGAAGGTGATGGCAATCGTTTTTGGGAATTCTTCGATACATCCGCCGCCAAAGGTTTCTACACCAGTTCTAGAGATTGAGCATGGTGCAGAGGATGTATTCTTGTCAGGATTTACCCTAGCTGAGGGCCGAGTTGTACAAGGCATGCAAGCTGTTGATGAGAGGCTATACGTCAGTTCACAATCTGTCTACCATATGAACAGGATTTAGCATATGCCCGGAATGGGATTTAGGCGAAGTGGCCAGAAGGGCGTTGTAGCATCGGCCGAAGTGTCGCACAACCCATATACCTTTGGCCTAGGTTATCTACCTACCAAAGAGGATTGGGCGTGGAAAGGAAGAGAGATGGTTGGAAGAGCCAGGGCAAAGTAGGCCGGGAAGCATTATGAGTTGGTGCACCGACATATCTAGGGGACCCTGAATGGACGCTTTGTCTGGGAAGGGGAAGACTTCCCGTTCTACGGCTTTCCGGAGCCATGGCTAAATGCAGAGAGGTGGCGCTTGCCGGGATTTGAGAATTTCTTTGATTTACAATTGTCTGGGGATGAAGTTGCCAAAGAGCAGACAGGCCCTCTAGCTAAGGCTGAGCAGTGCAAGGAGGAGGATTCCGAGATCACAGAAATTGAGATCGGGGTAGCATTGGCTTGTCTCCTCGCAGATCCTCAGATCATATCAGAGTGCTTGGGTGATAACTTCTCAGTTTCCATGATCAAGGATGAAGCGGCTGTGGGCCTATCTTCAGGCATTCTCGATGCATCCATCGCACCTTCACTCGTCTGGCAATATGGGGGGCTTTTTATCGAGCAGCACCGAGTTAGGTAGTGAGCCGAAATCTGATTCCACTGAGTCTGTGGAGTCGGAATCAGGATCCAGCTCGTCTGAGTCTGATTCATGTATTCTTGGGGGTGATAACCCAGATGCCACTGTCCTATCTGGGTCGTCTTTTTCTTTTTCCTTTGAGTCTGTTGTAACAGAGAAATCAGGCGGACTGTATGTTATTAATGAGAATAGTATGGCTGTGGCTTCCGAGTACTTTTTGTGCCTTTAATTTATTGCATTAATCAGGATTTTCAAAATTTTGATCAAAACAACGAGGAAGAAATTCCTCCGGTTTTACAACATTTGATTGATCAAGAGCAGGAGAGGTTTGTAAAACCTTTGGTTGATGAAATCACTACAATTAACGTTGGTACTAAAAAGGATCCGCGGCTAGTTCAGATCGGGTCCACGTTGTCTTCGGAGGAGCGCGAGCGCTTAGTCATTTCATTAAAAGATTTCAAAGATGTTTTCACGTGGTCCTACAAAGACATGCCTAGAATCGATCCTAAGATTGTACAGCACCGGATCCCTTTTGACCTAGAGGCCCGACCTGTTAAGCAGAAGCTCCAAAGGATCCACCCGGACTGGGCTTTGAAGATCAAAGAAAAGGTCACCAAGTAGATTAACGTAGGGTTCCTGTTGGTATCTGAATACCCTACTTGGTTGGCCAATATAGTTCCGGTGCCGAAGAAGGATGGCAGAATTCAGGTATGTGTGGACTTCAAGGATTTAAACAAAGCCAGTCCGAAGGACGACTTTCCCCTGCCGCATATCGACGAATTAGTGGACTTTACTGCTGGGCATGTGCTGCTCTCGTTCATGGATGGGTTTTCAGGCCACAATCAAATTTTGATTGCACCCGAAGATAGGGAGAAGACTACTTTCACCATCTTGTGGGGAACCTATTGTTATAGGGTGATGCCATTTGGCTTGAAGAACGCTGGGGCTACGTATTAACAGCCTGCGACCACGGTTTTACATGATATGATCCAAAAAAAGGTTGAGGTGTACGTGGACGACATGATTGTCAAGTCCAAGGAAAGAGAGGGCCACTACACCGCCTTGCAGAAATTCTCCCAAAGGATTAGAGAGTATCAGTTATGGCTGAATCCTCAGAAATGTACATTTGGTGTTACAGCAGGGAAAATGCTGGGGATCGTGAGCACACAGAGAGGTATCAAGGTCGATCCTTCTAAAATCAAGGCCATCTTAGAAATGCCACCACTGAGGACTGAAAAGGAGGTGCAAGGATTTCTGGGTAAAGTGCAATTCATAAGACGATTTATTGCAAAATTAACCGTGACTTGTGAACCACTGTTTGGTCTCCTACAGAAAAGAAACAAATTCCAAGGGGACGACCGATGCCAAGTTACTTTTGAGCAGATCAAGCAATATTTACAGAACCCACCTATGTTGTCACCGCCTATGCCGGGGAAACCGTTGATTCTGTACCTATCAATGACTGAAATGACAATGGGCTGCATGCTTGCATAGGAGTCTGAGGACAAAGTGGAGAAGGCTATCTACTACCTGAGCAAGAAAATGCTAGATTACGAGACCCACTACACTCCGCTGGAGAAGGCTTGTCTGGCCTTGGTATGGGTTACCAGGAAGCTGAGGCACTACCTGTTAGCTCACTCTATAATACCAGTTTCGAGATTAGATCCCATGAAATATCTCTTCAGGAAATCGGCACTTACAAGTAGGCTAGCCCGTTGGTTGCTTCTGCTTTTTAAATTTGATCTGAAGTACATGACACACAAGTCAATGAAAGGGAGAGCAGTAGAGGAGTTCCTAGCCGATCACCTAGTTGAAGGGGATGAAGCAGTTGAATATCTGTTCCCAGACGAGGCCATTTTGCATGGAGAAGAAGAGACTTGGACGATGTACTTTGACGGAGCGTCAAACCAATACGGGTATGGGATAGGGGTGTTGCTGATAGCGCCCGACAATTCCCGCATACCTTTTGTATTCAAACTTCGGTTCAAAGTGTCGAACAATGAGGCAGAGTATGAGGCATGTATTGCTGGATTGGAAGCCACCCTAGAACTAGGGACAAAATGGTTGGATGTCATCGGGGACTCGAACCTTGCTGTATCACAAGCTAAAGGAGATTGGAAAGTTAAAGAAGAAAAGATGAGAATCTATCACCAGACCTTAGACGTTCTGATTCCTCGGTTTGAGAAACTGAATTTCGCCCATTTGTTAAGAGAGAACAACAGGTTTACTGATTCATTAGCAACTCTATCTTCTATGATAGACATCCCTTTTGGAGTCCGGATGCGTCCAATCATCAATGAACAGAAATTCATGCCAGCCTACGAGCTGATTGCTACCATCGATGAGGTACAAGATCAGAACCCCTAGTATTATGACATCTAGAACTTCTTGGAAAAGGAGGTTTATCCACCAGGGGCAAATGCCAAAGATAAGAGGGCAATTCGAAGAATGGCTGCTCAGTTCATCGTCTGCGGGGGTAAACTGTACAAGAGGGTTCATCTCGGGATGCATAAGCTATTTGTTGATGCTGAAGAATCCAAGCGCCTGATGGAGGCCATCCATGGAGGAGGGTGCAGAGCACACATGAGTGGGGTGATGTTAGCCCGAAAGATCCTTAGGCAGGGTTATTACTGGTCAACCATGGAGGAGGATTGTATTGGCTTTGTCTGGCGATGCCACAAATGTTAGATCCATGCAAACCGCATGAACATTCTGCCGTCGAAGCTGTACAACATGACTTCGCCAAGGCCGCTTTTGGTCTGGGGGATTGATGTGATTGGGGCTATCACTCCAAAGGAGTCCAACGGGCATGAGTACATTCTGGTAGCGATAGACTACTTCACGAAGTGGGTTGAGGCCCAATCTTACGCAGTGTTTAAGGCATCGCATGTTGCTAAGTTCATCAGAAACAACATCATCTGTCACTACGGGGTCCCGAATGAGATTATTTCGAATAATGGTTCCCACTTCAAGAAGGAGGTGATCGACTTGTTGGAGAAATACAACGTGGCTTTTCATAAGTCATCTACATTTTGGCCGCAAACCAACAGAGCAGTTGAGGCCGCCAACAAGAACATCAAGCACATTCTGTACAAGATGGTGGAAACCTACAGGGACTAGCCAGATAAGCTGCCATTTGCTCTTTGGGGCTATCGAACTTCAATTCGAACTTCTACTGGGGCAACTCCGTATTCCTTGGTTTATGGGATGGGAGCTGTTCTGCCTATCGAAGTTGAGGTTCCGTCATTACGAGTATTGGCTGAGTGTTAGATAGCTGAGGCAAATTGGCAGCAAAGTAGGTTCCAAGAACTCATGCTCTTTGATAAAAGAAGGCTGAAAGAACTATATCATGTCCAAGGTTATCAACGAAGAATTGCCAAGGCTTTCAACAAGAAGGTTAAGTCTAGGAATTTGAAAGAGGGGGATCTAGTGCTCAAAGACAATCGAGCTCTCATCCACGACCCTAGGGGCAAGTTCAGACCCAATTGGACTAGTCCTTACATCATTAAGTCTATCTGGTCGGGTGGAGCTGTCATTCTGATGGACCTAGATGGCCTTGAGTTCTTCTAGCCGATCAACATGGACAAGTTGAAGAAATACTATCCCTATGTGGCTAGCTAGGCCGAAAGGGTGACCTAGGCAAAAGTTAGAGCACATAAAATTTGAAATAATAGAAACTAAGCTCGCAAGGTTGAAAACCCAAAAAGGGCAGCCTTGGCAAAAGTTAGAGCACAAAAGGAGAGTGTTAATACACGAGTGAACCTAAGCCAAACTACTTAAGGCTTGATTCCCATCTTCGATATATGTAGGCAACTTCATTCTGAAGTCTAGCCATAAAAAACTTCACCGATCAACTTTGTCCATGTGATCATACTGGTCAACTTTGTCTATTCTGCATTCAAGAGCTCGGTTGTGATCTCCAGTGCAGTGCTATTCAGACTAGGGGCAACTTTCCAGTTGCTAGATTCGGGGTTGTACATCTCAGTGATAGATCTCGGGCATGTCCAGTTACGATCCATATCGAAAATGGTTTTGAAAAGTTTTAATAAAAGTTGATTTTGCTCAAATTAATCTTTTTATGACTTAGACCATTTTTGGACCAAACGAAAAATTTTTAGTACCCACCACCTTCAATTACATTGATTTCAGTACGGAGTTCTCCTACTCTTGAATACAAATTGAAGTTGTTTTTTGTTATATTCATAAAGAAAACTTGAAAGTACTGATTAAGGCAAATAAATTTGGGGCATAGTCAGGTGTTCCTACGCCCACTCCCAGAGCTTGTGGAAGCCTCTGATGCCAAAGTAGGCCCAACCAGCCCTTCTTCATCAACCCAAGCTATGTACTCATCATAGAGGGTGCAACTGAAAGTGGGAGCGGGGGCCAGAAGTGTGACATTCCTGTTCTGTATTATGCTAATTGGTCCTTAAGTTGTTTATGGTTATGTGTTTAGCCTGGTTTTGTATGCCATTATGTGAAAATATGTGATTTTGAATTTCTATCTGTTCACCGTAGGAATATCTGTTTGATTTTACCGCTTCGGGAATTAAATTGAAGGCCTTATTGGCCACAGAACCCGAAATCGATTACGCCATTGTGGTTGGCATAATTTTTAGAGCCTACAGTGAAATTTAATTAGAAATTGATTCGGGTCAGATTAAGTTGATTAAATTGATAATTTAGTGCCCAATTGTTTATTATTATTATTTTGGAATAGTGGGGTTTGATGTAAAAGGGCACTACACCCTCAATTCCTTCCCTTATGTGGCTTTGGCTGATTAAACTCTCTAGAGAGAGTGAGAGACCCGAAATTGAGAGAGAAAGGGGGAAATCATCTAAAGTTTGCTCTTGAAGCTTTGGAGTCTTGAAGGCTAGCTCAAGAATTAACCATAGATTGTGAGGATCAAGCTCCTAGGTGAGTGATTCTTGGATTATAATTGTAATTTTGTGCATGTCCAAGCTATCTTGATGATCAAGAACAAGATTGTAATGAAGTTGAGTTGTGTTGTTGAATTGAAGCTTAATATGTGCATGCATGTAAGAAATACTTCGAAATTTGCATGTTTGAGCACAAATGTGTATAACCCATGTGAAATATTAAAGGAAACTCATGTCTTGGTCACCATTTGTGTTATCTAAGTTGAGAATATGGCTAATCCATCACATGCATGTACAAATTGAGAAGATATGAGCTTTGAATGCATGAAATGGTTACATTGGTAATGAGTTGGTGGAAAATGAGCCATGCATGTAAATAAATTATGAAATTGAGCTTCAATATGTTGTAATTCTATGTTTGTACCATGTTAATACATGATTATGTGAAGTTTGGGCCGAAATCATGCATTTAGAGCCTTTGAATGTCGAGATGAAGCTCAAGAACTCAATCTGGAAAACCCAGATTTTTTATGTCCGCTCGAGCGGGTTGAGTGACGCTCGAGCGAAGAAATCGAGCTCCCAGCATTTTCTGCAGACATGGTTCCCGCTCGAGCGGGGAAGTTGACGCTCGAGCGAGGAGCTATGTAGACAGGCAGTACGCTCAAGCGGCCGAGTTCACGCTCGAGCTGGAATTGAAGGCAACCAGTCCATAACCTTAACAAAGAAAATTAGAATATCATAAAAATAAAATAAAACAATTTGTATTGAAGAAATAATTTTCGGATGTTTTTTCCTTAATGGATTTACATGTATTTATAGTGATTGCTGAGACGGTAACTTCGTGCAGGTTGTGGCAGTGCCAGGCATCATCCATCCAGTAAGTTTTTGCCTCCTCTCTTTTAATTGGCCATGTGATGTATCTCATCACCTTTCCATTGGTCATATCACACTATAGCACATGAGAAAAGAGTTGGGAAACTGACCCAAAAGTCCAAGCCCAACATGTCATGCCTCATTTAGTCCCAAAACAAATTTAATACTCCATTAAGTCCTCAAATTATCAATAAGATGAAAATACCCACAATATATCATCCAATTTACACGCGCGCAACTATCACCCACCATCATCTCAGTCTGATCAGTATACTGTTACATCTCCGCCGCTCGAAATCGAATTCTCAGTCCTCCATCTTTCCTCCGTTCGACTCTATTCCCTCTGAAACCCTACCCTAACCACAAAACGAAACCGTTCATCTTCATCACCCACGATCATCTCAGTCTGATCAGGACACTGTTACATCTCCGCCGCTCGAAATCGCATTCTCAGTCCTCCATCTCTCCTCCGTTCGACTCTATTCCCTCTAAAACCCTACCCTAACCACAAAACGAAACCGTTCATCTTCAAACACAACACCAAGCCGTTCATATTCTCCAATCGACGACTCTCAACAACACGAAGAACCATCACCACTCTGAAGAAATTTCATAGTTCCTGACTTCCGATTCACAGAAATGGGGAAAAAAAGTAACGTCTCTCTTCCCCTATTCATTATTTTTCATTCAAATTTGTACATTATTCTTTTATATTTCGTATATACACATTTTACATACTTCAAAATGTATAAACCCTCTTTTATATATAATCCCCTGTTTTAAAACATTCTAGTCCCCTGTTTTTAAACATTCTAATCCATTGTTTTTACACATAAATCCCTATTTTTACACATTCAACACCTTATTTTTATTCTTGTTGTTCAATATTGGCTTTTCTTATTGTTATTGTTGAATACTTAATCTTCTCGTTGTTATTGTTGCTGTTTACAAAATACAATGGGCTGTTCCTATTGTTGATACTGTTTATAAAAACTGCAGCATCATACAGTTTCATTTCATCACTCTACAAGTAACATATCTAAATTTATTCAAACTGCAAATGAAACTGCAAAATTACACAGTTTAATCATTATTCAAAACAAATAGGTAACTTATTATAAAATGCAAATCAAACTGT
>NW_021026408.1:560572-573113 GCF_004153795.1 Camellia sinensis | reverse complement strand
CAGCCTGGATTCATCTGTTGGGAGCCCGCCCACCGGTCGACCGATCCTCAGGCCGAGTCTGATATACTTGGCTCTCTACACAGTTCAGAGGGATTGAGCCCGAGACTCTTGAGGAGATTGCGCAGTACGCCTGCGGGTTTTTGATGTTCCTCTTCGGGACCACGCTATTCGCCGACAGGGGGAACACCGTTGGGCTATATTTGCTGAGTGCCCTGGTAAACCTCACACAGATTAGTCAGTATGACTGGGGTGGCGCCAGCCTGGCTACCCTCTATTGCTATATGAGTGCGACCTCCCGCGGAGGAGGAAACATAGTCGGCGGCTATTGGAGAGCCTGGGAGGTACCTTCTGCCCTCTTGATTCACATTTCTGCTTTTCATTATCTGTACATTGCACACACGGCACACTTTACATTCTGTACTCACATTCTGCCCTCAGCATTCTGTATTCAGATTCTGCACTCAGCATTCTGTATTCTGATGGCTTTTGCTCTGTTTTCCACAGTTATGGGTCTTCGCGTACTTTCCGACGCTCGCCCCGGAGCTTGAGGTGGAGGCCCCTCTCATGACCCCTTATTCGCTCGTCTTCGAGGGCCAGTACCGGTCGCGGCCCCGGGAGACTCTCCCCTACCTGCGGCAGTATTTTGACACTGTGCGGGCGACCGAGGTATGTCAGAACTCTCAGTTCTTTCTCGCGTTCATCTTTGATTCATGCTTGGACATTTGCGATTTCTAATCGGCTTATGCATTGGCTATCCGCAGATCTTATGGCAGCCCTGGGTGCCTCTGGGTGGGGATCTTCGATTCCAGTTCGCCGGAGGATGGGCCTCCTCCCGGTATAGGATCTTGTTCGAGGGGCCAGTTGGTAGGGCCTAGTTCCTGGGGGAACGCTTCCTTCGTTAGACTACGAGCTTCCCTGAGCCGAGTGTCCCTTCAGCACCCCCAGACGATATGCGGCTCGCTTATAGGCTTACTCCCCAAGGTGTCATTGATGCCAGGCTGGGCATTGATGCACTGTTGTATTTGGAGGACGGGGAGTACGCGACTTACCGTCACACCTACTTGATGCCTCCATTGACAGGTGTTCGTACTCCCTCAAGGAGGTCTACAGGCATGCCGCCTTCAAGTCGCACCCGAGCCAGAGACATTCCTTCGGCCAGGAGGGCCGGCACATCCAGAGGTGGGGCTGGACTGGTCCCCCCGATTCCCCCGACTTATCATGATCCCGGATGGCCAGGTATCCCGACTAAGTTGAGGGGATGGAGATACGGGGCTTCCTACCCAATTCCGCTAGAGCCTCCTATGCCAGATCATCCATACACCAGAGACCCTGACTCACCACCGGTATGTTTTACAACTTTGCTTTATCACTCAGATACTTGGACATTCATTCATTTACTGATGATTTGCACTTGCATCTGCAGCCTACCACGGAGTATGCTGAGGGGTTACTTGGGTTAGTGGCCTCGCTCGAAGGCATGGTCCTACGGAGAGAGGCGCAGCTGTCCATCATAGGCGTCTCGGTACTGTTCAGTTTTCTTGCATTTATCATATTTCTGATGACATGCTAAATTTGAACATTTCACTGCATTGATTGACCGACTGTATGTGGAGAGCACATTTGACACACACCACATCCATGTACTATATTTGCACACATCCACTCCATGTAGCTTTTCATATGTACATCTGATATACATATTTTGGCTGATGTATTCAAATTGCACTCTTTTTTTTCAGATGCCTCCGATATATACCGGACCACAGGCCGGGCCATCTGGGCCTTCCGGAAGAGCTAGGCCATCTAGGCCTTCTCGAGGAGCCGGGAGAGGGGAGTCGTCTCGCAGGCGAGGTGGGCGCAGAGCACATATTATTGAGGAGGAGTCCAGTGAGGAGGAGGAGTCCGCGCATCGTCAGTCAAAGACATCTGCTGGCAGAGAGGATGACTCTGAGTCGGGTTCTGAGGGTGGAGATGATGCCGAGGAGGATCTCGAGGATGACAGCTCTGACTCAGATAGTGGTGCTGACGGAGATGGCACAGAGATTGTTCCGCAGAAGAGGACGAAGAGGGCCTCTTACCCTTGTGCTTGAGAGCATTGATGCAGCTGTTCCTTGCTTTATTTGCCTTTTTTACTAGTAGTTGTAGCACATTGTACATTTTTAGGTAGTTTTATTTTTTGTAAAACTTGTACCCTTGTTGTAAAATGTTGTAACAAATGAGGCATGATAGAATGAAACAGCTTTTGTTAAAAAAAGTGTTGTATTTTATGTTCTTGCATCGCATCGCATTATTTTGCACAAAAATGAGATTGAATGGAAATCATGCATTGAAAATTGCCAAGTCAGGTAGTGAACCGACGCAACAAACAAAGCAACTTAACTTACTAAGAAAGGACAGAACCTTAGCAAGTTTACAACTCGATAAGCAAGACACAACAATGTTGATAAACAAAGAGTAACAACTCAATACACAAAACTCGTCAACTTGACAAAACTTAACAACTTGGTAAGCTTAACAACTCGGTAAGCAAAGCAACAACTCGATAAGCAAAAACAACAACTCAATAAGTAGGATTTAACAATAACTCGATAAACAAGTGCATTTTGGACGATCTGGGTGATGGAACGCATCCGAAACAGAGGAAAACTCGCACCTTTAACGCCCCCCAATGCATGGAAATGCTTGGAACTTTCTTCTAGAGGCTAGAACAGGACCAAAGTCACCCTCCTCTTGATGGCCGACCACCTAAGGGAGCTGGCCGACCAGCTTTTTGCATTGGAGGGAAGAGGGGTGGTCGGCATGCCAGAAAAGGTGGCCGGTCGGCCACCTAGCTTGGCAACCACCAGATTTTTGACACGTGTCCTCCGAACAGTGCCTTATCCTCTTTAAAACCTCCAGCGTTGTGGTTCTCTTATTTCATCTTAGTTTTGTACCAAAATGGAAGCATTTCTCACCGAAAATCTCACAGCTTGGATTGCTTCTCTAGATGACTCGGAAAAGTTGAACTTCCGGGGTTTCGGCTTGAATGCACTATTCATGCTGAGCCGTACTTCGCTGCACATTCCGTTCCTTCATGCTGTGGCGAGGTTTTGGAATCCGATAACACATGTCTTTAGCTTCGGCGGGCAAGAGATATGTCCGACCTTTGAAGATTTTCAAGTTTTGATGGAATCCGAGCGCCATGAAGAGATTTTGTCTCAGCTTCACTTCGGTCACGCCCAAGCTTTAGGACGGATGTGTGGGCTCACCATGCACGATGCTCGGTCTCTGATCTGCAATGGGGAACTGGATATCCTTGGCTTGATTCATCGCTTTTCTGATGCGGGTAACCACGGCGACCATCATTGGCAAGGTTTTCGGCAACACGCCCTTTGCTTGTGCATACTATCTCACTTTTTGCTTGCCCCGGGCTTTAACGGATCTAGCATCCGTCTGATTGAAGTTGCTCAAGGCTTGAAAGAAGGAAAGAGCTGTATTGCCATGACATTGGCCGAGACGCTGATGGGCTTGAATGCTTTCTATCGCCGAGAGACGACCAGATTCGCGGGGAGTCCACTACTGCTGCAGGTAATGCTTTCCACCCTTTCTCACATATATATTGCTCACATCACTCGGCCCTCAGGCTCAGTTTTTCTCACAAAACCCTTTTCTTACTTTTCTCTCATCGTACATCTCTCTATTCTTTATTCTCTCATTTTTCATCCCTCCCCAGGTATGGTTGATGGATAAATTGCAGGTTGTGGACTCTTGCCCAGCCTACTCAGCTCGCGGCTACTTCTTCCGACAACGACTAGTCGATGCCCTTGATGAGGGATGGTGGTTCGACTGGATGTGCAATTTGTCTGCGGATCGCATTGTTTGGCGCTGTCCTTGGCTCGATCTCCCGGCAATGAGCTATAGCATGTCCCGGCAGACCGGGATCCAGTTGATTGGTCTGACTCACTCTGTGTTCTACTTTCCGTTCCAGTTCCGGCGCCAGTTCGGCCATGATCAGACTTGCCCGTCAGAGGGGATAGAGTATCCTGCTGCATTCCCGGTTCGAGGCGCACAGCTTGCCCGGTATGCCACAGCATGGAGGACTAGAGAGCTCCTGGCCCCTGCTCCCACTTTCAGTTGCACCTTGTCTGATGAGTGCTTGGATTGGCTCAATGACGAGGCACATGAAGGGCCTACTCTGGCATTAGAGGCTTCGACTAGCTCTGGGAGGGGGCACAGGAACACCTGACTTAGCTATGCCCCGGATCTATTGCTCTATTAGTATTTCCAAGTTTTCCTTATGAATGTAATAAAAAGAAACTTCAATTTGTATGCAAGAGCAGGAGAACTCTGTATTGAAATCAATGAAATTGAAGGTTGTAGGTACTGAAAATTTTCCGCTTTGGTCCAAAAATGGTCTAAGTTGTAAAAAGATTAATTTTGAACAAAGTCAACTTTTATTAAAACTTTTCAAAACCATTTTCGATATGGAATCAAAACTGGACATGTCTGAGATCTGTCACTGAGATGTACAACCCCGAATCCCAGCAACTGGAAAGTTGCCCCTAGTCTGAAGAGTACCGCGGCACCGCACAGCAACGGAAAGTTGCCCCTAGTCTAAAAAGCACTGCACCGGAGATCATAACCGAACTTTTGAATGCTGAATAGACAAAGATGACCGAGATGATCAAATGGACAAAGTTGATCGGGGAAAAGTTTATGGCTGAACTTCAGGATGAAGTTGCCTACGTATCCCAAAGATGAGAATCAAGCCTTACGTAGTTCAGGCTTAGGTTCACTCGAGTATTTTCACTCTCCTTTTACGCTCTAACTTTTGCCAAGGCCGCCCTTTGCGGATTTTCAACCTTGCGAGCTCAGTTTTTATATTTTTGAATTTTTCAATGCTCTAACTTTTGCCTAGGTCGCCCTTTCGGGTTTTCGGCCTAGCGAGCCTCTCAGGGGTAGCATTTCTTTAACTTGTCCATGTTGATCGGTTGCGAGAACTCTAAGCCATCTAGGTCCATTAGAACCACAGCTCCACCTGACTAGATAGCTTTGATGATGTAGGGACCAGTCCAATTAGGTCTGAACTTGCCCCTTGGGTCGTGGGTGGGAGCTCGGTTGTCTTTGAGCACCAAATCTCCTTCTTTTAGATTCCTGGACTTAACTTTCTTGTTGAAAGCTTGGGCGATTCTGCGCTGATAGCCTTGAACATGGTACAGTGCTTTCAATCTGCGCTCGTCAAAAAGGATGAGTTCTTCAAATCTGCTCTGTTGCTAATCTGCTTCGGCTATCTGACACTCAGCCAGCACTCGCAAAGATGGAACCTCAATTTTAATAGGTAGAACGACCTCCATCCCATAAACTAATGAATACGGAGTCGCCCCAGTAGAAGTTCTAATTAAAGTCCGGTACCCCCACAGAGCAAACGGTAGCTTGTCTGGCCAATCCCGGTAGGTTTCCACTATTTTCTGCAATGTGTTTGATATTGTTGTTGGCGGCCTCGACCGCTCCAATGGTTTGCGGCCGATATGTAGACGACTTATGAAAAGCCACGTTGTATTTCTCCAACAAATCAGTCACTTCCTTCTTGAAGTGGGAACCATTATCTGAAATGACCTCGTTTGGGACCCCATAACGACAGATGATGTTGTTTCTGATGAATTTTGCAACTTGCGAAGCCTTCAACACCGCATAGGATTGGGCCTCAACCCACTTCGTGAAATAATCTATCGCGACCAGGATGAACTCATGCCCGTTAGACCCCTTCGGAGTGACAGCCCCGATCACATCGATTCCCCAAACTGAAAATGGCCATGGCGAAGTCATATTGTACAACTTCGACGGCGGGATGTTCATGCGGTTTGCATGGATCTGACATTTGTGGCATCGCCGAACAAAGTCGATACAATCCTCCTCCGTGGTGGACCAGTAGTAACCCTGTCTGAGGATCTTCCGCGCCAGCATTACCTCGTTCATATGTGCTCCACATTCTCCTCCATGGATGGCCTCCATCAGGCGTTTTGATTCTTCAGCTTCAACGTATAGCTTATGCATTCCCAGATGACCTCTCTTATACAATTTACCTCCGCAGATGATGAATTGAATGGCCATTCTTCTGATTGCCCTTTTATCCTTGGCATTTGCCCCTGGTGGATATGCCTCTTTCTCCAAGAAGTTTCAAATGTCGTAATACCAGGGGTTCTCATCTTGACCCTCGTCTATAGTAGCAATTGACTTGTAAGCTGGCGTAAACTTCTGGTCAATAATGACTGGACGCATCCGGACTCCAAACGGGATGTCTATCATAGAAGATAGAGTTGCTAGTGAATCTACGAACCTGTTGTTCTCTCTTGCTAGATGAGCGAAGTTTAGCTTCTCAAACCGAGGAATTAACAAGTCCAGGGCCTGATAATACATCAACATCTTTTCTTCTTTGACTTTCCAATCTCCTTTCGCTTGAGATACAACAAGGTTGGAGTCCCCGATGACGTCCAATCGTTTTGCCTCTAGTTCCAGGGTTGCTTCTAAACCGGCAATGCACGCCTCATATTCTGCTTCGTTATTCGAGACTTTGAACCGGAGCTTGAAGGCTAGAGGGATACGGGAATTGTCGGGTGCTATCAGCAACACTCCTATTCCATACCCATATTGGTTGGACGCTCCGTCGAAATACATCGTCCAAAACTCATCGTTGATATGCAAAATGGCCTCATCTGGGAATAAGTACTCAGCTGCTTCACCCCCTTCCACTGGATGATCGGCTAAGAACTCTGCTACTGCCCTTCCCTTGATCGACTTGCATGTCACATATTTTAGATCGAATTCGGAAAGCAACAACAACCAACGAGCTAGCCTACCCGTAAGTGCCGGTTTCTCAAAGAGATATTTGATGGGATCTAATCTCGAAACCAACATTACAGAGTGAGCTAACAGGTAGTGCCGCAGCTTCCTGGTAGCCCATACCAAGACTAAGCAAGCCTTCTCCAATGGTGTGTAGCGAGTCTCATACTCCAGCATCTTCTTGCTCAAATAGTAAATGGCCCTTTCCACTTTGTCCTCTGATTCTTGCGCGAGCATGCAGCCCATTGTGGTCTTAGTTACCGAAAGGTACAATATCAACGGTCTTCCTGATTCTGGTGGCGACAACACAGGTGGGTTCTGTAAATATTCTTTGATCTTTTCAAAAGCAGCTTGGCATCGGCCGTTCCACTGGAATTTCTTTCCTTTCTTCAGGAGACCAAAAAGTGGTTCACAAGTCAAGGTTAATTTTGAGATAAACCGTCTTATGAATTGCACTTTACCCAGAAAGCCTCGCACCTCCTTTTCAGTCATTGGTGGTGGCATTTCTAGGATGGCCTTGATTTTGGAAGGATCGACTTCGATACCTCTCTGTGTAATGAGAAACCCCAGCATTATCCCTGCTGTAACACCGAACGTACACTTCTGAGGGTTCAGCCGCAACCGGAATTCTCTAATCCTTTGAAAGAACTTTTGCAAGGCGGTGTAGTGGCCCTCCCTTTCTTTGGACTTCACAATCATGTCGTCCACGTACACCTCAACCTCTTTGTGGATCATGTCATGTAATATTGTGGTCGCGGCCCGTTGATATGTAGCTCCAGCGTTCTTCAGCCCAAACGGCATTACTCTGTAGCAATAGGTCCCCCACGGGGTGGTGAAGGCAGTCTTTTCTCAGTCTTCAGGTGCCATCACTATCTGGTTGTAGCCTGAGAAGCCATCCATAAACGAAAGCAAAGCTTGCCCCGTTGTGAAGTCCACTAACTCAACAATATGCGGTAAGGGAAAGTCGTCCTTCGGACTAGCTCTGTTCAAATCCCTAAAATCCACACATACTCGGATCTTACCATCCTTCTTCGGCACTGGAACGATGTTGGTCAACTAAGTCGGGTATTCGGATACCAGCAGGAAACCTACGTCAATTTGCTTGGTGACTTCTTCCTTAATCTTGAGAGCCCAGTCCGGGCGAATCCTTCTGTGTTTTTGCTTAATGGGTTGGGCCTCGGGGTCAAGAGGGATCCGGTGCTGTACAATCTCAGGATCGATTCCAGGCATGTCTTCGTAGGACCACGCGAAAACATCTTTGAAATCTTTTAATAAAGCGACTAAGCGCTCGCGTTCCTCCGAAGACAACGTGGACCCGATCTGGACCAGCCGCGGGTCCTCCTCAGTACCGACATTCACGGTAGTGATTTCATCCATTAAGGGTTTAATAAATCTTTCCTGCTCTTGTTCAATTAAGCGTTGCAAAACCGGAGGAATTTCTTCCTCGTCGTTTTCATCAAAATTTTGAAAGTCTGAATTAACACAATAAATCAAGGGCACAGAAAAGTACTCGGAAACCACAGCTACTTGATTCTCATTAAGAACATCCAAATCGTCTGATTCCTCGGTTACAACAGACTCAAAAGAGAAAGAAAAAGACGACCTGGACAGGACTGTGGCATCCGGGTTATCATCCCCAGGATTACCAGACTCAGACTCAGTCGAGCTGGAACCTGATTCCGACTCACAAGACTTGGTGGAATCAGATTCCGGCTCACTACCTGACCCGGTGCTGCTGGACAAAAATCCCTCTTCATATTGCCAAATGAGAGAGGGTGCGATAGATACATCCAAAATTTTTGCTGGTAGGCCCGCAGCCGTTCCGTTTCTGATCATGCATACCGAGAAGTTATCCCCCAAGCACTTTTATTCAATCAGAGGACCTGAAAGTAGACATGCCAGCGCTACCCCCATTTCACTTTCGGCGTCCTCAGACTCCACTTTCTTGCTCTGCTCAACCTCAGCTATTGGGTCTGTCTGCTCTCCGGCAATGTCATCCCCGGGTAGCTACAGGTCAAAGAAGATCTCAAACCCCGGCACGCGCTTCTTCTCTGCGTTCAGCCACGGCTCTGGGAAGCCACAGAACGGAAAGTCCTCCCCCTCCCGGACGAAGCGTCCGTTTAGGGTACCCTGAATGGGCCGGTGCATTAAGTCAAAAGGCTTCCCCGTCTTCTTCGCTCTGGCTCTCCCAGCCATCTCCTTACCCTTCCTTATCCAATCCTCTTTGGTGGGCAGATAACCCAAACCAAAGGTATATGGGTTATGTGGCACCTCGGTCGACGCAGCGACACCCTTCCGGCCGCTCTTTCCCAATCCCATCCCAGGGATATGTTGAAGCTTGTTCATGAGGTATACCGATTGAGCACTGACATACACCCCCTCATTAACAGCTAAGATGTTCTACATGACCCGGGCCTCAGCTAGGGTAAAACCGGATAAGAATACATCCTCCATACCGTGCTCAATTTCCAAAACTGGCGTAGATACTTCCGACGGTGGATGGATCGATGAATTCCCAAAAACAATGGCTACTCCATTTCCATGGGGGGTATTTCACCATTTGATGCAAGGTAGAAGAAACCGCCTTCACTTGGTGCAGCCATGGCCGCCCCAAAAGCAGATTGAAAGTGGCGGGAACCTCTAGGATGTGAAAATCAATTTCATGCTGCCCCGGCCCAACCTTGGTTTGAATTTTCGTTGTCCCCATGATTTCTCTGCTTGTGTTGTCGTAAGCCCGAATCACCTGGGCTGTTGGCACAAAGTCTGCGGTCTTCAAGCCAATTGCATAGGCAGTCCTCGCTGGACATACATTGATGGCGGACCCTGTGTCGACAAGCACCACGGGTATCCATTTATTTCTGCACTCCACGGAGATGTAGAGTGGCTTGTTGTGGTTCACACCCTCAGGTGGCAGTTCTTTGTCAGAAATGGTCAACATCGGGTAGCTCCTCCCGAAAAAACTAAGCCCACCAGCTGTTCGGGCGTGGTGTCTATAGAAAGCTTGGCCTTGTCCATTGCCGATAAGACAGCTTGTCGATGTACTCATGATGCCATAAGCAGTTCCCAGATGGAGATGTCTGCTTGTATCTTCTTTAACTGTTTCAGTACAGCCTCTTCTTCGACTTGCTTCTCTTTCTGTCTCTCAGCTTCCTTATCCTTCTCAGATGCCTCCAGCTGGTCTAGGTGCGGGGGCTTGAAATACCACCCGCTTCTCGTCATATGATCGACCTCACCGATATACCAAGTATCATCTGGCTGATTACTCGCCCAATCCTCGTCCATGTGGGCAAGACATAAATCATCGTCTTCTCACCACATTCCGTCGGCAGCCAACAGACACCTGTCTGGCTCCGGCTCAATTGCACTCGCAGTACTTTCCGTCCACATGCTCACAGCATTCTCTATCTTCGTGCACACAACACTTTCAGTCCCCTCAAGGCCCATAGCTTTCCTAATCCTCTTGGCATCCTCAAACCTTTCTTGTTCCAGCTGCATCAGTACAGCTGGTTGTTCAATAATTCCCGCATTCATAATGCCCAAGTTTCGAGCGGAATTCTTAGCACCAGCGCTCTCCGGCGATTGATTCTGACTTTCGGCCCTTTCGGCCACCACTGATATGCTCGCCCCTGCCGGGCCCTGCTCCAATTGAGCTTTGTCAACAACATCTAGCAAGTCATCAAGCCACCCAGTAGCCTGTGTTGATTCCTCATAACCAAACCAGTCGACTGCCGCGTCTCCCGGATCTTGATCGTTGAAAAACTGGAGGTTGGCCAAGTCCTCTTCCACAACCGTCAAATCATCTGTCCCCTGCTCAAATCTATCTTCTCGGATCACACATAGCTCTGCCCTCTCTGGCAATTCAATATTAGGCTCAAACCGGCCTGCTGGCAGAATGTAATCACTCGGATCGTAAAACTCAGAAGCGACACTCTCGGACTGCTCAAACCCTGATTGAACAATTCCATCCTCCTCTGAAATCTCCTTTGTTCCATCCTCGCCAGTCACCACCATTGGCTCGAGTTGGGTTCTGGAGATGTCCAATATGCACAAAGAGTCAGTGCAGTCAGGAAGGAGCACCTCGGGCTTAGATAAGTGAGAAGGAGTGATATATATGCTGGGATCGTAAGACACGACCCCAGTTTGGATGAAGTTGATTCTTTTGGGAGGTGGAGCTTGGTTGTGTGGTGGGAGAGGGTTTGTTGTGACATTGGGTTTTTTTGGAGGTACAATCACTTGCTTGTCAATGAGGTCTTGAATCTCATGACGCAATCTAAAATATTTGTCAGTGTCATGACCGTGTTGTTGGTGATATGCACAGTATTTTGCAGGGTTATGAGAAGGAGGGAGTGGATTTGGCAATGGCCTCGGCTCCAGGGGCTTTAAGTGCCCTTTCTTGATTAATACCCCTAGAGCCTTGGACAGGGGCATATACAGTGGGGTGAAGGTTCTTTGGCCTCTGGGTTGGAATCGGGTGGTTTGTGTGTTGCTTTCGGACGCGCCGGAGAAAGGTGTAGCTGCCATCGGTCTTGGAAGAGGAGGGGGAATGGTGGTGACTACGCTTACTTCTGAAGCTCTGGCATTTGTGGCATTGCTGGTGCCTGTGTTATTGTTGCGGTTGAAAGTTCTTCGGGGTTGCTCTCTATCTTGGTCAATCAGACCCTGTTTCATTGCATCTTCAATTATACCCCCATTTCATGTAGATCTAAAAAAGTGGGAAAGGGGAGCACAATCATTTTTTGCATTAGTTTTGGCTGGAGATTGCGCACAATCATCCTGATTTGGTCTTTTTCGGTAGGCCTCAGGGTCATCATCGAAGCCTTTGCCCTCCACCAAGTTACGAAATCCGAGAAGCTCTCCTTAGGCTCCTGCCTTGTTGTTTCGAGATCTCAGGTCGTAATCTCGATTTGGGTATTGTAAGAGTATTGGGCGACAAAGGCCTCGGCCATTTCATCCCAACTCCGCTTGACATCATCCTCTAACTTTGCATACTAGATAGCGGCCACGCCTGACAGGGTCCGGCCGAATAGTGAAAGCTTTTGTGGTCTGGTGAGGCCCATTGGTCGTAGTATATCTGAAAATAGTCGGAGATGCACCATGGGTTCTCTAGATCCGTCGAAATGATCAATTTGCGGCATTTTAAACCTATCCGGCAGCGTCACAACCACATCGGTATATCCGTCCTCGATATCCGAAATAGCCTTTACCCCTTGGGATTTCTTGAACAACTTCTCAAGCTTGCTCAATTTCAGTGTTGTATGGTCTACTTCGAACTCGAAGGGAGAGTCTGGTTGATTGACATGCATAGGTGCCTTAGATAGCTAGGGCAGAATTAGGGGCGGAGCTGGCCCCGTTGGTATGTCTGTATCTGCCTGGACATTTGGCGCCTCTTCGGGTGCTGGGATTCCTGGTAGGGGAGGAACTGGGTGTGAAGCAGATGCCCCAGTTTGTTGTTGCAATCTGGCAATTAACTCCGCCTGCTGGGCCATGATCTCGGCCTGTTGCTTAGCGAATTCATCCCGGCGAACAGCATCCTGCTGCATGGCTCTCATGGCATCCTGCATCTGACGCATCATTTCCTCAACTCCTGTCGGTCCCGCCATACTGCCCTGATCTGTCTGAACTACTAGCAGGTCTATCTCTATAGCAACAATTGGGATCTCAATCCGACTGCCCACTGATGGGGTAATCCGCTGCTCTGGCAACCTCTGCTCAGATACACTGC
>NW_021026408.1:500136-558664 GCF_004153795.1 Camellia sinensis | reverse complement strand
ATATATCACATTAAGACTTAGCCTCATGGTAAAGCATGGCATCATGGCAGTGCCACCCACAAGCATGCAAGGAATGCTAAAGCATAAAACTTACGAGTACTCAAGCCAAAAACAGAAGCTATGCTTAGGAAATCCATGCCATGATCCTAACATATACAGAAATGCCTAATGCAACACATGCAAAATGCAACTAAGATAGGCTCGGCTATTGCTAAAGAATGCATTATGAAATGCTACAACTAACAAAGTATTCAACTTGGAATTGAAATACAAATGCAGTTAGTATGATGTGCCAAGGCCCGTGCATGCAAGACAGATGAAATGAATATGGATGATGCAAACATGCTGTCATACTGTATGCTAATTGAAACATGCCCTAATCTAACCATCATAAGCTGGTAAATAAAAGGGAGAAAGACGTGGGGTTGGAAGACATACATCACACGCACGCACACTTATTACAATTGTGCCCTCGCTCGAAGGGCCCGAATAAATAATACAGTCCGAATGAATAATTAAAGATTACAAAACCCTAATTAATTAACATATTAGCTAGGAAAGCGATAAACTAGCATGTAAGCCTATGGACTGCCTCAGCTCTGTTCCGAATGGTGGAATGATACATGCTTGAATTGCCTGGCGCGGAAATCTATTGCGATGCCCCGATTGGCCTTTATTTGCAATTTTTCTCGGAATATTGTGCAAAGCCCCAGAAGGCCGCTGATTTTTGATTTGCTGCAACAGAGAGCAACAAAGGGGCATGGCAAAGTATTTTCACATATATATGCATGACTACTCTTCAGGGAGTGTAGTCCTCGATCCTCGTGCCACCAATCACGCATATCGATGCATGATGGTCGAGGAGCCGAATTGCACGACTCAATATGAGATGAATGCACATGAAAACACAACAAGACCTAAACTCCATCATGGGTAATCCGGAGTGTCGGCGACGGGGAATTGAGACACGTTCCGTCACTCGGAGTACGAAACGTCCCTCGTTTCCCGTGCTCGGGCTAACTCCTATCCCAAATACAATGCAAATAGGATGGCATACACGATGCAACTAACATACAACCTAGCATACGCAATGCTATGAAATGGCATACACAATGCTCAATGTAACATGGCATATGCAATGCTCTAACATGCAACCTAGCATACGCAATGCTATGAATTGAAAGGCATACACAATGCATAATGGACTTACACCAACATGAGTGGACCTCAGCCACACTCACATCAGTGGCCATTAGATGAAAATGAGATGACCGAAATGCGTGCACACATGTACGCAAACCGAGGACCGAACCTAAGGCATTAAATGCCACTCTACCAAAACATGGCAAGGATGAAGCGTCGCATTCAGACATGTAAATTTTCAGCACTGAAACATAATGCTAAATGGTCCCGAATCATGCAAAAATGGCACCCGATGCATGGAGTAAGCCCCGAAACTCAAAACTAGACACATGTATTGACTTGTAGCTATACAAAGCATGCATTATTTGGCCATGAAGCACAAAGACAGGGCTAAGGCAGTCCCAAAACATGAACATTTCTAGTTCAAAGCATGACCAAAAGATGCTAGCATGATGGACTAAAATAGCATGCAACTTTGACTAGCAAACATGGTTTACATTGCATGCATATGAAGCATATGAAATATCACCAAACCAGAAAAAATCAGTGAATAAAACATGCCAAAATATACCCAAATAATCACTGAAATGTAGCCAACATGTGCAAAAATGAGGGGCTTCTTTGGAAGGGCATACAGGGGGTAATTAAGCACATGCATCAAGGACATTTAGCATGGCACAACCAACTCTAGAAATCAAATATGAAAGCCCTAAAACTCACCAAATTGACCCTGAAATCAGTCAAGGAAGCATGCAATGAAAGGCTCCCTTAAAAGGCCTTGAATGAAATTGTTCTACACATGCATTGTAGGCATAAAATATGATCAAAAGGGCCCCAGACAGACCTAAGGAAGACCCTAAAACCCACAAAATTGGACCCAAAAAGTGACTTCGATGCATGCAAAATAGGGTCCCTTTCGAAGGCCCAAAAGACCCCCAAACAAGACAATGAGAGAGGGGGTCACCCCCCTCTAATTTTGGCCCTCAAAAATGCATTTAAGCCACTGAAAATCCACTGGATTTCAGTGGCTAAGAGGCCAAACCATGGCCAATGCAAGTGCTCTAATGCATAGCCTTAATCGTGAAGGAATGAAGCATGCATAGGGGAAGATGACCCCAAACATAGAATAGACCTTAATCAAACATAAAGATGATATCAAAACAAGATTTTTTTCAGTTTAGGTCGAGGTCTAAAATGGCTCACAAATAAGGCTAATGTATCATGCAAAAACAGCCCTAAAAGAGAGATTGAACAAACAGGGCAGCAAAAGGCCTCAAACAGCAAAGAGTCCTTCAACAAAGTTGAAGACGGGATCAAAAAAAATACTTTACAGTTTATGAAAAATCCCGAATATGCTCACCAGTAAGGCTAAACTATGATGCAAAAATAGCCCTAAAAGAGAGATAAATGGAAAGGGGCAGTATATGGCCTCAAACAGTGAAGAGCCCTTCAACAAAGTTTAAGAGGGGCTCAAAAAAAGATACTTTACAGTTTGGATCGAAGCCCAAAAATGCTCAAAAACAAGGCTAATATATCATGCAAAATAAATCCCAAAAGAGGGATAAAGCACAAAGGGGGAGTATAAGACTTCAAACAGAGAAACATCCTTAATCAAAAATGAATATGAACTCAAAATAAGACTTTTTTTAGTTTAGGCCGAAGCCCAAAAATGCAAGAAAAATGGGCTAAGATATAGAACAAAATAGTGCAAAAATGGGGAGAATAGGAGCTTACCCTTGTAGCCTAACTTTCCAGCAGCCTTTGGTCCAAGGAAATGAGCTTTCAACCTCTTCAAATGACTTCCAAGGGGCTGGAATGGATGATGGTGGTGTGGTGCTATGGGTTGTAGTGTAAATGAACCAAAGAAGTTAGGGTTTTGGAGCTTGGAATAGTAGCAATGGAGGAAGAGGTGTATATGCCTTAAGCAAAAGTGTCTAACCATTAGATATGAAGAGGAGGGCCTCTCTTATAGAGAAGAGAGGCCAAAGCTTCTCTTGGAAGCTTGAAAGATCCTCCATACACGTGTATGGAGGATGCCCCAAATGACTTCCAGCTGGCACAGCTGGATTACACTCAAAGAGAGGAAAAGCAATAAGCAGGCCGGCCAGTTCAAGTGGCCGGCCGGCCACTCCCCCTGGTCGGCCGACCAGGGGTCAAAAGGTTCAAGAACAATTGCTGGTCAGCCTACCCAGAAAGGTGGCCTCCCAGATGAGTAGAACACAGCCCTGTGGAGAAAAACTAGAAAATGTGACCCATGAGAGAGAAAAGCTAGCTTTTAAACAAGGTTCAAAAGGGTCAAGGTGAACTACTGGTCGGCCTACCCATATTGGTGGCCTTCCAGATGAGTAGATCACAATGGTGGTATGAAAAGCCAGAAAATGTGGCTCAAAAGTGGGAAAAGCTAGCTTTCTGTCAGAAAAACCGGCTTTTGGAGAGAGAAAAAGAGAAAATTGGCTTCTCAAGGGAATAGATGGCCGGCCACCATCCTACCACTTCCCTAACAGTGAAAATAGGGTCTCTACCAAAAATGGACCAAAACGGATGCAAAACGAAGGTTTGGGGGCCAAAACGCGCGGTCCAAGGCCCCGAAAACAGGCTGTTAGGCACCGGAAGTGGCGTATGACCACGAAGGTGGTCTCCCGAGATACAGTGTTCCTCTAAAGGGAGGAAATAAGATGTGTTCCAAAAACCAGAGCAAACGGAGGTAGTTAAGCGGTTCCGAACCGAGGCACACAGCCGACGGCTCCGAAAATCGAAAACCGGGCTCCAAACGGGAAAAATGGCCTACGACCACGAAACGTAGCCTACGGCCACTGAGAGATGATCTACGGGACCTCTCCCTCCCTTTGGGAAGAGAAAATAGAGAAAACAGGACCCGGTTCGCAAACTAAGACAAGGCACAGAAAGAGCCCCGAAGTCCGGAGGCAAGACTCGCAGCCGAGACTCTGAAACCTCAGAACGAGCACAATATGCAGCATCACCGAGCGCTCAACTGGTGACGTCTGAGTCTTAAGGTCGGTGAAAAATGGAGTGTCTACAGACCGCTGAGAACACCTGCATGTAGGAGCTCTATTCTAGAAACTCAAAATAAGCCAGCATAGGGACATCAACCCAAAAAGAATAGAAATAATGTCTCATATACCCCAGACTCTTCTAATTACATCGGTCCAAAAAAAACATCTCTAATCCCTCAAAAGAGCATGTTTGACCCTCTCAATTCTTGAAATATATTCACACTCAATCTACCTCTCATACAGAGCGATGTGAGTTGCCGGCAATGAATATACAACAGTGATGTAATACTAGATGATCTTCCCTTCGCCTTCATGCCATTTAGTTTAGAATTGATTGCTTTCCTAGTGATGTCCCTTAAGGCCGAATCATACATGACCGCAGGTAATATGCAAAAGTAGCAGAACATCAACCCCTTACCTTATGACATAGTCAAAGGTCACAAAAGGGTACATAAATAAAAGTCATATAAGTAATGATACGTAAGACTCACAGGGTGAGGAAACAGGGATGCATTCTCTCACCTCATTACTCGGTCGCCAAGCACATGTAGTATGAATACATGCTACGTGTCATGCCCCAAGTTTTATTACTCGAAAATATAACCAAAACCTTCCGTACAAGTCCATTTTATTAACTACAATTATAATTAAAACTACTCATTGCATAGAGTAACAATAATATTATTCCTTCTTGAATAAATACAACAATAATACAAGTCAAGGTTCCATTGAATTACGCAAGAATCCCTCATTACAACAAACATCTCTCATTTACGCTATGACAAATAAGAGAGAATAAACTCTTCAATCCTCAATCCAGCTTTCCAAACTTCATTCCTGAAAAATGGTTAAAATAATTGGGATGAACACAAAATCTAGTAAGAATCTTTCCTGATTCTAAACAATAAGATCCCTAGATACATGTGATCACAAAATGCTAAAGAGTGATATAAACATAAATTCGTTGTGTTCTTTTCATACACAAATTACAATACATATAGGTAATACCATTCTCATAAAGAAATTCATGAAAACTTTTCAAAGAAAAACCCCTTTTATTTGTTTCTGTATCAGTCAAATATATTTTTCAAAAAAAAAGTCTTCTCAAGAATCTCTTGTTAACTTTACCTAAAAGTATAAACATATCCACGAGTTATTTTCCTACATATCACAACACATCACAACCCATTATAATCCACAAAAAAAATAAAAAAACCCATGCAATTCCATATATTCGACTTTACCCAATCAAGATTATTCACTTTCCATTGTCTCAAACACAAGTACAAATCTCGTTATAATCATTCCATACAATCCAAATTGGACACTGGCTCCATTACCAAGCCTTAACATCATACCACACGCTTTACCGGTCACAAGCCAGAAGGAATGCGAAACCTCACACTTTACCGGTCACAAGCCGGAAGGAACGCGGAACCTCACGCTTTACCGATCACAAGTCGAAAAGAACGCAGAACCTTTACACATTTCATCAACCCACACGCTTTACCGGGCACTACTTCGGAAGGAAGGCAGAACCTTTATTAAACGCCACGCTTTGCCGGCTCAAATACGGCGGGAAACGGACCCCAAGGAAAAATTACAATCCATCAATTTCTTAAGTCATTGCTCATTATGAATTGTGGGCAAAGCCAGCACATTCATTCATCATTTCCATTACTTATTAGCTGAAGAACATGTACTCATTATTTTTCACCATTCTCTAATAGTCATTAAGTTATTCGTTGTTACAATTCCAACAAAACCAACAATAACATTCATTATTTTTATCACAAAATTCATTCACTAAGTGCATTTGATGCATTTTTAGAAGCATTCTCAATTCTTATATTTTAATGGTCTTTTAACTTTTCCACAAAATTATCAAATCTTTATACTCAATTTCATAACACAATAATCATCATAAATTATCCCCAATTAATTGATTTAAATACTCATCTTAATTTCTTCAAAATACCCTTTCTATACAATAGTTATTTATTCTTATCTCTACAAAACATAAACTTAATTTCATAAATCAAATGTCAATTGAAGCTTTCTTCATTCCCAATATAGATTTCATAACTAGGGTTAAACACAAATTAGGGCTTTTTACTATTTGACACAAAACCACATTCCCATAACCCAAACATTTTATGTTTCACTTAAATAATCAATTCAACTTCCATAAATTAAAAACCCTAGCTTCCTTCACATGTCTTTTATAAAAATCTCCTCAAAATAAGGATTTTATGCAATAGAAATTATCACACATCTATCCACAAAATATTATTGAAGAGAAGCAAGGAAAATTCCTACCTTAAGCAAGGAGAGAGAGAAACCCGAAGTTTCGACTTCAATGAAAAGACGATCCACTTGGATGGATTGAAAGCCCTTGGCGTGCTCTACAACCTCCTCAAGGGACCTAGGTAAGAAGATGCTTCTAGATGAGTGGATCTAGTAATCTAAGTGGGAAAAAGTTGAGTTTAGAGAGATGAGAGAGGCTCACGGTTTGAGAGAGAGGAAGGAGGAGAAAAGTGAAATGAAACCATGCTTGGAGCCTATTTATAGTAGTAGAGAAGTAGCCCTAAGGTCAATAAAATAATAGGCCCAAAACCCCCCAAAGGTAGGGCCCATTTGAACCCCAAAATCAAAAAAAAAAAAAAAACACGCATGGGTCGACCCTTCGTGCAGGGGGGTCGACCCTTTAGGTAGAAAAGACAAGTTGGCACAAGCAAGGGGGGTCGACCCTTAGACAAGAGCGGGTCGACCCTATTTTTCCAGCAACCAACACAAAAATTCTGCAACATAAGAGGGTCGACCCTTTCCAGACTGGTGTCGACCCTATAGAAAACCAGTAGAGGCACTAAGAATTCAAACAGGTATAACTCTCTCGTTCGGACTCCGTTTTAGGTCGTTCTTATGTCCAAATTGAAGCTCCGAAAACAAGATTTCCAATGGTTCTAACCTCACATCCAAATTCAAAGTATGGAAAAAGAAAAGGGCAAAAGAGTGAAGGCTGGTCAAAAACAAAAACTCTAATTTGGGGCTTTTGATCTAATCTTGCCTAAACACTTTGTTAAGGCTTCAATCAAGGTTCCAAACATCACCCAAGAATCCTCAATTATAAGATTTAAAGTTCACTTGCCAACCCATCAATACCAATCTGATATGAATTAGAATCCGAGTCATTACACTACGATGGAGTAACTCTTCCAAAGAGTGACATCATACTCGATACACCGTACAGATCTTAGTCTAGTCGCTTTCTAGCGCCTAACCTGAATTCTTTATTTGCTCGCCTTCTAGGTGCCAAAGGAGATCTCGCATCTGGTTAATCATAATAAGCACAACATGGAAAGTGGGTACTAATATCCATGTTTGGTCTTTAACACGATCTCATCTTGGTTGTAACCAAGGTGACTTATATGGTGGATAATTTAAGCCTCTCTTGGCTCCAAATAAAAATAAACCACTAGTCTCATCCTTGCTTGTTCCCAAGCGCCAAGGGTGATTGCTCGTGTGAGTGAGCCAATCTTGCTTGCTGACATCATCATCAGCTAATCATTATGACACAAACCATAATAGTATCAACATCCCATAATCGCACAAAAACAAGTGATTGATTGAGAAAACACAACCACAGTTTACACAATTCCAAATTCCAAACATAAGTCTTATTAGCACCTCTTGCGATAAGCATATACAACGAAATCCACCATGTGCACTTCACATGAAGTGGTTCAAGATCACTATCTCTTGTGCAATTACCTCTCTAAAGATATTTTGGTGACCATGTTGCATTCATTCAAGATGTGCCTGACTAGCATATTGAATCTTACAAGGGGCAAATTTATATACTGCTAGTAAAGCATTCTATCCACAGTCTACTGAGCAAGGTTAATGTCTAAACTACTCAGTTGACCATTTACCAAAGATAACATTCATTATGCCGAATACGCCCACATAGCGTGCTTCAGGCTCCCACAATAAAAGATTAACCCCACACACACACAAAAAAGATCAAGGAATATAGGTCATCTGTTTCTCCTAAAGACAATCCAAGAATTCACTCAATAGCTAAGGCTTTAGCTTTTACCGATGGGTAAGTTAATGGGTTTGCAATTTTACATCTAGAATCATTCTAGGATATTCCTTATGTAAGTCACCAAAAACAAACAGAGAATTCTCCCAAAACAATCTCTAAGGATCTTATATCCGAGCATATAAATTACATCACCCATGTCCATCATGTCTAAAACAGAGGACTGACAACCCGAAGTGGCGACAACCATATAAATTCTTAGCTCATAATAACTAAGGAAAAACTTCTTTTAGACTATTGATCATGCCTTAGTGGTCTTCATCGATCATCGTTGGCCTATCATGGCCCGACGAAATCTAAAAACCACTATTTGGATAATTATTTTAGGCCGTAATAGATTTATTGGAACTAACAATCCTTTTTGCGCTTCTAACTTTTCACCATAAAAGCAGAAAGTAAATCCCTACGGATCTACTCATCCAATTCTCCAATGAAAAGTTGGGTCACAACGTCCACAAATCAAAGTTCCAAATTCATGTTAATCATAGCCTAAGTCAAAGTAACCTCACTCCCTAAGAGGAAGTCTTATCATGGTCTACACCTTCCTTAATGGTTCAACTTTTTGGTATCTAGCGAGCCTTATGCCTTGAAAATGACATCCCAAATTGCACATAACTTTAGAACAGTTTCGCGTCATAGCGAAAAGTCAACCAAATCCTAGAAATGGTTAATCCTCAAAAACTTTGTCATAAAATGCGCAACATTAATCCATTTTCTAAAAATAGGGAATTAGAGCCTTTGGCATTATCCTAGGCTCTTTATCATCTTACGATGCAATCATGAATGTCTCCCTCTCAATCACCCAGTGATGACGTGGAAAATTTTCTGTGATGACCAAGTATGTTATTCGTCTCGTTTTTCTTTGTTTAACCTTGGGTTTGCCTTTGCTATAGTGTCGGGTTTAGTCGAGAGTCTTGTTAACGGTTTGAGGTTTGTTGCATTTGAAAGTGTGACAACCCTCACAACTGTTTACTGATAATACCACTGATTGCTGCTAAACTGTGACTGAACATGATTAAGTAACTGATTTGACTGACATCCTGAACTGATTGATTGAGTATATTAGTTTAAACGCATTTCTATCTGTTTGACTGTTAATTGATCTATTCATGTTTTAAGTTTGAACTGTAAATTGAAGGCCTTATCGGCGGCCAAATCTGAAATTGATTAGTGTTTCATGTTAATTAGAATTTATGTGATTTTATGGTATGTTCAATTGAAATTTGATTTGGTATGATTAAATTGGATTAAATAATGTTGAATTACATTAAATGAGTTTATTACCAAAATGCCATCTAGTGGGCCACTTTTATTAACATCTTGAGGCTTGAACTACACACTTAGACACAACATTTCTTCAGCCCTTTTGTTGAGCCTAAACCATGTGAGAGGTAGAGTGAGAGAAATTGGTTTCAACTAGGAATTCTTGCTTGAACTTGGAAGAATTGAAGAGAGGGTTGCATAATTGAGCTTCTATTCTTGAAATTGAGGACCTAAGGTAGGAGAATCATCTTCTTGAACTTGTATTTAAGTTGTATCTTGCATGTTTCATGGAAGTTTGGTGATTAGAGTCTAGAATTGGTTCAAAATATTGAATTGAAGCTTAAATCATGCATGCATGTACATGTTCTAGCATATTGAGGTTGTTTTCATGGAAATTGCTACATGCATGTCTATATCCTAGCTATGGTCCATGAATTCATCATGTTTTTGAGTGAATTGACTCATTTGATCAAGTATTTGAAGCTTTGATTTCAATTGAACACTTGCATGTTACATACACTTTATGTTCTTGAAGTTTATTTGAAATTGTGTTTAATTGACTCACCTTTGGGCTTTGATTTTGCAAATTGATCTTTGAAACATGTCATATTATGAGTTTTAAAGTGCTTTCTAGAAAATTAGCCCAAAAGGATTGAATTTGATGCTTTAAATGTTGAGTTTCATGCTTGGAGACAAATCTGGAAATTCCAGATTTTGGATCCACGCTCGAGTGGGGAACTCCACGCTCGAGCATACACTCTGAGTTCATGCAGTCCGCTCAAGCGAGGAAAGTAACGCTCGAGCATGAAATGCGTGTATCCAGTACTTTTCATATGTTTACAGTCCGCTCGAGCGAGGACTTGTGTCTCACGCTCGAGCGGAGGTTGAGCGCCCATCGAGCGTGAATTGCATACATCCAGTACTTTTGCTTGAGTTTTCAGTCCGCTCGAGCGAAGGAAGTCACGCTCGAGCAGATATCCTTGTCTGCATGTCCGCTTGAGCGTAGAAAGCCACGCTCGAGCGAGACCCTTGTTTGTTGAAAATTTTGAAAAGTGTTTTTAAGTACATCTTTGCATCCTCATTTCATCCTAGGCATTCCTAGGCCTAGTTTAAAGCATCTTAATGAGGATATTGATGTAGAACCACACCGAGTCAAGTTATGGACTAAGTCATTGATTCCCAAGTGTGTAACTTAGTGTGTGTTCATTCTGTAACTGTGTAGGGTTGGCATCTAAGGACGCTCTAGCCTATCTGTAGCCCAGTGCTCTGTGAGTAACAATGTTGTAAAGATATATTCAATCATGAATATTTTCTGAATGATCAACTGTACTACTTTCTGAAATGATATTTCTTACTGAATGAATGCTTGTCCTATTTGTGAACTGTATTCGTGGCGTCCATAGCAATTTACTGTTACTGTACTGTACTGCTACTGTCACAGAGATCTCTATCGGTTTCCATGTTTGGAACCACTACTGTTTACTGATATGATGGCTATTAACTGACTGTTCGGTCTGTTAAGACCTACTGTACTATTTGCTATTGGATGTACCACTTATGACTGCTATGATCGAATAACTGATATACTGTTCAAATGACTGTTTTAAATACTGGAAGGACATTCATTCCTAACCTCTTTACGCATATGTTATTCACTGGGCTTTAGCTCACTGTTTATATATATATATATATATATGTAGGTGTCCAGGCACCGGATTAGAGCTAGGAGCGTTGGGTTTAACTTCCTTTTTGTCAAGCCAACCACTGTGCCTCACTGAAAGGTTCCAAGTCCTTCAAGCTAGGGCTTTTTGGGGTGTTTTAGATTCATCCTTTCTGTCTCTGTTTTTGTATAGACTGACTGTACCTGTACTGTACTGTTCTAATAGGGATTAGGTCCCTGTCCTGGATGATTGTATATGTATGTACATACTGTTTTGGCTCTTAATGTGAATATGTATGAAAGGTCTTTTTTTCGCATACAGACTGTCACAGCTCATTGAACATCTTTTATTACTGTTTTGGCTTCCGCCAGCCCCTGTACTCTATATTACTATTTTTACTGTTAAGCAGGCCTTCGGTAATCACGGATTACTGGCCAGTTACAGTGCTAAACCCATAGGGGCGGGTTTGGGTCGTGACAGAAAGTTTTTCTCAAATCCTTGTCCTCGTCTATTTCCGTGCCAGGTTCCTCTTGTTTCGGAAGGTACGGGATTGAATTCGGGGTGTCCCGAGTCGAGCTGGGGTGATTTCAGGCTGGGAGGCTGAATCGCACGTGCGAGGGCCTTGGGCCGCACGTGTGGGAAATAGGGGAAATTTTGGGTTGCCTACTGCATAAAAGGCAAGTGTGGCTAGAGGTGCGGGGTAAGAGCACCACACGTGCGGAAGGACGCTCTGCACGTACGGGTATGGGTGCTGCACGTGGGGGACTCTGCTGAGTCCGAAAATCCTATCTTTTCTCTCTTTTAGGGCTGTGTGTATATCACTTTGTGTATCACTCTCTCTCTTTACAAACCCTTTTCTCATCCTTCTCTCTACATTCCTACACCAAACAAGATCAAAACCTTGATTTCTTTAAATCCATTAGAGTTTTGCCCATAGTTCCTTCATCAAAGTTGAAGAACTTTTCGAGGGCTACATTGTGTGCTGTGGAGATCGAATTTCAACACTGTTGGATTTGGAGCTTTCATCTCTTTTTCTTCCAAGAACTTGAGGTAGAGATTTTCTTAGGGTTACATATATGTTTTTGCAAGATATGGTTATGTTTCAAAAATCCCTTTTTGATAACTTTAAAATTTGAGTATTGGCTCAAGAATAAGTGATTTTGAAAGTGGGTTTACCCTTGTTTCTTTTAAAATAATCTCTTAAGGATTTGAACTACATTAGGTGAGGGATGATGTTCTCTTTTTAGAGTTTCTCTCAAATGTTTGGGTGTGTGTGTTTTTGTGGTGAAAAAAACGTAGAAATTTGGGGGATTTTAAACAAAAGAAGTTGAGAACACATGGTTGGCATTGTTAGTGTATTATTTTGTGTACCAAGATGAGTAAAGGATGGGAAAATTCTTATTTATAGTTATAAATGATGAGCTTCATGAAATATAAGAATTGTTGATATGGGAAATTATTGTTCAAATGTTGTTATAGTCTTGAAATGACTAAGTTGTTGGGATTGCATGAAATATGGAAATGTGGTTATTTATTGATGGATTTAAATGAAAATGCGGTTATCTTGCGAGATAGTATTGAAAAGAGAAATGGAAATTTGATTATTTTGGAATTATTGGTATTGATAATTGTTGCATTGCATATCCATTCAATTAGCTATTACACATTTTGAATTGAGTTAGAAGCTTTTACATTGAGAAAAGAAGGTTTATAAATAAATTTCTCATGGATTTTGCTTTGGGTAAATACGTTGGTAAGTTCGGATAGGGGATGTAGATGAGATTGATTAAGTTGGCCTGAATGTCTGGGGTGAAAGACCGAAAATACGCGCAGAGGAGATACCACTTCCCTTCCGGTTAACAACTGGTAAAGTGGGGTTTTGGTAGTGCTAGTTATGCCTACTTGCAGACACCAACTTAGGAATTACCTGAGTCGTATTTACCGCCCCTTGAGTTAAATTGACAAATTTTAAAATTGTTGAAAATGTCAAGATATCATTGAGCATGATAGTTTTCAAAAGATGAGGAAATGTGATTTTCTTTCAAATGAGCATAACATGGCACATGCATTTCATTCTTTTGGACTTGTATAAAATGTATATACTTTGTTAAGAATTTCGTACTGGGTTTTATGCTCACCCCTATAGGATTTTGGTGCAGGAAATGATGTGGCGATTCCACCAAATTAGGGCGTGGACATATTTGTTGAGGGCATATGGCTCCTCTTTTGTTGTGATGTATTTTTGCTAGCCAAGGGCTATAGTTGTATGGGTTCGAGAGACCATTTTTTTTTTGTGTAACCGGGCTTAAGCCTTGGAATTTGTAAGCCTTTAGGGCATTTATTTATTTTTGGATTTAATGTTCTACATGCTATAGATTTATGTATTTGATATCATTGAATGTATAATTCGCATGTGGAACTATTTTGTGCAAACCTTAATGATCAATGATCTAAATGTTAATGAATTACATCTTCTCTTATGATGAGCGTTGGTTAGGGTACTTGTATGATATTAATTTTTGGGGCGTTACATTTTCATATTCGCTATCACGCAACTAAGAATGTAAAGTATTCTTTTCTAATAGAATAATCCACTAGTAGGCACATCGCTCCCACTGTCCCTAGGATATTGGAAATTTCTTTTCATTCTCAACTAGGCTACATAAAGCGCTATACTTAAAATTCTCTATCTTACAGAGTTCCAAAACTCTATTTACGTCACATTTACTAAGAAAACTGTATGTGACTTAGTTACACTACCACAAAGTTGCTTACCTATAAGCACATAACTTGGAGGGTTTACATGACAGCATACAATAATGCGCCACATGACCCCAAGTGTTTACAAGGCAACATACAATAATGTGCCATAGAAGTATTTGATATCATTGAATGTATAATTCGCATGTCGAACTATTTTGTGCAAACCTTAATAATCAATGATCTAAATGTTAATGAATTACATCTTCTCTTATGATGAGCGTTGGTTAGGGTACTTGTATGATATTAATTTTTAGGGTGTTACATTTTCATATTCGCTACCACGCAACTAAGAATGTAGAGTATTCTTCTCTAATAGAGTAATCCACTAGTAGGCACATCGCTCCCTTTGTCCCTAGGATATTGGAAATTTCTTTTCATTCTCAACTAGGCTACATAAAGCGCTATACTTAAAATTCTCTATCTTACAGAGTTCCAAAACTCTATTTACGTCACATTTACTAAGAAAACTGTATGTGACTTAGTTACACTACCACAAAGTTGCTTACCTATAAGCACATGACTTGGAGGGTTTACATGACAGCATACAATAATGCGCCACATGACCCTAAGTGTTTACAAGACAACATACAATAATGAACCATAGAACTCTAGGTCTTAACTTCGCAACCTTGTGAGAAGTAAAATAAAGATAAGTTTCTTGATGGTTACAAATCGCCCACAAATGGCTCTCTGCTAACCCATTATTTAAATGGAGTGTAAAATCTGATATGGAGGGCACTTAGTTAGGGATATAGGCCACAAACTAAAGTACAATCCCTAATTGGGAAACATATTGCGCCATCATCCACCTAACATAAATAATACTTAATTCCTTATCTCTACTACACCATTGTATTGCTAAGTACTAGGAATAATCAATTTCCTAAGCATCCATTTCTCTTTACATAGCTTTCTAAAAAATAACTCAAATAGAAACTCGCCACCTTGGTCAAAACTAAAAGCACAAAAACTCTTGTCTAATTGATCTCAACCTCATATGTGCAATGTCAAAAATCATCTCAAACTTTTGATTTATGGGAGATCAAATAGTCTTGACTAAGATGCATATCGTAATTTATAAATGTGTCGAGATTAGGGCTAGTTATCATACCCTTACACATATCCAAGTCACAAAAAACATAGTGGACTAAATGTGCCAATACAATGTTCTTCTACGGCTTTCCTACTTACTTGTGTGCAACCATTGCGAACAAAGTTACACATTCATATGAGAGCAGGATGTCACAAGCGAGTGGGCCCAAGAGGGCCTACTCAAACTAAACCCATTATTTAAATGGAGTGTAAAATCTGATATGGAGGGCACTTAGTTAGGGATATAGGCCACAAACTAAAGTACAATCCCTAATTGGGAAACATATTGCGCCATCATCCACCTAACATAAATAATACTTAATTCCTTATCTCTACTAACCATTGTATTGCTGAGTACTAGGAATAATCAATTTTCTAAGCATCCATTTCTCTTTACATAGCTTTCTAAAAAACAACTCAAATAGAAACTCGCCACCTTGGTCAAAACTAAAAGCACAAAAACTCTTGTCTAATTGATCTCAACCTCATATGTGCAATGTCAAAAATCATCTCAAACTTTTGACTTATGGGAGATCAAATAGTCTTGACTAAGATGCGTATCGTAATTTATAAATGTGTTGAGATTAGGGCTAGTTACCATACCCTTACACATATTCAAGTCATAAAAAACACAGTGGACTAAATGTGCCAATACAAATGCCCTTCTACGGTTTTCCTACTTACTTGTGCGCAACCATTGCGAACAAAGTTACACATTCATATGAGAGTAGGATTTCACAAGCGAGTGGGCCCAAGAGGGCCTATTCAAACTATCTATGTCATCTTCTCATTAATATCATTAAGTATAATAAGTCACCGGTTCATGACCAATGTCATAAGCTACTTCCAATCATCCTAATGTGTGAGTTCTCAAAGACAAGTGTAAATGTTTAGGCCCAAATAGGTAATGACTCACGACTAATTCATGTTCACTAAATCATAAAAGGATGTCATGGAGATATCAAGTGCGCCTAAGTCGCAAATTTAATTAGTAAGTGCTAATCACCTACACCTTCAAGTCAATTTTATTCTCCATATACTTTACTGTATCTAATTGAAATATGACGATACTCCTCTTGCCATTTCTATTTCTCGCTTCATAGTTAGTTGCAATTAATTCTACTATCCACAAGAAGGAGAGAATAAGCTATTAATCTATGACAACTTCTGAAATAACTTAAGCGCAAATTAGGCTAAATAGTCTAATTCAACACAATGCTCTCACGAGCGATGCGTCAAATTCTTAGAGTCATAACAACCTTTTTGGCCTTGACTTTTTCATTACTATGCTGCAGTTTTTGCGCTTAGAGGTAAACGCCATCCAATAGTGTTAGCCTAGCTAAGGAATCATACAAACAAGCACCTCCTCATGTCTCACATTCAAGTGTGAAAATATTAAGTGTTCAGACTTAGACAAGTTGGTAATACTAATAGATTTTGCAGCCACTAGGCATTAATCTCTTCATTTAGTGTTGATAAAATTTTCAACTTCTAAGCGCTAATCTTTTAACTTCAATTGATACTTCAACATACACTATTATAGTGCATGAATTTTCGCTCCATCCATTTCCATCAGTTGGGTAGAGAGTAAAACACTGGCTACTCGTCTTACACTCAATGACTAACTCATTTAAGCTCGCATTTCTTGAATGACGTGACTCTTGAATATTGCTTCATCTAATGATGCAACATTATTACAAGTCAAAATACAAAGTCAATCCATGCAACTCAATAGTTAGGATCATATACAAATCTATTGAGGGCTTACTCATTTCACAACTGCAAACTCACCAATCAATACTACTTAGTATGCCGCTAACCATAGCGCACACATCAATTTTATTGTGCCAAACAAGGCAACAAAACTATGGCGACTTTGAGTCATGTTTCCTTATTTTGGCTCAATTAAGGTCTGACCTAAAGTTTCTAAGACTTTTTTCTTATCTAAAGAATAGGATTACATTGTTCACACTTGAACATCTTTACTAAGTGTAGGTCAACCAAATTAATTTTCATAAGCTAAGTCAATTTAGAGGGAGAGAAAAAAATGCGCATTGGAATTAATTTGATTAGCATATTATAATATAATTTTGCCACAAAAATTTAAATTAAATAGTGACAATATTACACAAGTCGCAAGATCAAAAATTCACTATACTCGTAATCATCTCTTGTGCCACAAGTGATAATTATTCAAAATTTAATTTAATTCATGCGCAAAACATTAGTTTTCAGGAGTAAATCTACAAAGATTTCTCTCAGTCGAACAACCTCCCACTAACTATGGCATGTTTAAAGTATGATAAAATATTAATTCTATACAATAGCATCTTAATGTAAATTTACAATCAACTCATGCTACATTTCATTTAATAATAGAATAAAACTAATCATGCTTCTTTAATCACAACATATTACAAACTCTAGGCAAAAAAACAACAATATGTTGTGTTTAATATTCAAATTATGCCATAACAGAAAGTACATCACTTCTGAATTTTTTCTGGAATATTTTGGAATTTTAAATAATTAATAAACACACATAAAATCAAAAATAAATATTCTAGAATCTGGTAAAATGCAACAATCATACCAATAAATTGTAAACCATTACAGTAGTCTACAGTAAAAATTTCAGCCCATACCAATAAATAGTAAACCATTACAGTAGTCTACAGTAGATAAAAAATAAAAGCATTTTAAAATTAGTCATGCAATACCAGAAGCATTTTAAAACATAAATAATAAATTATTATTTCAGGAAAAATATTTTTTTATCTTCATAAAATTTTGAAAATTTACAGTAGATAAAAAATTAAATTCTAAGTCCAACAGTACCAACCACGCTTAAAACAAAGCTATAACGAATTGCTTATGACCATTTAAAGCAATTCTGAATTTAAAAAAAAAAACAAACAGAGCCTTAGCATCCAGCCGCCAAGCCAGTCAAGCCGGCGCAGGGCGGCTCAGCGTGCATGCGGGCTCGAGCGTAAAGGCCAAAATCTGGGCATCACCTATTGGCATCTAAAATCAACCAACCTGTAACAGACCCGCCTAACCCAACCTATACTTCAAATACAAAGAGATTAAAGGACAACGACAACCAATAAGTAATGACAGGATCCACGGAACCTAAGTCCGGATACAATAATTTAAAGAGAAAAGACCGGGGTCGCTATACCACCCATCTGACCATCTCTCTACCAATGGTCAAATTTAGGGGAGGGAAAAAAAATTTGCAATGGTTAAATAATTAAAAAAATAAAAAATAAAATAAATAAAAAGATTAATCTTGCAAAAATAAAAAAAATAGAAACAAAAACAAAATAACATAATAGTTAATAGTTAATAATTTGTACAATTATCTGTAATTGAATTACAAGAATTGAAATAAAAATTTATATAATTAAATAAATAACATTAATAATTTTAAAAGAAAACAAAAAATAATAATACTTTACACCCACTCCTAGGCTACCTAGCCACAGACAAGAGAGAGAGAGAGAGAGAGAGAGCCCACTCCTAGGCTACCTAGCCACAGAGAGGAACGAGAGAGAGAGAGAGAAATATGGATAGAGTGTGAGAGTGGCACTGTAGCTGGCTACCATGCTAGCCAAAATAATGGCATAAGATAGGAGAGAGAGAAATGACGAGTGTGGGAATGGAGTGGGACCCACTAGCTGCTATAGCAGCCAAACGAAATGGCATTGTATTGGAAGAAAAAAGGAGCCGGACAGTACTACAAAGATTCAAACAGTAATAAATTAGTATACAAAAATTCAAACGGTAATATATATACAAACGGTCATAATTCAAACGGTAATATATATATATATATATATTTATAAATTTACTTCACTCTTTCAAACTATTATAAATATCCTTCATTTTTCAAAATAAATCTCACAATAAATAATTCTCCCTCTCTCTCTTAAACTCTCTGAATCTCTCTTAAACTCTCAATCTCTCTCAACTCTCAATTAATTTTGAAGTGTTATCTCTAAGTGACAATTGCAATTGTGCAATAAGAAATTTTTATCAAAAGAAGCTAATTTCTATATTGCATTCGTTAGTCAGTAACAATAATTAGTTTAATTAAATTTATTAGCTACTCATTTTTTTCATTAATTATTTGTGCACATAGATTAATTATTATTTTTTATTGATTGTATTTACACATTATTTAAATTAATTATTAATTCTTATATATTGTTTTACTTACATTATTATGGATCTTAATATTCCTAATATTTATGTCGATGTTGATACATATACTACACAATATGAATCTATTGATTTTCTTTCTAATATCCCTCTTCCAATAGTTGGATTATCATCTTGGAGCAGAAGTAGTAGTGTTTGGGAACATTTTGAAAAAATATCTATAAATAATCCTAATGGTACAATTACATTTAAAGCAAAATGTAAATATTGTGCACATTTACTTAGTGTTGCATGTACATGGGGTACTAGTCATCTAAAAAGACATGCTAACAAACATTTACAAAGTCAACAACTTGAAATTCGAAGTCCAATGCAATTAGGGGCTTCATCAACTGGTATTTTACAAACATTTTCATATATCCTATATGTGCACAAAATTATGTAGTTGATTATATTATTAAAAAAGAACAATATTTTACTACTAGTGAATGACCCAATTTTACCGAAATGATTCACGAAAGTTTTGCACCGCAATATCAAAATTTTTCAAGAAATACTATTAGAAATAGGATTTTAAAAAAAAAATTGAGGATGTTAAAAGTGAATTATTTGACATCTTTAAAAATTTGAATGGAAGAGTTTGTTTAACATCTGATATGTGATCTAATAATGGTTTTGAATATCAATATATCACTATACATTTTATTGATAATGATTGAAAATTAAATAAAAGAATTATTTCATTTAAATTAGTTGAACTTCTATACATTGGTCATTCGCTTGGTGTAGAAATAAGAAATGTATTATATGAGTGTGCTTTATAAAATAAAATATTTATGATTAGTTTAGATAATACAACATATTATAATCAAACTGTAGCTCATTTAAAATCAAACTTACAATTACTTATTAATGGTGATTTATTTCATGTTCGTTGTTGTGCCCATATTTTAAATTTGATTGTTAAAGAAGCTATGCATATATACGAGACTTCTGTACTTGTAATAAAAAATGTAGTTGTTACTATTATATCTTCTGGTAATCGAATTTCAAAATATAGAAAAATTTGTCAACGGGAAAATATGCCATTTAGAAAATTAATTTTAGATGTAGATAGTAGGTTGTATTCAACATATAATATGTTAAAAATAACTTGTAAACAAAGAAGAGCAATAAATTTATTTTTTGCAACAACATCAATAGGAGGAGTACTAACTTCTACAAAACTTAATTGACGCCAAGTAGCCTTGTATAAAATTTTTTTAAAAGTTTTCGATACTTCAGCAAAATTATTTTCTTATGTATTTACATATGTTATCAGAAATAATTAAGGTTTTCGTAAAATATATGAGTAATGAATATTATATAACCATTATTACTTCAATGAAAGAAAAATTTGATAAATATTTTGATCATTTGTCTCGTCTGTTAGGTTTAGCCATAATAATTGATCCTACGTGCAAAGAAATTGGTTTACAAGAATTTTCAGAGCGTTTTTTCGCTAATCAAACACAGTTTGCCCCTATTATGCAAATATGCAACAAATTATTTGAAGAATACAGGGCAGCTGCATCTGTAAATATACCTATACACATTACACTAGCAGTCTTATCACGAGGCAGAAGATTAAAGTGTTTTTTCAGCAATAAAAAGTAGAAGAATATCTCAACATACAAGTGTAAGTAGTTCTGAACTACAACATTATTTGGAAAGCCGGTCAGTAGGTGATTTCGATGATTTTAACATTTTGGAATGGTAGAAACAAAATAAAACTATGTGGCCTGTGGTTTCAAAGATGGCTCGTGATATACTAACTGTTCCTATTTCTACAGTTGCTTCGAAAATAGCTTTTAATGCAAGTGGACGGGTGTTGAGCGATTACCGGAGTAGGCTTTCACTCAAAATGGTTGAGGCACTGATGATATCCAAAGATCATATACATGCGCTTACAAGAAGACAAAATTATAGTAAAAAGGAGCGAATTCAAAATGATTTGGATGACATATCCTTGGGCAACGTGACTGAAATGTCAGTCTCCTCTGATGATTGATCAACAATTTGTTTTTTACTATTTCATTTCATTTTGTTGTTTTTTTTGTTTTTTTTGTTTTTGTTTTGTATTAGATTATTGAGATGAAGTATAATGCAAATGATTGGTAGGCTAGTAGGTGTCAGCCTAGTTGGGAGGTACTTGACCTATAGTGATGCAATTGTTCTATCATCATCAGTAATCTATACTTAATTTATTTAATAATATCGATTTTTGTAATATTTTATTTCATTTTGAAACAAAAATTATTCATTCAATAAATTTTATATAAATAATTGAATATTGTAATATTGAAAGTTTCATTTATATATATATATAAAATTATTCATTTCGAAAGAAAAAAAATTACATAATTGTATACTTTTTTAGTTATAAGTTCATAATTAAAAAAACATAAGTCATACATAATTCAAATTTAAATATCACCATGAAACATTACATAACCAAACAAAATATCTCATTAATTTTAACTAAAATACTCTAGTAATAATATTTTTTTTATTTTCTATTCATAATATTAAAAAAAAAAAGCCCGACTAGGCCCAGCCCGTGGCCCAAGTCCCGTGGCCCAGACTCGAGGCCCTATTATGAGTGGGCTTGGGCCTGGGCCCCACTTTTTGGCCCATGGGCCGGCCCGTGGCCCAGACTCGAGGCCCTATTATGAGTGGGCTTGGGCTTGGGCCTGGGCCCCACTTTTTGGCTCATGGGCCGGCCTGGCTCAACCCGCTAAAAAGACGGGAGCCCGCGAGGCCTGCTTGGGCCGGCCCGAGCCCGAGCCCGGGCCCTGATGGATTGAGCCAGGCCATTATTACATCCCTAACGCGAGCGTAGGCAGCGCGTACGGCGCATGCGCATTGGTGGGACACGTGACAGGCGCGTGGTAAGCACTAGCGGCGTCAGCTAGTGCGTGAGGCACACGCGTCACCTTCCGAGTCGATTTCTGGCTAATTTTGGTACTACCGGACTCCATTTTCCAAAATAAAAACAATGATGGTCTCAAAAATAACATTTAACAAACATAAATAATGGGGTGTATCACACTCTCTCTCTAGTGAGAGTGGAAGTGCAGAAACTTTGCACTTCATCTTCTTTCTTAAGCCACTAAAAACTCAAAACAAACCCAATTCAGGATTTGATTTTTCTCATCAACCGTAAGTCTAAATCTAACAAATAAATATGGTTTCGAAGGTCTCGAAATAAGGATTCTAAATATGTAAGATTTGTAGACTAAAATTAAAGCATGTAAAACCACTATGCATGTAAAGTTTCGGGAATATAAAATGGGTTTCCATTTTTCTTGAAAACTAACCGTTGGATTTTCATGAAATTTTGCAGATATGTTCTACATGAAATATACTACAACATATATAAATTTCAGGTTGCTTGGAGAAAGTTCGAAAAAATATTAATTTTCATGCATATATCATGTATATATATATATATATATGTAATTATTTTAATGCACAAAAACAAGCACGAAAATACCCATTTATGGCTCTGACACCAATGTAAGATACAAATAATGCAGTCGGTAAAAAGATTCAAACCATACCTTATGTGGCAGAATCCAAAACGAAAAATCTTGTGGGTAAATCACGTGCTTCACAACCACGAACTAAGAACACCCAGCAATGGAGTGGTACCACAGTATGAGTATCACCCACTCTATTCACAGTGCAAAGGCTGTATCGTTATTCTAATGGGAGAGAGTTAGAGAGAGAAAGTATGGAAAAAATCATTCGTTATTTAATTTTTCCCCACATCCCATATATGGTATCAGATATATAGGCCAGATTCTAACCATCTATCCATGTCTCCTATAGATAGGATAATCAGGAAATCAAATTCAAATTACATGGGTAATTTGAATGAGTCATGGGTTATGCCACATGGGCGCCCAAATCCAGGTCCAATACTCGGTTCAATTTCCAACACATACAAATAATAAAATTAATCTCCTTCAATAAGTTGAACAATGTAGAAAAGTATCACTAGAAGAATTATAAAAAAAAGAGCATAATATTTCCCAGTGTTTCGGCAAGTTTGGCTCTTACATTTGCAAATCTTTTTGTTATACTTGGGAACTCTCAAAAGGACTTTCTCACAACCCCCCTTTCTATCATATGGATTTTGTTTTTTCTTTTTGTAAAGCTCGGTCAGCACATGATTGGCTTTTGGTATGTGCCAATTTGTGGAGGATGAATTTGTCTCCACGGGTAGATACAATGTAACGTCCTCAAAATAACAACTTTAAACCCATCAGATAAGACATGCATTTACATATAAACTAACCACATTATTTTATTCACTAGAGTTCCATTACATAAGTATTACATGTTAACATCAAAACAAAATGCCCTACGGGCTTACAGCTTCCCAAGTTAAAACTTGGTTACAACAAAAGAGTACTAACTCGTTTACACCCCACTCTCGCTCGAGCGACCAACTCCTCGCTCGAGCGAAGGTCCAAAATTCTGGGCAGCAACACTAGGCTCCCGAACACAACCAACCTGTAACAAACCTGCCTAACACATCCTATAACTCAAATATGAAATAACAAGGATGCAAACAAGATAATAAACAACAACCAACATCCACGGACACATGTCCAGATCACTGTACAACAAGGGTAAACCCGGGATTGCTATATACAAAGATGGAGGGCCTAATCCCCTGCAAGAGAAACCCAAAGATCCTCTTAACTTAATTTGGTCGAGAAGACCTTCTGATGGTCAAGTTAGTAACTAGATCAGACATAAAAGGATAATATTGTATGTATTCTTATTGGTTTGTTGTGTGTACCTGTAATGTTACTGGGTCCTTTTATAGCCAAATAACATGCAACTTGTAGCTGTTGTAGTCATTTCTCGAATAGTTGACTAGGTTGCGTTTGTCTTGGCCGAACATCGTGATCGGCATCATTGTGCTTTCCCTAACCGTCCAAGATCTAGTCTTGGGCTTTAGGCGTTTCTCTTATTTGGGCCTATTTGGACTAAAAAGCTCTTGGGTTGAATTCTTACTCCGTGAAAAATCTAGAAATCCCCTAGATGTTGATTTGTGATTATGTATCAATTTTAAGCAGTATATAACAACCCCAATTAAATAATCAAGACAAATCGACACAACGATTTAACGTGAAAAAACCACAATTGGACACCTCCAATTGTGATAAAAAAAACTACGGGCAACAGCCACAAAACAATCCATTAAGAAGATATAAAGGAATTACACAGGTATACTCTCAATTACCTAGCGAATCCACACTCGAATTGAACCAACCTCTATGTGTCTCTTCCAACCCTGTCTTCACCTCGGAATTGCCTTGACGATGAGCCACTCCAGAATCCACCAAAGCTTCAGGCTCGAATTATTCAGAATCCACCGAAGAACAACTCTCTCTTTTGCGTAGAATAAACAAACAAACCTTTGATGTATGCTTCTTAAACCATGAGTTGAATACTCAATGAAAACATCAAAGAAAACTAAAAAAATATCCCCAGATATAAACCTTAGAACCCAAAAAGAAGATCTGGAGGACTTGTCCAAGTTTTGAAAGAAAACCAACTACTTATAAAAATCCAAAGTAATCCTAGTTTTGGAAGAAAACCAATTCCTTATAGAAATCCAAGAATCTGTGTTCGCGCGGTCCGCTCGAGCGTGGGACTTCCCACTCGAGCAGAGGCTTCAAAATTGTGTGATTCATATAGGCTTCACGCTCGAGCGGACGTTTCCACGCTCGAGCGAAGAATCACCCCATCCAGTACTTTTTCAGGCGAAGCAGAGATGCTGTGAGCTTACAATCCCCGCTCGAGCGTCACTTACCCTGCTCGAGCGGGACGACCAAAATTGAAAAATCTGAAAAACTAGATCCTGTTACAACCTCAGTTTTGATCCATGGAAATTGACAAAGGCACGATTCGGGTTGGATTCGCATCTAATAAACTCATAGCCTCACTGAAATAAAAGGTGCGAAAACAAATACAACTGAAAGGGGTTTTGTCAAACGGGGTTGCCAAGAATAAAACCTAACACTCCGCACACAAATGTTATAATTTACATATGGTATACACTATTTTGATAGTGTGTACCATAACATTACTCTTTAAAGAAACATAGTTTTTTTATTTTTTTATTTTTTATTTTTTGGTGCAAATGGAGCCAAAGTTGAAACTAAGGGGTCGTTTGAGATGATCTAAATAAGTGCGCTTTTTGACTTTTTATGAAATATGGGTTGGGTTTGAAGTGATGTAGTAGAGATGTGATGTGATTTAAATAAGATGATGTGACTTAAATAAGATAATAATTTTTTAACTTTTTGACTTTTTTAGGTACCCCAAACAAGACCTAAATATCAACAAACCCAAAGCTAACAAGCGCTGGTGTATCCTTCTCTATCAACCTAGCCAACTCCCCAGGGGGGAGACAAGATGTTCACGTTGGGAAATTTGATAAAGAACACTTTTGGCAAAGAAATCTTCACATTCGCCAAATGGGTTGGAGATCACAGACCCAATCACAAGCCAAAATTTCCTTGATTTCTTGACAGATGTTGAAGTAGAAACTGTTGTGGGATTATATGTATTAAAAAAGTAATGGGAGACTTACGTGTAGGTCCTAATAGGTGGACTTATTGTCCAATAGATCTTGTGAGAATTAATGACATTTTTCATCAAACACTATTAAAAAACATCACTAATTAATAATTTTCAGGGACAGTTTAAAAATTGTCATAAAAAATCACTAATTATAAGTTTTAGCGATAGTTTAAAAAAATAGTCACAAAAAAGTCATTAATTTTTAATTTTTAACGACAATTTGAAAAATTCGTCACAAAAAAGTCACTAATTATAAATTTTATCGACAATTTATAAAAATTATATAAAAAAAAATCAGTAATTATCAATTTTTAGCAATACATAAAAAATTGTCACTAAAAAAATTTTTGAACGACGATTTTATCTAGATTTATTTTCAATAAAAACCAACAAAAAAAGTCAGTAATTGTCAATTTTTAGCGATACATAAAAAATTGTCACCAAAAAAATTTTTGAATGACGATTTTATCTGGACTTATTTTTAATAAAAACCTATTAATAATTTATTCAAAAAAAAAAAAAAGAAGTGAATTTTGACTTACTATTTTCTTTAGCCATTGCTGGAGATGCTACAACAAGATCTTAATATAAAATCCTAATTTAAATTGTCCTATCAAATGGAATAAATTGAACTTTTGAAAATTTTTCCATCTTCATAATTTATTAACTAAACATAGGTAACCCAGGGGTGGGTGGCATTGTGGTTTAGGGTTGGGGTTTAAGCTCCAAGGTCACAGGTTCAATTCCTTCTCCCCTAGGCCAATCTCCTTGGCGTGTGCGAGTCCTAACTTAAGCGGAGCATGTCTTAGGAGGTCACGGCAATCTCCTGGGTGTGTGCGAGTCCTGACTTAAGCGGAGCTTGTCTTGAGAGGTCACGGCTAATAGGACACCCTGGTGATCTCTGTAAGCGGCGTTGCCTTGGACCTCGTTGCCTTGGACCTACGGGAGGGTAGGGAGGTCACGACAATCTCCTGGGCGTGTGCGAGTCTTGACTTAAGCGGAGTTTGTCTTGGGAGGTCACGGCTAATAGGACACCCTAGTGATCTCTGTTGGGTAAAGTACAGGTGGTTAGGAGGTTGGATCTCAAATTATCTAATCAACACTTGGTGTGGGTTTAATACTCCTCCACTGTACGAGTTCTGACTTAAGTGGAACTTGTCTTGGGAGGTCATGACAATCTCCTGAGCGTGTGCGAGTCCTGACTTAAGCGGAACTTGTGTTGGGAGGTCACGGCTAATAGGACACCCGGCAATCTCCTGGGAGTGTGCGAGTCCTGACTTAATCGAAACTTGTGTTGGGAGGTCACGGCTAATAGGACATCCCGATGATCTCTGTAAAGGGCGCTGCCTTGGACGTGCGGGAGAATAGGGAGGATTTTCCTGCAATACAAAAAAAAAAAAAAAAAAACGATTCATTAAAGATAATTATTTTCACACGTTAAATCCAATGACAAAATAAATATGAAATAGACATTATTTTCAACAAAATAATTTAAGAAAATACTTTAAGTCTCAAATTTTTTATTAAATAAATGACTAAATATCTCATATGAGTGTAGAGTCTACAAACTAAATAAATGATTAAATATCTCACATGAGTATGAAATTCATAAAATTACGAATCTCACATTTATACAAGACATTTGATAATTTATTTTGTACCATTACCCAATAATTTAACGACTATTGTCTATTTATTCCGAGACTAACAGTCTATTACAGTTCAATTTCCTTTATTGAATTCATCCAAACATGTTACCTCAGCAACCTCTTGTCCATTTTCCTCCTTTTCCCACTCTCCTAGATTCCGATATGCATCCCACCTCGTCAAGCACAGCAAGAGATCACCAAGAAGCTTCTTGGCTGCTCTCCTCGAACGACGATATTAGCTACGGGGATTGAAATCCCTTCTGCCCGGTGTACTCTCGTTGGGTTTTTTGCGATGTAGTAGGAGGTTAGTTAAATTTTGAAATTTTTTATTTTGATTTTGCAATAGGTGGGATGCCAATGGTGGCTAAGGGGTTTGTGAAATTCTAATTTTTTATTTTGTATCATTTGGGGCAACAATAATAGATGGGTTTGTGAAATTTTGATTTTGCAATGCAGATAATGTGAGTTGGTGGTGGCCACAATGGTGGAACAAGGGGGTGGGGGTATATGTGGTAATTAATTAAACTAAATTGATATAAAATTTAAAAGCATAAACTGGGAAATTCTACCATACAGCCCTAGTTAGGGTGTCTGTGTGTGTTTTTTTTTTTTTTCAATTTTTTTTTTCTTAGTTATCACATATTGTAGTGTTGTCTGTGATATTATTTTAGTTAAGATCTAACAGTTTTACCTCACAAATAAGGTAAGTTGCATATGATACACGCCATACCATTACCTAGTTAAAATACCATTACCTAGTTAAAATAGAGTTAATTAAAATTGTAAGAACTAAAATGACACAAAGAATAAAAGAGTCAAATGCAGAAATTACCTATCTAGGGACTGAAATGACAATGTGGGAAGAAAAGGTAGTACCCATAAGAGTCTCTTACACAAAACTATATACACTTCACATAAAAAATTAAAGATTGCTATGTATAATTAACCAACACAATAATTTCTCAAACAAGTTAAATAGAACTTTATTCTAACTCACATTAGGCAGAGTCTCTTATACAAAACCATTAATTAACCCTAATCAATTACTCGAAGACCCATTAACCTATGCAATGTCCATTACAAGATAGTGACCAAAATCCTGGTTAGCTGTCTCAAACCTTTTCTTGATAGTATCATGAGCCCTAATTAGAGCAGCTTTATTCCTAGGATATCTATCACGGACAACATTATTATTCACACACTGAAGCAAAAGAAAAGAAGAGTAAATGGGGTGGTATGATTTTAAAGCTAGATTTTGAGAAAGCCTATGATAGAATTTCTTAGAAGTTTATTCACTAAACCTTAATCGATTTCCAATTTGATGACATGTGCATTAAACTGATCATGAGTTGTGTTACTTTTGTCAATATCTCCATTCTCTGGAATCGGGAAACTCTAAAGCTGTGTTTGGTTGGAGGATTTGAGGAGGAATTTGGAAAGGGAAAAGGAAAAGTTAGGTGAAATATGAATAAAATATAGTTACATTTCACATAGTTTCACACACCTTTTCCCTTTCCCTTTCCAAATCCCTCCCCAAATCCCCCAACCAAACACACCATAACTGATTTTTCTATGGGTAAAGGGATTAGACAAGGAGATCCACTATCCATCTACATCTTTATTATGTGCATGGAGCGATTATCTAACATGATAAATTGCAGAGTGGAAAAGGGCGACTGGAAGGGTATCAAAATGGCTAAAACTTGTCCACCTATATCCCATTTATTCTTTGCTGATGACCTCCTTCTATTTGCCAAAGTGGACCTGAAGAATTGTAATGTAATCAGGGACGTCATGGAATAGTTTTGTGAGATTTCTGGTCAGAAAATAAATTTTCAGAAGTCGAAAATGTTTGTTTCAGCCTCAATATTGAACAGCAAAGCTCGTGATTTAAGCCATTGCTGCAATATTCCACTCACTCAAGACCTGGGAAATATCTTGGAACTTCAATATTGCATAATCAGGTGTCCAAATCCCAATTTCAATTCGTTACTGAGAAAATGCACAAGAGACTTTCAAGTTGGAAAGCTAACACACTATCCTTGGCTGGAAGGTCCACACTCATCCAATCTGTAACCTCTACCATGCCATCCTATGTGATGCAAACTGTTGAATTACCTTGAAGCATCTGTAAGGAAATTGACAAAGCCAATAGAAATTGCTTGTTGAGGGGGGGGGGGGGGTGTGACACCCAAAAAAAAAAAAAAAGAATCCACCTTATTAACTGGAACCAAGTGTGCAAGCCCAAAGAGTTAGGAGGTTTGGGAATCAGGAAAGCTCAAAGTCAAAATCTTGCACTTATAACCAATCTGGTGTGGAATATGCTATATAAAAAGGACAACCTATGGACACAACTCATGAAAGGAAAATATATTCGCAACAATTCTTTGTTCAATTGGCCGTCCAAAAAAGGAGGTTCACATCTTTGGAAAAGCATTGTCAAAAACAAACATATTCTAAGGAAAGGCATCAAGTGGACAATTGGGGATGTTAGACAAGTATCAATTTGAAGGACAGATGGTGTGGTGACTACCCATAATCTAAAATTTATCCAGGACCTGATTGCGATAACCAAGACAAGGTAGAAAGCATAATTGGCAATGAAGGCAAATGGGATATTAGTAGCATTGAGGAGTTGATCTCGCATCAAGACAAAATGAACATTTTGAACATCCGTCTGCTTAACTTTGTTATATACCCAGATAAAGCAAAGCTGGACCGGATCGAGTAATGGCCTATTCTCAGCTAAATCTACATATGATCTCATAGTGGCACAGATGAGCAGCACACAAACTGGAAATGGATCTGGAAGCTCAAAATTCCTCAAAAATTAAACTGATTTCTCTGGCTTTGTATGCATGGCCGCCTGCTAACAAACTAGAAGAGAGTGACTAGGGGCCTTAGAACTATGGATCTATGCCCAAGATGTGGGCTGTGTGGTGAAGATATGGCTCACCTTGTGAAAGATTGTGCTTATGCCAAACAACTCTGGGTAATTTTCAAAGATAATAAGTGGATAGGGGAAGCAAACGACAAGCCTATTCCCGAATGGCTTAGCCAAAATGCAAAAAATAAAGGTATGTGTTTCCAAAACTTACATTGGAATATTTGGTTCATTGTCATCTTGTGGCAAAACTGGAAGGCTAGAAATCACAAAGTGTTTGATAATGTGGAGGTTAAGCCAAGTGAGAGCATGAACCAAATAACTAGTTACGTTTTTGAGATTCATGATGCCTTTAGTTTTCCCTTATCTACTAAGCAAAACAACCCCATACTAACTCAATGGATTCATCTTATTGCAGGAAAATTCAAGCTCAACACAGATGGATGTGCCAAGATTCTTCCAGGAAAAGTGGGATATGGAGGGCTGTTTAGAGATGAAAAAGGAATGTAGATCCTCGGCTATTCTGGGAAGATCGAAAAAGGAACCAGTTTAGAGGCAGAAATATGGGGTGTATATCGTGCTTTAACAATCATTTTTGAAAACAACTGGACTGATATGGAGATCAAAGTGGATTGCAATGAGGGAATTGATTTGATACAAAACGAAGCCCAACAAACTTGTCCGTTCAAAGCCCTCATTTAAGATTCCAAGTCCCTGCTTGGCCGAAGCTATGCACCCTCAAACATGTGTGTACCGTGAAACCAACAGATGCACTGATGCTTTAGTGAAAATTAGAGCAAAACAACTCGAAGACCTGGTCAACATGGAAGACCCACCCGATGCAATTCGACCACTTCTCATAGCAGACATGGTTGGAACCTTGTATGAGAGGATATAGCCTCTCTTGTTTTTGTTGTTTGTTGTTGCTTTTCTATGTAAAACTCTATTATCTTTAATTTCGAAAGCACCCAAAAAAATAAAAAAGAAGAAACAAGTCTCTTCTTTCACTGTTCCTTTGTCTTCTATTTTCTTTTTGCTTCCCAACCAATTAAGCAAGAAATATCCCAAACAGTGATGCTAGAGACCTCTAATTTAGAGACTCTAAACACACCTCTAATGAGGTGATAAAGGAAAAAAAAAAAACAGACACAGCACTTACAGTGGTAGTGGGTGCCACATCACTAATGGCTATGACTGCAAATGAACTGAGCTGTTCACGAACAAGCTCGGCTCGGCTCGGCTCGGCTCGACTCGTTTAGTAAACGAGCCGAGTTCGAGCTCGCATAAGCTCGGCTCGTTTATCTTTATTTAAATTACATAATAAATATATTATTTATATATTAAATAATATATAAATATATATAAAAATAATAATATAAATATATTTTTATATTAAATAATATAAATAATATTAAAAAAATTATCGAGCCAAACTGAGCCGAACTCGAGTTTCATTAAAATTAACGAGCCGAACCGAACTCGAGCCCAATTTCTTATCAAACTAATTTCGGGATCAATAAACGAGCTCGATAAGTAAACAAGCTGAGCTCGAACTCAGCAAAGCTCGGCTCAACTCGATTCATTTGCAGTCCTATTTGTAAGTATATTTCTCTATGTTTTGTGTTTTAACATATGTTTAGTATTTGGGCAAATTATATTGGCGGTCCCTATATTTTCTTGTGTCATTGTGATCCATGAACTTTTAATTGACTCAATTTTAAACCTTAATTTGATTTTTTTTTTTTCAAATCCCAAGCTTTTGTAGATCAAATTTCTCAAAGTCCGTTATTTTCAATATATTTATCAAAATCAAGTTGTTTTGAAGTCGTCTTTTCATAACAAAAATTTAGAGTCGAAATTGTATTTGATCATACGAATTAAAAAAAATAAATAAATAAAATTGAGTAATGTAATAGAAACATGAATTTATTAAAATCGTGTACTTAAAATCCGATTTTAATGAAGTAATGTGTGCAAATCACGACTTGAAGCTAGTTCGGTTGCATAAAACTACACGATTTTCAAAGCTTTGAGCTTGGAATTTCAAGCTTGAAGAGAGCACCCCCAGGTCTTGACCCCCAAAACAACCCTTAAAAAAGGTTGATTGATCTCTTATTAGTTCTTCACTTCAATTTACAATTCAACCAAGCTCAATATTATTAGCAACTCGGATTTTTTTGAACAGAAACAAACAGACACAGATTGCGATATGGAGATTGATCATTTTAGCCATAAACATCCATTGATCTTGTTGGAAGACCTCAATGAAAACAGAGTCAAAATCCACTGCTATGGCTGTCAACAACCAATTTCAGGTACACCTTCCTACAAATGTTCCCAATGTTCCTATTTCTCATTGCACAAAGACTGTGCCCAACTTCCTCATCAAACAAACCACCCTTTACACCTCCACCACCCTCTCACTCTCCTCCCATCTCCTCCGTACCCTCGCAACGATTGCAGTGCTTGTCGACGACCTTGCAATGGCTTCACTTACAATTGTTCCATTTGCGATTTCAATCTTGACTTGATGTGTGCGTTTTTGGTTCAGAAGATCGAACTCAATTTTCACGAACACCCTTTGATTCCAATTCAAAGGCCAGCCTTGTTCTTGTGCGATGCTTGTGGAATTAAACACGAAGGTTCGTCGTATCAGTGTGGGACTTGTCAATTCTGGGTTAATCAGAAATGTGCTTCGTTAATGGGTACAATTAAACACAGTGATCACGATCATTTTCTATCTCTTACCTATTCTCTTCCGTACGAAGATTATAGATTCAAATCATACTGTGACATTTGTTCTAAGAAAGTGAACAGAGCGAACTGGGTTTATTGTTGTGCTGAATGCAAGTATTGTGCTCATGTGAATTGCGCCACATCGAAATCGAAGCTGTCTCGGTTAGCCGTTCTTTTATTTATTCTCTCAATGTTGTTCTATTTTGATTTTGAGCTAAATGTTGTTCTATTCTTGATTCTGTTCTAATTTGGATATTTGATTGACATTCTGTTCTTGTTTTGTTCTAATTTGGATATTTGATTGACATTATATTCTTGACTTTGAGCTAAATTGAATAGCTACTCCCCAAACAAGGCCTGAATATTTGATTGTTTGGATATTGGATATTTGATTGACATTCTATTCTTGATTTTGTGCTAATTTGGATATTGGATATTTGATTGACTTTTTTTTCTTGATTTTGTGCCTGTAGGGATCATAAAATAAGACACATTGACCAAAAAATAGAGGCCAAAGAACTTGAGGGCAATCTGATTTGCTTGCCATTGACTGATGAATCTGTTAATGGGATTCCCAATTTTACGAAGCCAGCACAGATGTATCATGTTTGTCATCCCCATCCATTATATTTTGCTGATATGCAGATCAATGATGGATCATATTCCGAGAGTAAATTGCTGGTTTGTGATGGGTGTTCAAAACCCATCTCAGCTCCATTATACCGTTGCACTGAGTGCAACTCCTCTCTCCATGAGTGTTGTGCTAAGTTACCCATTGAAGTGCGACATCCACTTCACCTCCAACACCCACTCATCTTGAATAGATGGCGGTCTGGATATTCTGATCCCCCCTCGTGCCAAAGTTGCAAAATGCGTTGCAATGGGGTTTTGTTCAGTTGTTTAGCCTGCAATTTCTTCCTAGACATTGAGTGTGCTCTCCTGCAAGGTCTTATTGTACATGAAGCTCATGAACACACCCTTGCTCTAAGGAAAATTTCGAATGTTCAGTGTGCTGTATGTGAGTATACGTGTTCCGGGGTTGCGTTTGTTTGTGGAAATTGCAATTTCAATATACACTTGCGATGTGCCTTTTTGCCACGCACAGTTAGGCACAAATGTGATGAACACCCCCTCACCCTAGCCTACTCTGCTGTCAAAGACAATTCAAATGAGTATTACTGTGAAATATGCGAGGAACAGCTAAACACAAAATTCTGGTTCTATCACTGTGGTGATTGTAATCAATCTCTTCAGATACAATGCATCCGTAAAGCTGATTTGCAGGGCAGCTCCCTTTTTATTTTCAAACATGAAGCCCATATGCACACCCTTGCTCTCGAGGCAACATTGGATTTCCGGTGCAGTGGATGTAATTATAATTGTTCTGGAGTTGCGCTCATATGTGACATTTGCGATTTCAAGTTAGACACACGGGGTGCCTTCTTGCTGCGTACAGTTAGGCACAGATATGACAAACACCCTTACAACCTAACCTATTCTGGCAATCCAGAAGAGTATTATTGTGACATTTGTGAGGGTGAAATAAACCCACAGTGTTGGTTCTATCACTGCAGTGTTTGTGACCAGTCTCTTCATACAATATGCGTCCAAGTTGATGAATACTCAGCTATCAAGATTGGGGATGAGCTCAATGTTGGAGGCCACCCACACCTTCTTACTTATGTTCGATACCATAAGGATATCTCCCCATGCAACCGTTGTGGTGAACTTGTCAAAGGTTCAGGCTTTGAATGTGCACCTTGTAATTTTAGGCTCCACATACCTTGTGCTCGTAATGCAGCAAATGAGAGAATGTTGTCGCTACAACAAGAACGTGAAGTAGCGATACTGGATTAAATGGCCTCTTTTCTGCATTTTATTATCAGACATTTATGCATCTAAGGGAAGGTGGAAGGATGTTGAGAGGAAACTGGTAAATGAGAAAAGGACTAGAAAACCATTTGGTTGCTGTTGGATCAAAGGTGAAGGTATGTTGGCAGATTTTTGTTCAAGATAGGCCTCGTGAGTCATGAAAACTGAGGAGATATATGAGACCCATCAAGCTCTTGTGAATCATTTGAAGGCTGAAGAGTAAGTACCAAAATTTGATTTTGTGCTCAGGAACATTGATGGTATGCAATGTTTTCCTCAGCAAATTGCTTCTTGCTTCAAGCTTCATAGGACTCTATGCCATCAAGATTGAATTTCATCATTTAGCAGCCTTGCAGTTGATGAGGACCTAGAAGAGTGGTAGATAGATGCTTTCATCTAAAATGCAGCATCTTATGATCACTGGTGGATGGATCATGCTTTCACAGTACAGCGTTTTTACTATTTATCTGTTGGATGAAAATTTGACAGCAGTGTAGTTCCTCTTTTCATTTTGGACTTGAGGTTTGCTCCATCATCTTTTTCAATAGCTGTTTTAAGCTAAATTTTATTTTTATGGTTGTTTTATGTCCTTTTAAGGTACATAATTTCTTTTACAAGGGGTAGTGAATCGTATCCAATACTGAATTGTAAGATTCACTTTATTTGATATGATAGATAATTTATATATGTGTATCCATGTAAAATTACAGTGTAACTAAATTGCATATATAAAACCACTTACATCTATTGATCTTTTTTAAAAATTTTAAAAAAAAAAAGAAGAAAAAAAAAACTGATAAGGAGGCAAAAAAATGCCATTTCATACATTGTGCAAACAAAACTAAATATGAACTGAATCACAATTGTAACGAATCACAATAAATTGTAGTTAATCACGAGTTTAACAACCATGAGTTATTGTCACTTTTCATTACACACAGGAATCTGCCAACTGTTGCTATTAATTGATTAAAGGTCATCATAAAAATGGTTGTCTTTTTATCCCAAAAGGTCTTCAAATTCATGGAACTTGCATTCAGAGAAACACCCGGCTGCCTGTACTCCTTTTGTTCCAGGGCTCTAGATTGGTCACTACATTAATCACCAGAAGCTAGACCCCTAGACCCAGTGGCCAGAGGTAATGTTGTACATCCTCCAGTTGTAAATGTGCCTCAAGATCGTGCCGCTCAGTTTGATTCCAGAAGCCTGTAGGATTTTCAACCAGACCTCTGTTCTCAGTTTGCCACCAGTTTGGTGGGATCAGAAGATGATCTTTTAAGAAGCCACATGATTTGTTCACGAGTGCAAGGTCCCTTTTGTCGGTACGCACAATCTTTTGACCCTTCCCGCGGTAGCTGTTTCAGTTTGTATAAAACAATTTTAATTGACTTTATCAGACTTTCTCAGGATTCATTCATGATGAGCTTGGACAGCTCACTTGTTGATAGCATTACCAACTAAGAAGCACGGACAGAGGCACAGACACATACACAACATAGGTTTGCGGACATGCAAGTTTTCAAAATATGCAGGACAGAAACGCTAGAGACCGCGTGTCCCCAATGTGTCTGACACTGGTATGTGACCTCCGGAGAGGTGTCCATGCTTCAAAGCTAACCAATCAACTAAAGAAAAAATTACTAACCCATCAAGCAAATGCAGGAGAGCCTCCAAGTTATGGTAGCATGCTAGGTCACTTTTTTCTTTCAGGAAGTGAGACCACTTGTGATTCAAAGCAATTTCCACTCCAACATGTGAATAGCACCAAGGCAACATTTCACCCACCTGTTGCATCATCGGAGGCACTTGCTCGTTGAAAAATATCCCAGGTACTTTAGGCACCTTGTCATGAACATTCCTTACCCTTAGCACCTTTACCCCTAGCTCTTCAAGCCGCTCCTTAAACCTATCATTCCCCACTCTGGGGCCTGAGAATGAGTACACACATATGGGCGCAACCCGCCCATTATCCATGACATCTACCCCGGTCTCTGCTATGTCATATGCATTTATGGTTGCTAGTGCACTTCCAAGGCTATGCCCAGTGATTGTTATGCTCAGTTCTTCATCTGCATATTTTTGAATCAATCTCTTGACTTCTGCTAAAATCTGCTCTCTTGCTGAGTACTTGCAGAATTTGCAAGTGATATCCTTATCTGTGTAGACTTGGATGAATCCAGCCTCAGCTTTGACTCTTGAATCTGGTGAAGGGATCTTTTCATGTGAAACTGACTTTAGATAGTCAGTGAAGTCTGCAATCCACTCGAGCTTTGTTTCTGTGCCCCGCCAAGCAATGGTTATGTCCCGACGCCCCAAATAAGCTGAAGTTTCATCATTTGAAACTGCTACATACCCAATCCAATTTGCTGATGGTCTCCATCCATTGGGCGACAGGGTTTTCTTGAACAAGAATGGTAGATTGACGTTGTATGAGGCATAGTTGTAACGGGTCACTTCGTAGCCATACTGTTTGTAGCCAAGATATTGGAAGAACTTGCTAGGTTCGGTTTTACAACTTCCACAATACTTGGAGTACGGATCTGAATCAAATGCATCATAGCATGCTTGTGCCATCTCCCCATAGCGTATTAGCTCAGATCGCAAGAGGGGGTCAATGGGATCAAGCATGCCATCCCAATCATGTTGACCGTGGATCTCTTCCCAAGAGTCTGCTAACCTTCTGTTGGGCGTTTCAGCTATCAATTCTTCTCCACCCAAATATCCATTCTTTTTCTCTTTTTCAAGATCCGAGACTGCAATGGTGGAGTCATTTCGAGATGCCACCCCACTTATTATGGGCATTCTAGTTGTGTCTCCTCTTCTTGATAGCCCCAGAGAGGTCCATTTCCGATCTGAATTTGGAGTTGTAATGGGTTTTTTGGACCGGAAGGTACCACTATGGCCTCGCTTGATAGGCATGCCCATCTTGGATAGAGGGATGGCCATTGAACTTTGTGGTAGGGCAGCTCAAGCTGATAATGATTGTACTGAAATAGGGTTGTTGAAGTTGGAATACAAAAGAAGGAAGTGTGATGTTATATGCATTCTCTATTGCAGCTATATATAGCCAATATGGATAACTTCAAGTAAGCTTTGGTCATCTCTAGTCTTTTTATAATGATTATTTCTAACATACTTGTGAGGCTGATTGTAGTGACCATTTTTTGTTAAACTTATGTATGTTGAATTATATATTGGTCTCAAATTCTTTTATGATTCAGTGATATTGTTGAGTTCCCTCTATGACTCTGCTGAGTTTGGCATCTGTTGTTGAATCTGACTTTTTACATAACTCGGACAGGGTTATGTTAACTCAGGGTTGATTTAGTTAGGTGAAAGCTTACTTGTGGGGTTTCATTCTTTATGAGCATGTTAGAATAATATGTAATCCATATCTATGATTGGCCTTCCCGGTTGTTGAATCTTCAAATGACAGCCAATCTAATAACTGGTTGGCAGTCCAATGTAGTATAAAAATGATAACATAGTAATCAAAATGACGATATATTTAAAAAAGGTTGAGAATCCCACCATGTTTAGTTTCTTGTGATTCCAGCATTTTGCTCTTAAAAAGTATTTTAATGTGAGAAAATGGAGTCATTCCTAGTCTTTCAAATGAAATTTACTGAACGGAATAAAAATACATCTTTATCCTGGCTGTGCTCTTTTTGGGGATATTAAACTTGATTGATATTATAATACCAAAAATGCTTGGAACACAGAAGCTAAACACAGAATAGATCACAGACACTAACATGATTGTACTGAACAGGATTGAATTGGAATACAAAAGGAGGAAGTGGTGTTATATGCATTCTCTATTGCAGCTATATAGAGCCTACATGGGATGAACTTCAAGTAAGGTTTGGTCATCTCTAGTTTTTTTTTTTTTTTTTATTATTATTATTATTTCTGGCATACTTGTGGGGTTGGTTGTATGACCATTTTTGTTAAAATTAAGTATGCTGATTAATATATTAATCTCAAAATTCATTTATGATAAAGTGAGATTGTTGAGTTCCCTCTATGACTCTGCTGAGTTTGGCATCCGTTGTTGAATCTACTCGGTCAGGATTATGTATTACTCGGGATTGTTTAGTCAGGTTAAAGCTTGCATATGAGGTTTTGTAGACTAAGTTGCAAATTTATTAACATGTTCTTAGAATAACAGGTTAGTCCCTGTCTCTGAGCTTGGCCTTGCTGATGTAGTTTGTCATTTATTGAAACTTCAAATGACAGCTGGCCTTAACTGTTGACCTTCCAATGTATAAAAAATGATAATATAGTAATCAAAATGATGAAACATTTTAAATGTTTGAGAATCTTACTTTGTGTTAGCCTTCTTGTGAAGCCAACATTTTCCTCTCCGCTGTATTTTAATGTGAGAAAATTAACTTGATTGATATTATTATATGAGAGTGAACTGAATAAAAATCTATTTATTGATGTATAAAATAGTGATAAATTTCGTCTCACCCAAGGGATGTAGAGATGCCATTTTTGGCGAAAACAGCATTTGTGTAAGAGTGTATGGTGCAATTCTACTTATTATGAAACAAAAATAGTTTAAATAAATCAAAATTTTGATTATGTAGTGAAGGAACAACTTATGAGATAAAAATAATTTCAATAAATTAAAATTTTGATTATGTAGAAGGTGAAGGAGCGATACTTATAATTTCTCCTTTTTAATTGTTGACTTTCAACTTGCTAACAAGGCCTACATGTCTATTGTTTGTATGTGCATTAGGGTGCTTTGCTGAATCAAGTTGAATTTTCTATAATTGTATTACAGAGTTGACAACCCAAATGGGAAACGAAAAAGAAAGAAGGGGAGGGGGGCTGGGGAAGGGCACACTTATGATTGATTAAAAAAATGGGTCTGGCTTTCAGTCTCAGATCAAACTAGAGGGTGTTATTGGGTCCGTGGAGGCCCACCATGGATCCCATTTCAATAATCCAAACTGTTAAATGTATAGAACTTGTCAAGTACTATATGTCTGTAAAAAAATTACGTTGATCAAATATCGATTGCTATCTCATCGGCACAATTTTCTATCAATCATTTATTTTTTCACTGTGTATTTTTTTATATACAAAACTGATTTGATCACGTAGTTATGAATATTCGATCAACGTTTTTTTTACAAGCATATAGTACTTGACGAGTTCTACACATTAAACGATTTGGATTATTGAAACGGAACTCGTGGTGAGCCCTCACAAGCCCAACAATATCCTCCAATCCAATATAGGGCTAAATGGAAGCCCGTGCCTAAAAAAATGATACATTTTGTGGCACCGACGGATGTGAAGGTGCCATTTCAGGCAGAACAATTGTCTTGGAAATTTGTGCAAGAATACTTGGTGCGGTTTATGTTTACAAAAATGACTTAGACTCTCATCACCCCCCACTAATTTTTGATTGATTGAATAATTTTTTTATTTTTTTATTATTTTTGGGGGTCTTTCTCTCACTGCCCCCACGTGTATGTGGAGGTGCTGGGGTCACCCCCCAATGGGAGTCTGGAGCACTGCTGTTATGTTTATTACTTATGAGACAAAAAAAAAAAAAAAAAAAGTTAAAATTTAAATAAGTTAAAAAAATTAAACATTAATATAGTGATGAAGGAATACTTTTAGTTTTTATTTTTTAATTATTAATTTTTAACTTAAAATAAATTGCGTGAAATAGGACCTACATATTTGTGTTTGAAACTGCATTGGGGTGCTTTGATGAACAAGTTGATTTATTTGTTTATTATTTTTCTATGATTATACTGAGTTGACAAGCCAAATGGGAAAAGAAATTTTTTTATAAAAAAAAATCACATTTTGTACTCCCTCCGTCCCGAAATATTAGTCCCTTATTCCATTTTTCATTGTCCCAAAATATTAGTCCCTCTTCAAAAATCAAGTACAAAAATAATATAAATTTCCTATTTTGTCCTTCTTTTAAATTAATAAACAATATAAAAAGTACAATTATGACATTGATTTTTTCAAAAAATGTACTATCAAAAGGGTAATTTTGGAAAGTCAACTTTTTAAAAATCCAATGATTGTACTACCAAAAAAAGTTGGATTTCCCAAAAGGGACCATTATTTTGCGACGGAGGGAGTATTGATTATTTTCTTGTTGGGGTCTGGAAATCAACACTGAAACAAGGCAAGGATAATATAACACAGGAGAGTTGGCTTCTTAGTCAACTTTGAATTAAGAGATGAGAACTGCGGCTTTTAAATGTGCTTGCAAATTTACATAAAATACAAATCTATATTATATATATAAACAAATGTATTTGCTCTTAGTTCAACAAATCTTCATTCTTAATTTTTTATAAAATTTAAAATTTTAAAAAATTATGTGACGTTTATTTTTAAGCTAAGTTTCTCAGTAATGCCTCTCCCATTACTTCCATTTAAATAAAAACTCTTTTTTAAAATAATTTAATAATAATAATATGTTCTTGGAATAATAGTTATTCAAACACAAACTTATCAACAAGAAAAAAAAAAAATCTGAAAATTCAATAATATTTGACTTGATAATCTATAGGCCTCCAAAAATCTTCATTCCTTTTTCTGTTTTTTAAGAAAAAATTTTAAAAAAATTATGGGGCACTTATTTCTAAGCCAAGTTTTTTCCAAAAATTCAGAAGTATTTGAATTGAAAATCTATAACTTATCAATAAGAAATAAAAAAGAAGTTGGAAAATTAAAAAGTATTGGAATTGAAAATTTATATAAAGATAATCCATATCTATCATGAAGGGGTACTTACATGTAGGCTTTAATAAGTGAACTTATTGTCTAGTAGGTCCTATGAAAAAAATTAGTCATGAAAAAGTCACTAATTTTAAGTTTTAGCGACAATTTATAAAAATCATGACAAAAAAAATCACTAATTGTCAATTTTTAACGATATAAAAAATTGTCACAAAAAAGTTATTTTTTGCGATAATTTTATCAAGACTTATTTTTAATAGGACTTGATAGGAATTAAGTCCAATTATTAAGACCTATTGATAGTTTACCCAAAATTCAAAATAAAGATAATTTTAATTTAAATTTGAATATATAAAGATAGTCTATATTATCCAATCTCACATCTTTCTCCTCTTATATAAACGGTTATGTCTCAATTGATTGTACACATGCAAAATTATTGACCAAATCAAATCGAGTTATTCATATTCAAGTCTAGAATTTATAAAATTATTGACCAAATCAAATCGAGTTATTCATATTCAAGTCTTGTGATTAGCCCATCTATCTATCTATCTATCTCTTTCTCTCTCTCTCTCTATATATATATATATAAAATAAAATTTTATATTTTTGAGGTATGAGTGAAATGTTTCACACATTTGTAATTTTTGTCTAAATTAATTTTTTTTGTGCAAGTGACATAATAAATTTATTTATTTTTAATATAATACTCGAGTTTGACGGCTAGAAAGATTTTGAATCTTACAATTTCTTTTTATTGCATCAATGTTAAATATTATGTACCAAAATTGAAAAAAAAAATGTGTAAGCATATTATTTGTGTATCATTTTCATAAAGAATTTCCCACCAAAATACAAAATTTTCTCTCATTTAGGAATTTCAGATTAATTTAACACTAATCAAAATTAAAGGGGGTCAAGGGGATGACTCCCAAAGGGGGTCTCAACCTTTATTCATAAATATAATACCAAGCTAGACGGTTAGAGAGTTTTTGAATTTCTTTTTATTGCATCAATGTTAAATATTATGTACCAAAATTGAAAAAAGAAAAAAAAAAGAAATGTGTAAGCATATTATTTGTGTATCATTTTCATAAAGAATTTCCCACTAAACTACAAAATTATCTCTTATTTGAGAATTTTAGATTAATTTAACTTAGTCATCGAGTATTTACTATATTTTTGTGCTTAAAATTTTATCTTTTGAAAAGAGAGTTGTTTTGAGATTTGTATGCTTTTATGTAACATTTAATTTTGTGTATCTTTATGCAATTCTAATGCATTTTTATTTTCTACATTCGGTATTGAATATATATATATATATATATATATTTTTGGATAAGAAACTTTAGTAATTGAGTCTTTTATTTTGTATTGTTTGTGGGTTGGCAACAGAATTTTTTATTTAATATTTTTTTTTCCCTTCATAGAAAAACAGAGTTCTCAATTATATGTACTTATTGATGTTTAACTGTAACTTTTTTTTCCATTTAAAAAGAAAAAAATTGCAATTTTTTTTATGATTTATTTGTTTGTTTAATTAAATTACTTTTTTCATTTTGTTTTGGTTATCAAAAGTCCATCGAAAATAAATGAAAAAAGATAGCTAATGCGGATGATATTAAATCTAAAATCATAACACTTCCTATGTTTTGCAATTATATTTTTAGATTATTCATTTAAAACCATATGAGCCCATACATTACACAGATTACCGCTAATATATATATATATATATATATGCACACGTGTGCGCCCCCTCTAGAAATGAGTGGATTTATACCATAATACTACAAGTCATTTTTTAATTTTGTAAGCAAAGGACAAGTTGCAATGTATGATAACCTAAACCCTTTTTTATTTTATTTTAATTTTTAAATAGCTACCATCAAAGGAAAATTTTACTTGCACAATACATTTATCTCTTTACCATCTCCTTTTTTTTTTTTTTTTTTTTTTCAATTTCACCCATATGTGAAATTACTTTTAAAGATAAAAGATAAAAATTAAATAGATTTAATTATTTCTTTACACTTATTACACTTCAATCCATGCTTCTTTTCTTCCTTTCTCATTTCTTTTTTCCTACTATACAACTAATTTTAAAAAGTGAGAATTATAGTGTTTTGATCATAAAATAAAGCAATAGATGAATAATGGTGATGAAGGGCCACCAAAAAAGTGAAATAATGGTGATTTTTTTTTTTTCCCCCTTTGTTTTTTATGTTTTCGTTTTGTTTTTGAAGAGAGTTGTTCAACTTTTATTCGGTGTATCAGAATCAAACAAAATCAAACAGCCCCTGGAATCACACTACTGAACAAAATACATATCCAATAACCTACTGTCGAACAAAAAATATATATCCGATAACTCATTACTAAACATTTCCATTTTTATTTTTCTGACATTTTAATTTTTTTTTTACTTTGAAGGATTACGTTTCTTTTTATTGTGGTAAGATGAGTAGTGCATTGTTATGGATTACAGTTATGAATTCATTACAGACAAGATTTGTTAGATTTATCTGTTTTCTAGTCATCCAATACCTTCGAAAACAAGTAATAAGATTTGTTTTCATCATCTATTAATTGCTTTATAATTAAAAATTAAAAAAAAAAAACGACGACAACAACAACAACAAAACTTCTAGTGTTATTTTTTTATTTTATTTTAAATTTTTCTTAAACCTTTTAGTGTTATTAAAGGAGGATAAATTACATTGACACTCCCTCAACATATCTATAATCACACTTCCACCCCCTTTGTTATTCAAAATCACACTCCCATCCCACACCTTACTTTATAATTTTTTATAACAATTTAGAAAAATAATTAGAAACTCTAATAAGGGAGCTCTAATGAGAGTGGGCCCCACCTTCACATAGGCACTCTCCATATCATTAGAGCTGCATTAGTTGAACAAAGAGTTTCTCTTTGCCTTCTCTACTTGACTCCCTCTTTGCAACGATCAAAATTCATCCTAAGAGAATCCAATGACCCATATCACTCCAAAAAAAATTTAATTTTTAATTTTTAATTTTTTTAATAAAGTGATCTAAGCCGTTAGATTCTCTTAAAGTGAATCTTAATCGTTGCAAGGAGAGAGCCAAGTAGAGAAAGTAACGAGAAAATCCGTACTCGCATTAGAGCTCTCAAATTAGAGCTCTTAGACATTATTATTATTATTATTATTATTATTATTATTATTTTGTTCTCTGTTACATCATTATAGCTCAATTAGAGTTTTAAAATTAGGGAATGTATCATTGTTGAACAATTTATTCCTTCTGTTTGTTGACTGGATAGAAAAGCGATGACATCAGCAAAAATATAAGCTAAAATGCCAAGTTGACCGTTCTAGTCTGTATTTCAGTCACTCTCGACTCTCCTCTCTTCCACTTGTTTGTTTTGTAAGAAGTACTCCATGCAACTCAAATCAATGAACTTTCACAAACTTAGAACCAGTCATAATTTTTGCAATTAAAAAAATAGTTGCATTGTTAAATTTTGCAAGAATTTTGGTTTAGTTCCAATTCACTTTGTGAGAAGAGAATGTATAAAATTAAATAGATATCCATTCTAGATGCATTCTTTCTTCCTGAAACTGGACTCCCATTTCAGCTTTGTTGTTATGGACAAACTCCATTATTGGAAGTTAATGGAAGCTAGGATATGTCTTTCAATCAATTTCGAATACGTTTTGTGATTACAGAGCATAACAGGAACCAAAAGCATAAATCAACATAATAAATTAATAAGAAAGGAAGACCCACCTTCTCATTACACCCTCATCTTCTTGACCGAAGCACCATCCCCGTCCATTCTTTCCCCTACCTCCCCCTTCTCATTCTCTCCCCCAAGCTTACTCTCCTCCGATTGTTGATTGTGATTGTTGGGTTTTGATCGTCTATTGCCTGACCACTTGCCATTGAGCGTCCCTCTCCTCTCTCCTTATATATTTTCTTCTATCTTTTTCTCTCAAACTGTAATTGAATTTTCTGGTGGGCTTTGACTTTGAAGGAGTAATGGTGGGAATGGTGGTTGTTAATTGGTAGACGGATAGTGGTGATGAAGAGCATGAACAGAGAGAGAGAGAGTAAAATTTTGTTAAGAAGTGGGTTTGAAGGCACTTTTTAAGTCATATTATCTTTCATATTTTCTACATGATTTTTTAAAACAAGTTAAAAAAAATTAAAAAATTAATTTTTAATCATCTTTTCAAAATATCTCGAAGAGAGGAGATGGTAAGGGTGTAATGGTAAACTTACTATAAAAAAATTTGAAATAATTTAAATAAGTGTTTTTTTTAGACTTTTTACAAAAGATATGTAGAAAAATAGAGATGTAATGTGACCCAAATAAGTGCATTTATTTAAATAAGTATACTTATTTAATTTATGCCAAACAAACTATTAATAGTGTGAGTTCATATAATAGAGGGGATGAAATGTGATTTCAAAAGAATACAGGTGCTGTCTGTAGATGATGTGTAAAAAATGTAAAAGATGATGTGATTCAAAATAAGTTAAAAATTAAAAGATAACTTTTAACAATCTTTCTAAAATAACTTTAGGTTGTTGCACTAACTAAAATGCAAAAAACCAAGGGGGGAGGGGGTGGTGGCTTGTTGGTAAGCCAACCCACACCCAGTACTTGGGATTGATACTTAGAGGTTGTGTTAGCAGATGCATAGTACTCCTGTTGCATAATAGTTTGGACACTTGTTATTGGCAAAGTAGTTAACATCTACCAGTATTCCAATGAGGGGTTACTTTCTTTGGGTTGTGTTAAATCTGGCTGATAATCAATTATGTCGGGTCAGAGTTTGAGAAAATAATGATACCCCCAAGGAGCATCCTTTTGTGGCATGAAGTTAGAATAACCTTATCCATAACCTCTGGTCAATCATTACAGATTTTCTATCATTCTCTATTTGGTTTAGTTTTCAAAATATATTTTTTGATTTTTTTTAATTTAAAATTAATTTAGTAAAAATAATAATAAATCAAGAGCGAATTACATTAACGGTCCTTATAGTTTGAGGTTTGTATCACTTTGATCGTTGATATTTTAATTGTGATACGTTTGATTTTGAATTTTGAATCTCGTTCTAAATAAAGATAATTGAAAACTTCATTGCTCCATTTCAATGGTAAAGTCAATTTGGTCAAATATAAACTAACTTGAATAAAATAAATTTAAAAAATACATTTTTGAATTTTTAAAAATTATTTATATCCATCAAAGATAAAATTATATACAAATAATAAATCTTTTACATTTTTTTACCAAATTAATTTTTAGTATGTGTTTGAATGATGATCATGTAATGGGTGGTTGTCTTTATTAATATTTTTGGATAATTATCATATAATGGATAGTTGTATTTATTATTAAAATTTATTTATTTGTTGGTTATCATATAATGGATGTAATCGATATGTTTAATATATAAAATATTTTTAATTTTGGATTTTTTGATTTAATGAATTGTTTAATAATAACATCAAAAATGTTGTCATGTTTGACTTTTGAAATAACATAAACTAATTTTTTAAAAAAAAACTATTTCTACCCTCTCAAAAGATAAAATTTTATAAAAATGATGTGTTTTTAATTTTTTTTTTCACCAATTAAATTTTTAGTTTCTTAGAAAAAAAATTGAAAATATATTCTGAAAACTAAACCAAACATAACTTTATAACCAAGAAAATTTCAACGTTATTCATTAAAAAAAATGTTAATACATTTCAAGCAACATACAAGTTAATAAACACAAAATAAGTTATATGACAACTTTATTCTTGAAAAGGACCGTTTGAAAAGGAAATATCTTTAATTATTCTTGTTTGAAATAAGATTTAAAATTCAGGATTAAATGTATTATAATTGAAAAGTCAAAAATTAAAATAACACAAATCCCAAATAACAAGGACTGTCAGTGTAATTCGCCCATAAATATAAAACACTCATCATTTTCATACGATTTTAAATTTTTTAAAGGCAAAAATAAATTTAAAAAATATCTTTTCAGTGTTTAATTTTGTCAAAAATAATTTATTTTTAAAAAAAAAATAATTAATTTTGAAATTGAATCCAAACAGAGATGGTACAAATGGTAGGAGTTTGAAAATACAAACATCTTAAGATGCAATTAAACAACCGAAAGTGTATTAAGACCCAAAAAATATATATAATTTTGGGAGAAAAAAAAAAAAAAAAAAAAAGATTCCATGGCCAAGTTGATGAACATACCTTGATCAGGTCCAACCTTCCATTGTTGCCCAAATAAAGAACCATTACAGCTATCATAGGCCTTTGTGTTGTTGGTGACCAGCCTGTTAACAAAAACCAAGTGACATTGGGTTAGGCCAACTGGGGTTTAAATCATTAGTTTTAGGTCCAATGAGTTGATTGTCTTATTCGGGGTTGTCAATTTGGTTCCCCTTGACAAAAAGAAACTGAGTGGGCATGCCTTTATGCCTTTTTATATAAGGTACGATCACATATAATTTGTATGCAGTTACACTTCAACTATAAATCCTAGGATATTTTGATGGGGAAGACATTCAAGTGGTAATCCTTAATGATAGTCTTCGAATCTATAAACAAAAGCATATGGAGAAATAGGAGGAAATGGCGGTTGGATTCTGGTGGTGAATCAATGAAGAGGAGGCGGAACTCGGGGAAAAATAGCAAGGAATGGTCTATTTACTATGTTTATGGACAATCTACCAAGGTCAATGGATGCTAAATCATTGTTCAAACTTTTCACAAAGTTTGGCATCGTTCAAAATGTCTTCATCCCTTTCAAAAGACGGAAAATGACAAACTCAAGATTTGGCTTTCTGAGATACGACTGCCATGTAACCTCAGATATCGCCATACAGAAAGCAAATGGACTTTTGGTGGATGACAGGGTACTCGAAGTGAAATACGTCATTCATGACAAGAACTCAAAGGATGTGCATAACAGGGGTCAGCCCCAGACCAGCAGAGAGGCGTTTGACCTACATAGAAGCAAGAGTAAAATACCTTATATTGGCCACAAATCGTTTGCAAAGGTACTAAAAGAGGTCACAAGATCAGCAGTTGGAACAGCAGTCACGACCATCAAAGTCAATGAAGATGGTCATGGTTGGTTCTATGAAAGTGTACTCATCAGGCTGCACTCGGATTATTCCATTCACAGCATCAAAAAGGCCCTGAAGGAGAAGGGGTTAGATCAAGTTGTGGTCAGAGAGGGGGGAGGTTGCGATGTAGTCTTGATCTTCAAATCCCATGAGGAGATGAAGTCCAATATACATAGTATCAAGGAATGGTTTCAAGCCTGGAGTCTATTTGTGTTGGAACGGAACCCAGGAGTCCATATAGAGCAAGAGAGATGTGTGTGGTTGAGGTGCCAAGGTATACCCCTAAACCTCTGGAACAGGAACACACTAAACAACATTGGCTTTTTGTGGGGGACAATCCTTAATTTGGAGGGTGCTATTAGCCGTCCGGAGTCATTTTCCTATTCTAGTGTCAAAGTTGTTACTTCGTGCATGGAGCTCATTAACAAAACCATAAACCTGGAGTGCAAGGGTAAACCACACCCAATACTTGTCTATGAAGATCATCTTGGCAATTCAGAGGAGACCTCTAGTTTAGCTGTGGAAGATTGCGACTCTAATGTTAATTTTTACAGGGTAGTGGAAGCTACTCCTACTGAGGAGTGTTACAAGGAGAAGGGAGATAAAAATGAGGTGGTAACAAGATATGATATGTCTGGTGTTCTGGCTTCTCCCCAATGAGGTGGCAAAAAGGAACGAGCTTATTCAATGTTACAGTGAAGAGGAGGTGGGCACAATGGTTGAGGAGACACAATGTGATGTTGAGTGAGTTAAGCAGGCCTAGTGCTGCAGGTGTGAAAAAGGCAATGATGGAGGAGCGTGCACCTTGTCCTAAGAGCAATAATAAGTCTGAGAAGTGTACTGAGCAAGTTTTCACACCTGATTTTTTCAAAAGTCTTAGTGGACCAAGAGAGGGACTTAGGCTTGTTATTACTCTTGAGGTGGACTTGGCCCACCCACTAAGTAAGTAGTTTGCTCAAGGCCCAAATGAATCTCAGAGCATTAGGCCCATTACAAATGGCTTGCTACTTTCCACATCCCCTGGGCCACATACAAATATAGCTACCAGTGGGTCGAAAACTTTGAGTCAAGGCCAATTCAAAACACCTACTATCACCCTCAGTCACCTATGGAATACCAAGAAACTAGAGGGCTTCTCTCATTTTGCTCGACTTTATGGTCACAAAGCATCAACTATCAGCAAACATACCTCCAAATATGTTATCTTTAGACCAGCAGCAGCTGCCCTTGCACAATCAGATCTCTCCAAGGGTTATTCAAGCTCACATAGCCATCTCCTCAAAGAAGCTAAAGCTACTATTCAACTGGGGCAAAAACTTGGAATAAACTTCTGAGGGAAACAAGATGTAGTGATGGATAAGATCAATGATCTGGAGCTTAAGGACAAAGAGAGAATTATCAAGGAGAGTAAGGCTAAGCCGTAATAGTAGTAGCTAAGGAATTATAGTGTGTGAATTTGTCTCTTTATGAAGCTTCTATCTTGGAACGTTAGAGGTATTGGCAAGCCTGAGAAGAGGGGTCGAATTAAAAACCTCCTAAAAGATAGGCACATTGATGTCGCATTCTTTCAAGAAACTAAGAAGGTAGTGGCTTCAGGCACTGTGGTTAGGGGGCTTTAGGGTAATAGGAATATGGAGTTCTTGTCTATGGACCCTGAAGGATCTGCAAGAGGACTTCTGTGCATCTAGGATCTAGGCGTTTTCCAATTAGCTGGCAGCTGCTGCAATAGGAGATTTATTTTACTCTCAGGTACATTATATAACTCTTTTCATTGTGTTCTGCTTAATATATATGCACCTAGTGAGGTTAGCAGCAGATCCTCCTTTTGGAATACTCTTCTTAACCTTAAGGTCTCTTCCCTTTTCCACGGTGCTTGGGAGGGGATTTCAATGAGATAAGGCATATGAGAGAGAGAGAGAGAGAGAGAGTTGGTTGTTCCAGAAGAGATAGAGGTATGAAACAACTTAATGAGTTTATAGATGCATGTGAACTGAATGACCTTCCTCTTTATGGTAGAAAATATACTTGGTGTAATGCTCAGGAGGCATATAAATGGAGCAGAATTGATAGGGTCTTGCTAAGCCCTGAATGGTTGATTCACTTCAACATGAAGCTTTGGGGATTGCCTCGGCTCATATCAGATCATTGCCCTTTATTGTTGATGGAAGATGAAAGAAATTGGGGCCCCAAACCTTTCCGATTTATCAACGTTTGGACTTTGCATCCCAGTTTCTCTCATCTCTTTACTACTTGTTGGAAGAATTCTAATTTTGTGGGTTGGGTTGGTTTTATAATCCAACAAAAACTTAAGTACCTTAAGCTGGAATTAAAGAAATGGAATTCGGAAGTGTTTGGCAATGCCTCATCTAGGCTTAAGGCTACAGAGGATGAATTGCATACACTAGACATCACTGCGATGGCTAGAGACCTACTTGTTTCAGAAAAGGACATAAGAAGGGAGGTTAGAGGTGAAGTGTGGAAGCTCTATAGAAGGGTGGAGTGGTTATGGCATCAGCAATTCAGATTGAATTGTTCCCTGCAGGGGGACAAAAATACTAGGTATTTTCATGTTATTACAAGTACTAGACAAAGTAGAAATATGATCAACTCCATTTCACTAAATGGTGTGTCCTATGAGGAACCTAGTAGAGTCAAACATGAGGTGATCCTTCATTTCAGGAATCAATTCAAGGAAAGTTGGGTGAATAGGCTTGTGTTGGATGGGGATTTCAAATCAATTGAAGGCAACTCTGTATCTCTCCACCTAGTTTCTGACTTCACTGAAGCAGAGGTTTTGGAAACCATCAAAGAGAGTACTGGTAACGAAGCTCCGGGCGCAAATGGGTTTAACTTGTTATGCTATCAAAAATATTGGAAAGTTATGAAGTAGGAGATCATGTAATTTTTTAGAGATTTCTACACAAACAATAGGATCACCTATGGTATCAACAGCTCTTTCATTACCCTCATTTCTAAGCTTGTCAATCCTATTAATCTGAGTAATTATAGACCCATTAGCCTGGTTGGTTCTTTATACAAAATTTTGGCAAAAGTCCTTGTGCATAGAATGAAGCCAATAATGCCCTCAATTATTGGTGAGACTCAGACAGCTTTTATAGGTGGAAGAAATATCATTGATAGGGTGTTTATTGCAAATGAAGTAGCTGATGATTGGAAGAAAGCCAAATGACAAGGGCTAATTATCAAGTTGGACTTTGAGAAAGCCTTTGATTCAGCAAACTAGGAATTCTTGTTCTCCATGTTGTCCAGTTTTGGTTTTGGGTCAAAATGGATCTCTTGGATGAAAGCCTGTATGTCTTCAGCCCCGAATCTCCATACTAGTGAATGGATCACCAACTAGTGAATTTTCTCAGCAAAGAGGCCTTAGGCAAAGAGACCCATTACCACCATTCATTTTCAATATTGTGGTTGAAGGGCTTAATATTCTTCTACCAAGGCAATTAATATTGGCATACTTAAAGGAGTTTTAGTTGGAGCTAATAAGCTCATTTTATCTCATTTCCAATTTGATGACGACTCTATTCTTTTCTGTGAAGCAAATTTGGATCAAGTGGTTATTATCAAAAGAATCCTTAGATGCTTTGAAGTTCTATCCGGTTTGAGAATCAATTACCACAAAAGTGTTGTTTCTGGAGTTGGTGTGGCGGAGGAGTCACTGCATTGTTTTGCACATCTCTTGCATTGCAAGGTGCTTAATTTACCTTTGAAATTTTTAGGGTTGCCTTTAGGTGCCAACCCAGGTAGGAAATCAACTTGGAAACCTGTGCTTGACAATGTTAGAGCAAGACTTTCAGGATGGGCGAGGAAAATGCTGTCCTTCGCTGGAAGATTAACTCTGATTAAGTCTGCCCTATCAAGTTTACCTGTGTACTAGCTTTCTCTCTTTAGGATGCCTGAAGGTGTGGCTCGTAACTTTGAGAAAATTGAGGCTGCTTTCCTGTGGGGTGGTATTGAATTAAAAAGGAATGTTCATTTGGTGAAATGGTTAAAAGTAACAAAGAGTGTTCCCCAAGGGAGTCTGGGCATCAGGAGGATTAGGGATGTCAATACTTGTCTGCTTCTCAAATGGTAGTGGAAATTTGGTATTCAAACTAATGCACTATGGAGGCAAGTTATATGTAGTAAATATAAGATAGAGGTAGACTGCTGGCATCCTCCTGTGAAATCTTCCTACAAACATTCTAGGGTGTGGAAGGACATTACATTCATACGGGTTCAGAGTAGGAACATATTCAACTACTCCTTGGATAATTGCCTAATCAAGGTGGGAGATGGCCGCAAAATCAAATTTTGGCATGATAAGTGGTGTGGAGTCACTTCCCTCAAAGATGTGTTCCCTTCTCTATTCACTTTCTCTTCTGCCAAGTCTGGTTCCCTTTACTTTTTTTATGCAACGAAAACTAGCTTTAGTAATTGGAACTTCATATATAGAAGAGCTTTATATGCTTGGGAATTGACTGTTAAAGTTAGACTATTTGCCTTGTTATCCTCTGCTCCTACATTAAGTCTTGAGTGTGTTGACAGTCTTCTGGCTTGGGCTGCTGCAGCTGCTGGTTCTAGTATCTTCTCTGTGTCTTCATTATACTCCTTTAGCACATCTCTTCTTGGGCCTCCTCTCAGCATGTGCAAGTTTATATGGAATCACACCTTACCTCCCAAAGTCCACTTTTTTGGTTGGTTGGCCTAGAAAAACAGAATTAAAACATCTGAATTCTTGCACAATTTTGGCATTCTAGGTAACAACTATTCCACCTCTTGCATCTTCTGCAATTCTACTCTAGAATCTGCTCATCATGTTCTGCTACATTGCACTTTCTCTTGGGCCATTTGGTCCTATGTGCTTTATGATTAGGGTCTTCAATGGTGTATTCCAATATTTGTGGCAGGTTTGCTCAATTGGTGGATGGGGGTGAATTTTAAGTGTTTACTCAGAAAAATTTGGAGAGCCATTCCCCTAGTTGTCCTCTGGTCTCTTTGGAAGCATAGGAATGAGTTTGTTTTCTCTAATGTCCATTCTAACTCGGCTGACCTGTGGGAACTCATCAAGGTCAGATTAGCTTTTTGGCTCAAAGCCTCTCTCAAGGACTTCCCCTTCTCTGTCAACGATATTGTTCTCAACTGGAGGCAAATAAGGGGCTGCCATTGAGTTGATTTGTCAAGCTATCAAGCTAGGTTTAGTTGATTTGTATGCCTTATTGTAGTGCTCTGTTGTGCTAAAAAGAGGGTCTGAGGGTTGAAGTTGTCTGCTAATGGTTTGCGAGCCTGCTAATAGTCTTGCTGATCTGCTAGTCTGCTAATTGTTCTGGTCTTACTCTGCCTTTCAGTAGAAGCTGGCTGCTTGTGGTTGTGTTGAAGTTGTTTTGTGGGTCTGTTTGTGCCCAACAGTGGCTATGGTTGTTTGTTTGTGCCCAGCTGTGGCTTTTGCTTTATCTGTTGAATTCTCACCAACTGGATGTTACTTGGTGACACATGTGCATGTTACTTTTCCATCAGTTTAAGCTAGTTAGTTACAACAACAATATTAGATTAGATTTGATGTACTTAATTTTTTACACATTTTTTCATACACTTTGATACAAGTGGGACTCACATAGTATAGTATTAGAAACTCATTTAAAATAATTTGTAAAAAATCAAGTACCTATATCTTTGCTCTAGTTGCATTGCGCCCTTGCGTGTGGAACCAATCCTCAATTGCTACATGAGTTGATAGTTCTCACAATATATTTGGTCTGTGTTTGGATAGAAAATTTGAAATAAGATTTGTGAAAAAAAAAAAGAGGAAAGATCAAAATACAAGGTAAATTTTTTTCATTTTTTTATTTTTATTTTTTCTTACACAATTTCCTCTACAAAAAGACTTAAGTTGATATAGAAGGTAGTACTGGAAAAAAAATGAATATATTTCATTTAACTAAGCAAATAGCTCTTAATAGAACTGAATAGATAAAAAAGATTTATGTAGCTAGTTGTACTTGATTGAGACACAATACTTAGTTTGGTTTGGTTTAATTACATAAATCTCTCCCCAAATTTTTAATCCAAACACACGCTTAAGGGGGTTTGATTAACTGAAATAATTTCGGGCATGAATATAATAAAGATTGGAGTGAGTCTGGAATGGAATAAAGTAGAAATGGTCATTCCCAATGTGTGGTGAAATGTAAGAATCAATGTAAAAGCGTGTGGCTAGCAACGAATTTTTTTGACGACAGAGGAGAGACAAGAGAAAAAGATGAATTTCTTGCCATGAGATTATAATTTCAAAAAATGAAATTTTCTTGTAAAAGCAAAAGTGTAAAGGGGACATTTTTGTCTAAAAAAAATTGAAGACCTTATTCTCCTATTGAAAATATCATTCTCTTATATTAATGAATAATGATTTAATCTAAAATGTATATTCTATCACTTTCTAGTGAATCAAATGAAGGAATTGACATTGACAAAATAATTATTTCATTCTAACATTTGTTCTAAAGAACTAAATACTATCTTTAACGCCTCTCTTACTATTCGTAACACGTACGCATGTGATTGCCAAAATCACATTTTTTCAAAAGCATAAAAAACACGAATTACAAGTAGGCTAACAACTATAACTAAATCAAGATTTAGGTTGTAACTCACGTGTTCATAAAGAGCATTTAGATATCAGCAATGTGAGATCTTAAGTTTAAGTCAACAGAGTGCGAAGTGGTGTCGAACTGTTGTCCTAATTTAACATTGTGATTTTTGTTCATTCATATGAAATAACGTGAGATTGAAAGACAATGAGTTTGTAGATGTTTTAAGTAGATAAATACAACTAACGGGGCTTGCGTGATTGTCCAAAACTTTTGTATTTCATTAAAAGATTAGTAGTTTGAATATCTGCCCACTAACGTATGATTGAAATTTTCTCTTCCACTTTGAAAGTGTCTTTCTTTTGATTATGTTCTTTGACATAGGTGGCCCAATATTAGGCCCATTGGGCCACAAAAGGAAATCCATCTATACTTTTTTTTTTGGGCCCAAGTTCTATATTCAAATTACTACAAGAAAACTGGGTATATGAGACGGAACTATTTGCGACGACACACTTGCCGTCTCAAAAAGTCACTTTTTGTGACGGCAGAAAATGTCGTCTAAAAAAAGCAGAGTATTTGCGACGACACCATTTGTCGTCTCAAAAAAGCAGAGCATTTGTGACGGCACTATTTGCTGTCTCAAAAAATGAGAGTATTTGCGATGGTATTTTCTGCCGTCGCAAATACTCTCATTTTTTGAGACGGCAAATAGTGTCGTTGCAAATGCTCTGCTTTTTTGAGACGGAAAATGGTGCCGTTGCAAATACTCTGCTTTTTTGAGACGGCATTTTCTGCCGTCACAAAAAGTGGCTTTCGTGTTTTTTTTAATGAATATTTTTAAAATTTTAAATATTTTTTTTAGATGTACCTTACTTAGATGTATCTAAAAAATAAAAAAAAAATGACTAAAATATATATTAAAAAAAATTAGTAAAAATAAATAAAAGTCCATCTAAAATACTTTATGATAACTTAAACCTGTAGAGGGTCAAAAATTAAACCTCAAATTAAGTATGGACCTAAGTGCCGGGGTCGCCCTTCTAAGGCGACCATGAATGATTGAAGGAGCATAGGCTAAAGCCCAAGGGAAGTGGCCCAACAGTGGGCCGAAGTAGATCTGACCTACCAAGGGTCCAAATGGACTCCACGAAGGAAAATGCCCAAGTCAAGTTGCAGAGGCAACACATGCAGTGGTAAAGTTACTGAGGCACTTTGCCTCAACACTGTCATTTCTAATATCTTCAGTTCCACCGCCATCCGAAGTTGCAGAGGGAGAGAAAAAGCCGACGCAACTAAGTTATAGAGGCAACACTTGCGACGAACAAGTTGCGGAGGCACTTCGTCCCAGCGCCGCCATTACAAGTAACGTCGGTGCCATCGCCATCTTAAGTAATGTCAGTACAAAACATTTCCGTATATATATATTTTTTTTATGAAAATGAAAAAAAATAAAAAATACTAAACATATTAGCCATGTTTGGAAATGAAAGGTCGGTTTTGAATACTTGGTTCTCTGTACATCTTGTCAGCGGTAGAGATGAATGCCCATAGTTTTCTCTTTATTTATTTATTTAGTTATTTTATTTAAATAAATGTTTCAACTATTGTTCGGTGTATCTCTGTTATCTAAGTATTATTAGTGTCTTTAATTAAAAAATAAAAAATAAAAAATAAATTATAATTATAATTTATAACATTTACTTAAAATACTAATTATTCTTATAATTCTGGAAATTATATCATGTCTCCTAAAATTTTAAATCGCATAACAAATAATCATTTTCATTAATCAACTATTAACTCAATTAATAGTTTTTAATGATATTTTCAATTAACAGTTTTTGTAATTTCATAGTTATATGGGAGGATAGTTAAGAATTTTTTTTTCTCTATGAATACTGTTAAATGACAAATTCTGACAGTGAAATATTTGTAACTTTTAAAATCATTAGAAATAATTTGTATTTTAAACAAATTTCAGAAGATGTATCTGTAATTTATCAAAAAAAAAAAAAAACTATAATTCACAAAAAATACTCTGATTAGAAATGTATGGCTGTGTTCAATAGGTGGTTCCTTGATCCATCTTGTCAATAGGTGGATGAATATCCATGGTTTTATTTATTTATTTATTTTGGTGGACAAAAATAAATTTGTTAGGTGGGGAGCAAAGTAGATTGACTTACACCCTAAATATAACCCATTAGGGGAGCAAGATTAATTTCAGAATGATAATCTGAGGATTGAGAGTGACTCCTATACTATGATAAGATTACATAGTTAGGGATTTGTAATAATCTTAAAAGGTTGATAATTGTTGACATATTGACCTTAATGTTATTCTTCCTATCAAAAGCTTAACCTCGATTGGGAAGTTGGTAAAAAGTTAACTTTTGGCTTTTTTTAGCCAAAAAAGTTAACTTTTTAGGTAGTGACTTGGGTAAAAAAATTAACTTTTTTAGCTAAAAAAGCCAAAAACTAACTTTTTAGTAGCTTGCCAAAGATCAAATTTTATGGTTGCTTCCTTTGCTTCATTTGGCCTCGTATTTTTTGACTTACAAAATAAAATAAATCAACAAAAAAGCTTATGCATTTCATTTTTTAGATAATTATGTTTGATAATTTTTTAGTATTTTTAATTTTATTGCAGAATGACCAATGTGTTATGGAGGGCAAAATGGTAAACATACATTACATCACAATAGTGTAATGCATTGGTTTGGTACTTATTTTTTTTTCATTTCTTTATCCATTTTATCCTTTGTTCTTATGATAATGCAAACTTTCATATCTGATACTCATTAAATTTAATCGAGTTGTAAACACTCAAGAATAAATTCAAACTTTTGCATTCGAATCATCTCAAGGGGCAACTAAAAATTTGTCTCATTGTTAATGTCGATGTCTCGAGATTAGTTAAGATGATCACAAACTGATTATCAAAAAAAAATTAATCTAGACTATTGTTAAAGAGACCTTTTGTTTCCTTCACCATATACATCCTATTTTTTTGTGTATTTATCTACAAAAATGCTATATGTCAAGTTTTAGTCACTTTTTATATAAGTGCTTAATTTGATGATT
>NW_021026408.1:485882-498026 GCF_004153795.1 Camellia sinensis | reverse complement strand
GTTTCGTACTCCGAGTGACGGAACGTGTCTCAATTCTCGGTCGCCGACACTCCGGATTATCCATGATGGAGTCTAGGCCTTGTTATGTCCATATGTGTATTCATTTCATATTGAGTCATGCAATTCGACTTCTCAGCCATCCTGCATCGAGATGTGTGATTGGCGGCACGAGGATCAAGGACTATACTCCCTGAATAGTAGTCATGCATACATATGTGAAAATACTTTGTCATGCCCCTTTGTTGCTCTCTATTGCAGCAAATCAGAAATTAGCAACCTTCTAGAGCCTGGCACGCATCCCAAGAATAATTGCAAACAGAGGCAAACCGGGGCATCGCAAGGGATTCTCCGCACAAGGCAACCCGAGCATGCATCATTCATCATTTGGAACAGAGCTGAGGCGGTCCATAGATTTGCGTGCCAATTTACTGCTTTCCTAGATTAATTTGTTAATTAATTAGGATTCTGTATTTATTCGGGACTGTATTATTTATTCATATGGGACTGTATTATTTATTCGGACCCTCTGCGCGAGGACAATATTGTAATAAGTGTGCGTGTGTGTGATGTATGTCTTCTAACCCCACATCTTTCTCCCTTTTATTTACCAGCTTATGATGGTTAGATTAGGGCATGTTTCAATTAACATACAGCATGATAGCATGTTTGCATTCATTCATCTGTTTTACATGCACCGGGCTTGGCGCATCATACTAACTACATTGCATTTCAATTCCGAGTTGAATACTTGTTAGTTGTAGCATTTTGCATGCCATCTTTAGAATAGCCGAGCCTATCTTAGTTGTATCTTGCATGTGTTGCATTAGGCATTTCTGTATAGTTAGGATCATGCATGGGTTTCTAATCAGCTTCTGTTTTGGCTTGGAGTAGTCGGTAAGTTTTATGCTTTAGCATCCTTGCATGCGTGTGAGTGACTGCCATGATAGTATGCTTACTATGAGGCTATGTGCTTATGTGATATAAACTGCCTGATTGCCTATGGGTGAAGGCTGGGTTATTTGAATTGGAACAATTCGTTGACTGTGAGTTTTAAGCCCACTAGATAGTGGCAAAATCATGTTTTCTAAGCCCATCCGAGGGTGGCAAATCCACGTCTTAGCCTACTTGCGGGTAGCACCATCAAACCATTTTCAAATAAACAAACATGAAATGTTTTGTTCCAATTCAGGCGACCCAGTCTATACTTGTATGATGTGCGCATCACATAGTAAATCTAGGCTAATAACTGGAATGAGAACGCATAATGTTTTCAAAAATAGATATCATGATTAGTAAAGACCGATCTTTGATCGGGCGAGCGGGGGTGCTCACGAAGTAACCTTCCCCAATCGTACCCAAGTTCCTGAGCCGAGGCAACTTTGGTGATGACGGACACGTGGCCTTAGGCAAACGAGTCAGGGTTTCCTAAATTTTTCCAAAATAAAACATTTAGGGGGCGACTCTGTATCTGGAAAAGCAGTCCATGTTTGGCAATTCTTTCAAAATCTGTTTTCTCAAAATGATTTGCCAGATTTGGACTCTTTGGTTCAGATTTAGAACAGTGACAATTTAAGAGTTCGAACTTGTAGTGAGCCCAAATGAACAGAACGGGGGATCATCCTCCCGGGGCGTTCGGGGACGTCTACACCATGAATATGGTCCACGGGTCGAAAGGGCTCCTGAAAAGCACTATCATGCAGTTGTTGGTTCCGCCAAAACCATAGGGATGAGATAACAGCCATGAAAGTTAGGGCCCAATTACTGTTGAAAGCAGCAGCCCAAGGAGGATTGCCTAGATTCACGTCAATCCATCCAGGTAAAAGAAGGGAAAAGAATTACAACCAATGTGAAGGAGGAATAAGCTCAAACCACACTCGTTTCGATCGTGGGAAATCTCGAAGAGCATGAAGTGAGGTCTTAGTATGGTGTAGACAGACAGGACAAGATGCATCAACACTCAAATGTCTTTGATGCTTCATGGCATTGGTTAAGAGATAGTCTCTTCGTGCGAGCCAAGTGAAGTGCTTCCATCGATTAGGCCCCTTAGTACGCCAGATCTGCTACCAGTCCCCTGTATGAGCAGCCCTTGGAGGAACTTGCTGTTGACAAGAATGGTAGGCTAATTTAGTGGAAAAAATTCCATTGGGGGAGTGCTTCAAACTTAACATGTCAGGATTGTCGGCAGTCGATCGAACCATTACCACATGCAAAGCATCCAAGTCTTCTCTAGATAACAAACAAGCCAATCTTGGCCAGTCCCAACCAGTGCCATCCGTCCAATAGTCACAAAGTTTAAGAAGCAGTTCATGTGTTGGGAGGGGAGAGAGGACACGCTGTTGAAGAGGGGAGTCACCCAACCATAAATCCGTCCAGAAATTTATTGTTCAGCCATTCCCAATAGCCAATGGGAACCATCTTTTAATACAGACGCACCCTTGGTGATACTACGCCAAAGTGTAAGAGGAGTAAGTGGGGCAAGGATCCAACAGTTTCCTTCCAACTGATAAATATTTAGTGCGGAGAGCAGTAGCCTAGGGTGCAGATTCATGTAACACATGTCAACCCAACTTGGCTAACAAGGCATTGTTTACATCTCTCATCTGTCAAAGTTCCAAGCCCCCATCTGCTTTTGGTTAGCACACATCCTCCCAAGCCACAACAGACATGCGCTGTTGTAATAACCCTGACCCCTGATTAACGTAATTCGTGCTTAATTATGCCTAACAATAATTTAGGAAGGATTTGGATCTTATTTGCATGTGTATTGCATTACTTATGTGTTCCTATCTATTTGCCATAAAATGATCTGTTCATGTTTTTGACTTTAAACTGCGAATTGAAAGCCTTATCGGCGTCCGAATCAGAAATCGACTTGATTTATGTGCTAGTTAGAATTTATAGAATTTTATGGTAGGTTTAATTAAAATTTGGTTCGGAGCGATTATTAGATTAAATCATGTTAATTTATACTTGTTTGAGTAAATTACCAAAATACCACTTGGTGGGGCCACTATCTAAACCAATGTTTAGACTTGAATTAGGTGTTTTGTTTTCATCACTCTTCTCCATCCACAAGACCAATTCGAGAGAGAGAGAGGGGGGGAGTAGGAGAATTTGAGTTCATCAAGAATTTGGCTAGGAAATTTGAAGAATTGAAGAAAGGATTGTATAATTAGGCTCCTACACCTTAACATTCAAGACATAAGGTAGAGAATTCATCTTCTCCATTGTGATTTTGAGTTACTTCTTGCATGGTTCATGGTGAATTAGAGTTTAGAGTCAAGTTTTGGTTCTAAATGTTGAATTGAGTAGGAATTCTTGCATGCATGTATACATCATGAAGTTTGAGGTTATTTTCATAAGAATTCGTTTTCATAAGAATTCTTGTATGCATGTCCACATTTTTGTTATAGTCCATGAACTCACCATGTTTTGAAGTTAAATCTTGCATTTGATCTTGTTTTAGAACTTTGGAGTTTTAAGGAACCCATGCATGTGTTGAATTTGCATTGTTCTTCATGTTCTTGAAGTCTATTTGAAAATTGTGTTTAATTGAACTGCCTTTGGGCTTTGATTTCTCAAATTGATTTTCAAAACATGTCATATTATGAGTTTACAAGTGTTTCCCAGAACATTAGCCCAAAAGGATCAAATTTGATGCATTGTAATTGAGTTTTGAGCTTGAGGTTCGAATCTGGAAATTCTAGATTTTGGACTCACGCTCGAGCGTACATACTGAGTTCATGCAGTACGCTCGAGTGGGTAAAATGACGCTCGAGCGGGAATTTTGTGTATCTAGTACTTTGCCTGTGTTTACAGTCCGCTCGAGCGGGGTAATGCACGCTCGAGCGAGGACTTATGTCTCACGCTCGAGCGGGTATCGAGCGCCCGTCGAGTGTGAATTTCATGCATCCAGTACTTTTACTGTAGCTTAAAGTCCGCTCGAGTGGAGTAATTCACGCTCGAACGGATTCCTTTTGTCTGTATGTCCGCTCGAGCGTAGAAGGCCACGCTCGAGCGGGACCCCTGTTTCAGCAAAATTTTGAAAAGTGTTTTAAAGCGTATCTCTGCATCCTCATTCCATCCTAGGCATTCGTAGGCTATGTTTTAGACTCTATAGTGAGGGTAAGAGATTAGAAACACACTAAGAGCCAACAAAATAAGTTTTGTACAATTAGAACGTGTGTTTCAAGTGTGTATCCGTTATGTGTCATGTAGGTCACGTGCCACGTCCTGTCTAATCGATCTACTCTGTCTGTCTGTCTCTAAGCCCACTGTGAGTAATAACTCTGTAAAGTTATGTTCAACCTAAGTATTTTCTGACTGGTATTGTATGATCTGTTTTCTGAAATACTATCTTACGAATTATGAATGAATGTCCAATTTTCTGAAAAATAATTGTGGCACCCTTAGTTCACGTGGCCCTCGTCCGGGGGTAACAATACCGTGGCCAGTCTACATGTCGCCCTTGCCCGGGGGTAACAATACCGCGGCCAATCTGCACGTGGCCCTTGCCTGGGGGTAACAATACCATGGCTACTTGCGTGCAAGATATGGACCTTTGTGGTCGTTGGTACCAACTACATATGTGGGTCTCTGGACCAATCTGATCTGATAGCTAATGGGTGTACCACGTATAATCTTATGCAAAATCTGAATATGCAAATGTATATGAATCTGTTTCTATTTTGAAGTCTGATTATGCTCTGAATTAAATACTGGATTCTAACTTGTGATGGGCATCATTCATATAACCCATTTACTCTGTTATTATTCACTGGACTTTCGCTCACAGTTTATATTATGTATGTAGGTGAGCCGGCACATGACCAGGGCCAGAGTTGACGGCCTTTTGTACTATTTTTGTCAGCCAACCGTTGTGCCTCACGAGGAGGTTCCGATCAAAGTCTCTTGCCATGGCTATTTTTTTTTGTATTGCATGCTAGTCTCTGTAACTGTTTGTAAAGTCAGATCTTGGGAAGTTCACTTCTGTAAATATGATGTAAATATTGTGTATCTGGACTGGCATGTTTATATATCTATAAATAAGTTTTAAAATGTTCCGTCCCATGTACGTTATCACAGCTCATTGGACCTTGTCTATTTTGTATTATTGCTTCCGTAGCCCTTTATTATTTGTTAATCTGTTCAGAGGCCTTTGGTAACCCACAGATTATTGGTCGGTTACAGTGCTAAACCTAAAGGGGCGGGTTTGGGTCGTGACAGCTGTTGCGTTTGATCACCACCCCAAAGAAAACGACGGTGATATTTGTCAATAGTTGAGCACACTGAACTAGGAAGATGGGTAGATTGCATAGCATAGGCAGGTATGGAGGAAGTGACTGATTGAATGAGAGTAGCTCGTCCAGCTAAAGATAGTTGACGAGCTTTCCACCCTACTAATCTGTCCCGAACCCAATCAAGGATGTGGTTATACGTTGTTTGGGAAACCCGATTGTGTAAGATAGGGACACCTAAATACTTACCCAAATTTAAAGCAATAGGTATGCCACCTTCCATACTCAGATGCTGCTCAGTTTGTCTAGGAACACTTGGAGGGAAAAAAATTCTAGATTTCTGAAAATTTACTCTCTGGCCCGATGAAGCGCAGAAAGATTGCATAGTGTGTTTAATGACCGGCATTTGCCTGCTAGAAGCCTCCCCAAACAAAAACATGTCATCCGCAAAAAAGAGATGTGAAAAGTTAAGCCCTTGCTGAGAGATTTTAACTGGTTTCCATTGCCGCTAGGCAACCGCCTCAGAGATGCTCTGCCCCAATTTTTCAAGGCAAAAGAGAAAAAGATAAGGTGAGAGGGGGTCCCCTTGACGTAGGCCTCTAGAGGGTTGGAAATAAGGAGCGATCTCACCATTCCAAAGAATTGCAAGTTGTGTCGTAGACACACATTGTAGAATTAGCGAGGTCCATGAAATAGGGAACTACATTTCATTTAGCACCTGTTCTAAGAAACTCCATTCTATTCGGTCGTATGCTTTTTCCAGATCGATTTTAATGGAAACTCTAATAAGGGAGCTCTAATGAGGGTGGGCCCACCTTCACATAGGCACTCTCCATATCATTAGAGTTGCATTAGTTGAACAAAGAGTTTCTCTTTGCCTTCTCTACTTGACTCCCTCTTTACAACAATCAAAATTCACCCTAAGAGAATCCAATGACTCATATCACTCCAAAAAAAAATTACTTTTTAATTTTTAATTTTTTTAATAAAGTGACCTAAGCCGTTAGATTCTCTTAAAGTGAATTTTAATTGTTGCAAGGAGAGAGTCAAGTAGAGAAAGTAACGAGAAAATCCTTACTCGCATTAGAGCTCTCAAATTAGAGCTCTCAGACATTATTATTATTATTATTTTATTCTCTGTTATATCATTAGAGCTCAATTAGAGTTTTAAAATTAGGGATGCATCATTGTTGAACAATTTATTCCTTTTGTTTGTTGACAGGATAGAAAAGCGATGACATCAGCAAAAATATAAGCTAAAATGCCAAGTTGACCCTTCTAGTCTGTATTTTAGTCACCCTCGACTCTCCTCTCTTCCACTTGTTTGTTTTGTAAGAAGTACTCCATGCAACTCAAATCAATGAACTTTCACAAACTTAGAACCAGTCATAATTTTTTCAATTAAAAAAATAGTTGCATTGTTAAATTTTGCAAGAATTTTGGTTTAGTTCCAATTCACTTTGTGAGAAGAGAATGTATAAAATTAAATAGATATCAATTCTAGATGCATTCTTTCTTCCTGAAACTGGACTCCCATTTCAGCTTTGTTGTTATGGACAAACTACATTATTGGAAGTTAATGGAAGCTAGGATATGTCTTACAATCAATTTCCAATACGTTTTGTGATTACAGAGCATAACATAAGCCAAAAGCATAAATCAACATAATAAATTAATAAGAAAGGAAGACCCACCTTCTCATTACACCCTCATCTTCTTGACCGAAGCACCATCACCGTCCATTCTTTCCCTTACCTCCCCTTTCTCATTCTCGCCCGCAAGCTTACTCTCCTCCGATTGTTGATTGTGATTGTTGGGTTTTGATCGTCTATTGCATGACCACTTGCCATTGAGCGTTCCTCTCTTCTCTCCTTATATATTTTCTTCTATCTTTTTCTCTCAAACTATAGTTGAATTTTTTGGTGGGCTTTGACTTTGATGGAGTAATGGTGGGAATGGTGGTTGTTAATTGGTAGACGGATAGTGGTGATGAAGAGCATGAACACAGAGAGAGAGAGAGAGAGAGAAAGGTTTTGTTAAGAGGTGGGTTAGAAGTCACTTTTTAAGTTTTAATTCATTTTGAGTCATATTATCTTTCATATTTTCTACACGATTTTTTAAAAAAAGTTTACAAAAATTAAAAAATCAATTTTTAATCATCTTTTCAAAACACCTTGAAGAGAGGAGATCGTAAGGGTGTAATGGTAAACTTACTACAAAAAGATTGGGAATAATCTAAATAAGTGTATTTTTTGACTTTTTACAAAAGATATGTAGAAAAATAGAGATGTGATGTGACCCAAATAAGTGCACTTATTTAGTTTATGCCAAACAAACTATTAACAGTGTGATTTCATATAATAGAGGGGATGCAATGTGATTTCAAAAGAATACAGGTGGTGTCGTAGATGATGTGTAAAAAATATAAAAGATAATGTGATTCAAAATAGGTTAAAAATTAAAAGATAACTTTTAACAATCTTTCTAAAATAACTTTAGGTTGTTGCACTAACTAAAATGCAAAAAACCAAGGGGGGAGGGGGTGGTGGCTTGTTGGTAAGCCAACCCACACCCAGTACTTGGGATTGATACTTTAGAGGTTGTGTTAGCAAATGCATAGTACTCCTGTTGCATAATAGTTTGGGACACCTGTTATGGCAAAGTAGTTGACATCTACCAGTATCCCAATGAGGGGTTACATTCTTTGGGTTGTATTAAATTTGGCTGACAATCAATTATGTCGGGGTCAGAGTTTGAGAAAGTAATGATGCCCCCAAGGAGCATCCTTTTGTGGCATGAAGTTAGAATAACCTTATCCATAACGTCTGGTCAATCATTACAGATTTTCTATCATTCTCTATTTGGTTTGGTTTTCAAAATATGTTTTCTGATTTTTTTTTTAATTTAAAATTAATTTAGTAAAAATAATAATAAATCAATGGCGAATTACATTAATAGTTCTTATAGTTTGGAGTTTGTGTCACTTTGATCCCTGATATTTTAATTGTGATACGTTTGATCTTGAATTTTGAATCTTGTTCTAAATAAAGACAATTGAAAACTTCGTTGCTCCATTTCAAGGGTAAAGTCAATTTGGTCAAATATAAACTAACTTGACAAAAATAAATTTAAAAAATATATTTTTGAATTTTTTAAAATTATTTATATCCATCAAAGATAAAATTATATACAAATAATAAATCTTTTACATTTTTTTTAAATTTTTTTACCAAATTAATTTTTAGTATGTGTTTGGATGATGATCATATAATGGGTGGTTGTTTTTATTAATATTTTTGGATAATTATCATATAATGGATAGTTGTGTTTATTATTAACATTTATTTATTTGTTGGTTATCATATAATGGATATAATCGATATGTTTAATATATAAAATATTTTTAATTTTGGATTTTTTGATTTAATGAATTGTTTAGGTGCCGTTTGGTAACACTTACGTTTTCAGTTTTCAGTTCATACTTACAAAAATTTAAAAAACTCAAATAAAAACTTGTTTGGTAAATTTCTCAAATGAAACCTAAATGTATGGTGTCTGATAATACGATTCAATACTTAAAATTAAATTGATTAAGTGATAATCAATTAAGTTCATTTGATAATCATAATTGATATCACTTAAAAATTTAAGTATCTCTTAAAATGTAGACTAAAATTTAAGAAAATTTTAAGTCATATAAAAGTTATTTAATTCTAACTAAATTTATAAATACTAAGGTGGCATTTGATAACGCTTACGTTTTCAGTTTATACTTACAAAAATTTTAAAAGCTGTCATAAAAACTTGTTTGATAATATTTTGGTTTATAAACCAGTGGTCTCAGTTTATAAATTTGGCCAAAATTTGTAAACTCAAAAAATGAGTTTACGTTTTCAGTTTTCGATTTTTTTTTTTTTGACCACCCATCACTCGCCACCACTTGCCACCATTTTCCACCACCGTCTTCCGCCGCCACCACCCACGACCACCCTCCACCATAGTCTTCTGTCGCCTCCACCCACCACGGGCTTCTGCCGCCACCACTCACCACCACTATCTTCTGCCATTACCACTTTTCACCACCTTCTTCTGCTGCTACCACCCGCCACATGCCACCACTTTCCACCACCGTCTTCTACCACCATCACCCATCACCTGCCACCATTTTCCACCACCACCACCCGCCATCATTTTCCACCACCGTCTTCCGCCGCCACCACTCGTCACCACCCGCCACCACTTGTCATTTCTCACTCTTTTTTATATTTTTAAATTTTTTAAAACATTTTGTCTAAACCAAACGTGTTTGTAGTTTATGTTTTTCTAAAAATAAACAAAAAATAAACAAAAATCAATTTATAATTTTTTTTAAATATAAATTGAAAACGTAAACGTTACCAAACAGGCCCTTAATAATAACATCAAAAATGTTGTCGTGTTTGACTTTTGAAAAAACAGAAACTAATTTAAAAAAAACTATTTCTACCCTCTCAAATGAGAAAATTATATAACAATGATGTGTGTTTTAATTTTTTTTTCACCAATTTAATTTTTAGTTTCTTAGAAAAAAAATTGAAAATATATTCTGAAAACTAAACCAAACATAACTTTATAACCAAGAAAATTTCAACATTATTCATTAAAAAAAATGTTATTACATTTCAAATAACATACAAGTTAACTAACACAAAATAAGTTATATGACAACTTTATTCTTGAAAAGGACCGTTTGAAAATGAAATATCTTTAATTATTCTTGTTTGGAATAAGATTTAAAATTCAAGATTAAATGTATTATAATTGAAAAGTCAGAAATTAAAATAACACAAATCCCAAATAATAAGGACTGTCAGTGTAATTCGCTCATAAATATAAAACACTCATCATTTTCATACGATTTTAAATTTTTTAATGGCAAAAATAAATTTAAAAAATATCTTTTTAATGTTTAATTTTGTCAAAAATAATTTATTTTTTTTAAAAAAAATTAATTAATTTTGAAATTGAAACCAAACAGAGATGGTACAAATGGTAGGAGTTTGAAAATACAAACATCTTAAGATGCAATTAAACAACCGAAAGTGTATTAAGACCCAAAAAATATATATAATTTTGGGAGAAAAAAAAAAGATTCCATGGCCAAGTTGATGAACATACCTTGATCAGGTCCAACCTTCCATTGTCGCCCAAATAAAGAACCATTACAGCTATCATAGGCCTTGGTGTTGTTGGTGACCAGCCTGTTACAAAAACCCAGTGACATTGGGTTAGGCCAACTGGGGTTTAAATCATTAGTTTTAGGACCAATGAGTTGATTGTCTTATTCGCGGTTGTCAATTTGGTTCCCCTTGACAAAAAGAAACTAAGTGGGCATGCCTTTATGCCTTTTTGTATAAGGTACGATCACATATAATTTGTATGCAGTTACACTTTAACTATAAATCCTAGGATATTTTGATGGGGAAGACATTCAAGTGGTAATCCTTAATGATAGTCTTTGAATCTATAAACAAAAGCATATGGAGAAACAGGAGGAAATGGCGGTTGGATTCCGGTGGTGAATCAATGAAGAGGAGGCGGAACTCGGGAAAAAATAGCAAGGATTGGTCTATTTACTGTGTTTATGGACAATTTACCAAGGTCAATGGATGCTAAATCATTGTTCAAACTTTTCACAAAGTTTGGCATCGTTCAAGATGTCTTCATCCCTTTCAAAAGACGGAAAACGACAAACTCAAGATTTGGCTTTGTGAGATACGGCTGCCATGTAGCCTCAGATATCGCCATACAAAAAGCAAATGGACTTTTGGTAGATGACAGGGTACTCGAAGTGAAATACGTCATTCATGACAAGAACTCAAAGGATGTGCATAGCAGGGGTCAGCCCCAGACCAGCAGAGAGGCTTTTGACCTACATAGAAGCAAGGGTAAAATACCTTATATTGGCCACAGATCGTTTGCAGAGGTACTAAAAGAGGTCACAAGATCTGCAGCTGGAACAGCAGTCATGACCATCAAAGTCAATAAAGATGGTCATGGTTGGTTATATGAAAGTGTACTCATCAAACTGCACTCGGATTATTCCATTCACAGCATCAAAAAGGCCCTGAAGGAGAAGGGGTTAGATCAAGTTGTGGTCAGAGAGGGGGGAGGTCGCGATGTAGTCTTGATCTTCAAATCCCAGGAGGAGTTGAAGTCCAATATACATAGTATCAAGGAATGGTTTCAAGCCTGGAGTCTGTTTGTGTTGGAACGGAACCCAGGAGTCCATATAGAGTAGGAGAGATGTGTGTGGTTGAGGCGCCAAGGTATACCCTTAAACCTCTGGAACAGGAACACACTAAACAACATTGGCTTTTTGTGGGGGACAATCCTTAATTTGGAGGGTGATATTAGCCGTCCGGAGTCATTTTCCTATTCTAGTGTCAAAGTTGTTACTTCGTGCATGGAGCTCATTAACAAAACCATAAACCTGGAGTGCAAGGGTAAACTACACCCAATACTTGTCTATGAAGATCATCTTGGCAACTCAGAGGAGACCTCTAGTTCAACAGTGGAAGATTGCGGCTTTAATGTTAATTTATATAGGGTAGTGGAAGCTACTCCTACTGAGGAGTGTTGCAAGGGGAAGGGAGATGAAAATGAGGTGGTAGCAAGATATGATCTGTCTAGTGCTGTGGCTTCTCCCTAATGAGATGGCAAAGATGAAGGAGCTTATTCAAGGTTATAGTAAAGAGGGGGTGGACACAGTGGTTGAGGAGACGCAGTGTGATGTGGAGTTCAGGAGCATTGAACTTAATTGTTTATGGCTTTTTTGTTTTGTTTTTTTTTTTTTTTTTTTTGGTGCAGGAAAAAAGTAAAAAAAAAAAAACCCCAAAAAGAAAAAGAAAAAAAAAAAAAAAAAAAA
>NW_021026408.1:449145-485732 GCF_004153795.1 Camellia sinensis | reverse complement strand
TTTTACGGGCATGGCAATGTATTTTCTTCAGGGAGTGTAGTCCTCGATCCTCGTGCCACCAATCACGCATCTCGATGCATGATGGCCGAGGAGTCGAAATGTGCAACTCAATATAGAATGAATGCACATGAAAATTCAACTAAAATCTAACTCCATCATGGATGATCCGGAGTGTCGGTGACTGGGGAATTGAGACACGTTCCGTCACTCGGAGTGTGAAACGTACCTCGTTTCCCGTGCCCGGGCTAACTCCTATCCCAAACACAATGCAATATGCATGACATGCATGAATGCAACTAATATACAACCTAGCATGCACAATGCTATGAAATGGCATACATGATGCACGAGGTAACATGGCATACACAATGCACTAACATACGGCCTACCATACACAATGCTATGAAATGAAATGGCATACACAATGCAATATGGGCTTACACCAACATGAGTGGACCTCAGCCGCACTCACATAGGAGGCCATTAGATGAAAATGAGACACTCGAGATGCGTGCACACGTGCACGCAAACCGAGGACCGAACCTAAGGCACAAATGCCACTCTAACAAAGCATGGCAAGGTATGAAACATGATATGAAAACATGCAAATTTCAGTACCAAAATATGATGCAAAACAGCCCCGAAACATGGAAACATGGCACCCGATGCATGAAATGAGACCCGAAACTCGAAACTAGGCGCATGGAATGACTTATAGCTATACAAAGCATGCCTTATTTGAATATGAAGCATAAATACAGAATCAAGGAAGTCCCAAAACATGCATATTTCCAGTTTTAATCAAGGCCAAAAAGTGAACACAAATAGGGCTAAGTTAACATGCAAAAATGGCCCCAAAAGAGAGATAAAGAAGCAAGTAGCAGCTTCTGGCCCTAAAAAATGAAGATCCCTTCAACAAAGTTGAAGAGGGTCTCAAAACAAGGTATTTTACAGTTTATGGCCGGGCTCAAAACAGTGCACAAGTAAGCTTAAAATACTATGCAAGAAATAGGCCTAAAAGAAGGTTTAAACACAAAGTGTAAAAAGAGAGCCTCAAACAGCAAAAGACCCTTGATCAAACATGAAGAGTGGGTCAAAATATGACTATTTTCAGTTCGGGTCTGAGCCCAAAAATACAAGCACAAGGGGCTAACAAAACATGCAAAAATAAGGCCAAAAGAGGGATAAAGAGGAAAGTGACAAAAGGAAGCCTCAAACAGTAAAGATCCCTTCAACAATGTTGAATAAGGGCTCAAAATAAGCCACTTTTCAGTTTATAACCAAGCTTGAAACAATTTAAAAATGAGCCTAAAATACCATGCAAGAAAGAGGCATACAAGAGAGGTAAAGAAGCAAGTGTAAAAAGGAAGCCTCAAACAGGGAGAGGCCCTTAAACAAACATGAAAAGGAGCTTAAAATAATGCTATTTTCAGTTAGGGTCGGAGCCCAAATATACAAGCAAGAGGAGGTAATATATTGAGCAAAAATAGGGCCAAAGAGAGGGATATAAGACTTACCCTTGAAGACCAATGCTTCAACAACTCTTGACTTGATAAAAGGTGCTCCTTGCCTCTGGAAAACCAGCTCCAAGTGTTGGAAAGGATGGTGGGGAGGTGGTGCTATGTGGTGGTGTAGAAAGGGGCAAAAAAAAAAACAAAAGGGTTTTGATGCTTGGAATATAGAGAGAGAGAAATTAAATGTAGGAGGCTTAAACAAAATTTTTTTCTAACCCAAAATGCAGCTGGAGCTGCTGGTTTTATAGAGGGAGGAATGGAGGAAAAGGGGGGAAAAATGGGAGGGAAAATCAATTCAAATTTCTCCCAAAAAATAGGCCTAAAAGAGAGATAAAGAGGCAAGTGGTAGCTGCTGGCCTCAAACTGAAGAGAGCCCTTCAACAAAGTTGAAGAAGGGCTCAAAACAAGACACTTTACAGTTTACATCAAGTCACGAAACAGCTCACAAATAAACCTAAAATACCATGCAAAAATAGGCCTAAAAGAGAGTTAAAGAGGCAAGTGATAGTAGGAGACCTCAAACAGCAAAAGGTCCTTAATCAAACATGAAAAGGAGCTCAAAATATGACAGTTTGGGTCGGAGCCCAAAAATTCTTGCAAGCAAGGCTTAGATATAGAGTAAGATAGGAACAAAAAAGAGAGAAAAGAAGCTTACCCTTGAAGACCAATGGACCAGCAGCTCTTGGTCTAAGAAATGGTGCTCCTAAGCTCTGAAAAATAGCTCCAAGTTGTTGGAATGGATGGTGGTAGGGTGTATACCAAAAACCGGGGCAAACGGAGGTGGTTAAGCGGTCCCGAACCGAGGCACACGGCCGTCGGCTCCGAAAAACCGGAAACCGGGCTCCAAACGGGAAAAATGGCCTACGACCATGAAACGTAGCCTACGGCCACTGAGAGATGACCTACAAGACCTCTCCATCCCTTTGGGAAGAGAAAACAGAGAAAAGGGAGCCTGGTTCGCAAATCGAGGCAAGACACGAAAGAGCCCGGAAGTCCGGAGGCAAGGCTCGCAGCCGAGACGCTGAAACTTTTGAACGAGCACAATATGCACCATCACCGAGCGCTCAATCGGTGACGTCTGAGTCTTAAGGTCGGTCAAAAATGAGGTGTCTACACTAGACAAAGTAGAAATATGATCAACTCCATTTCAGTAAATGGTGTGTCCTATGAGGAACCTAGTAGAGTCAAACATGAGGTGATCCTTCATTTCATGAATCAATTCAAGGAAAGTTGGGTGAATAGGCTTGTGTTGGATGGGGATTTCAAATCAATTGAAGGCAACTCTGTATCTCTCCACCTAGTTTCTGACTTCACTGAAGCAGAGGTTTTGGAAACCATCAAAGAGAGTACTGGTAACGAAGCTCCGGGCGCAAATGGGTTTAACTTGTTATGCTATCAAAAATATTGGAAAGTTATGAAGTAGGAGATCATGTAATTTTTTAGAGATTTCTACACAAACAATAGGCTCACCTATGGTATCAACAACTCCTTCATTACCCTCATTCCCAAGCTTATCAATCCCATTAATCTGACTAATTATAGACCCATTAGCCTAGTTGGTTCTTTATACAAAATTTTGGCAAAAGTCCTTGTGCATAGGATGAAGCCAATAATGCCCTCAATTATTTGTGAGACTCAGACAGCTTTTATAGGTGGAAGAAATATCATTGATAGGGTGTTTATTGCAAATGAAGTAGCTGATGATTGGAAGAAAGCCAAACGGCAAGGGCTAATTATCAAGTTGGACTTTGAGAAAGCCTTTGATTCAGTGAACAAGGAATTCTTGTTCTCCATGTTGTCCAGTTTTGGTTTTGGGTCTAAATGGATCTCTTGGATGAAAGCCTGTATGTCTTCAGCCCCGGATCTCTATACTAGTGAATGGATCACCAACTAGTGAATTTTTTCTGCAAAGAGGCCTTAGGCAAAGAGACCTATTATCACCATTCATTTTCAATATTGTGGTTGAAGGGCTTAATATTCTTCTTACCAGAGCAATTAATATTGGCATACTTAAAGGAGTTTTGGTTGGAGCTAATAAGCTCATTTTATCTCATTTCCAATTTGATGACGACTCTATTCTTTTCTGTGAAGCAAATTTGGATCAAGTGGTTATTATCAAAAGAATCCTTAGATGCTTTGAAGTTCTATCCGGTTTGAGAATCAATTACCACAAAAGTGTTGTTTGTGGAGTTGGTGTGGCGGAGGAGTCACTGCATTGTTTTGCACACCTCTTGAATTGTAAGGTGCTTAATTTACCTTTGAAATTTTTAGGGTTGCCTTTAGGTGCCAACCCAGGTAGGAAATCAACTTGGAAACCTGTGCTTGACAATGTTAGAGCAAGACTTTCAGGATGGGCGAGGAAAATGCTGTCCTTCGCTGGAAGATTAACTCTGATTAAGTCTGCCCTATCAAGTTTACCTGTGTACTAGCTTTCTCTCTTTAGGATGCCTGAAGGTGTGGCTCGTAACTTTGAGAAAATTGAGGCTGCTTTCCTGTGGGGTGGTATTGAATTAAAAAGGAATGTTCATTTGGTGAAATGGTTAAAAGTAACAAAGAGTGTTCCCCAAGGGAGTCTGGGCATCAGGAGGATTAGGGATGTCAATACTTGTCTGCTTCTCAAATGGTAGTGGAAATTTGGTATTCAAACTAATGCACTATGGAGGCAAGTTATATGTAGTAAATATAAGATAGAGGTAGACTGCTGGCATCCTCTTGTGAAATCTTCCTACAAACATTCTAGGGTGTGGAAGGACATTACATTCATACGGGTTCAGAGTAGGAACATATTCAACTACTTCTTGGATAATTGCCTAATCAAGGTGGGAGATTGCCGCAAAATCAAATTTTGGCATGATAAGTGGTGTGGAGTCACTTCCCTTAAAGATGTGTTCCCTTCTCTATTCACTCTCTCTTCTGTCAAGTCTGGTTCCCTTTACTTTTTTTATGCAACGAAAACTAGCTTTAATAATTGGAACTTCCTAGATATAAGAGCTTTATATGCTTGGGAATTGGCTGTTAAAGTTAGACTACTTGCCTTGTTATTCTCTGCTCCTACATTAAGTCTTGAGTGTGTTGACAGTCTTTTAGCTTGGGCTGCTGCAGTTGCTGGTTCTAGTATCTTCTCTATGTCTTCATTATACTCCTTTAGCACATCTCTTCTTGGGCCTTCTCTCAGCATGTGCAAGTTTATATGGAATCACACCTTACTCCCCAAAATCCACTTTTTTGGTTGGTTGGCCTAGAAAAACAAAATTAAAACATCTGAATTCTTGCACAATTTTGGCATTCTAGGTAACAACTATTCCATCTCTTGCATCTTCTGCAATTCTACTCCAGAATCTGCTCATCATGTTCTGCTATATTGCACTTTCTCTTGGGCCATTTGGTCCTCTGTGCTTTATGATTAGGGTTTTCAATGGTGTATTCCAATATTTGTGACAGGTCTGCTTAATTGGTGGATGAGGGTGAATTTTAAGTGTTTACTCATAAAATTTTGGAGAGCCATTCCCCTAGTTGTCCTTTGGTTTCTTTGGAAGCATAGGAATGAGTGTGTTTTCTCTAATGTCCATTCTAACTCGGCTGACATGTGGGAACTCATCAAGGTCAGATTAGCTTTTTGGGTCAAAGCCTCTCTCAAGGACTTCCTCTTCTCTATCAACGATATTGTTCTCAACTGCAGGCAAATAAGGGGCTGCCATTGAGTTGATTTGTCAAGCTATCAAGCTAGGTTTAGTTAATCTGTATGCCTTACTGTAGTGCTCTGTTGTGCTAAAAAGAGGGTATGAGGGTTGAAGTTGTCTGCTAATGGTCTGCTAACCTGCTAATAGTCTTGCTGATCTGCTAGTCTGCTAATTATTCTGGTCTTACTCTGCCTTTCAGTAGAAGTTGGCTGCTTATGGTTGTGTTGAAGCTGTTTTGTGGGTCTGTTTGTGCCCAACAGTGGCTATGGTTGTTTGTTTGTGCCCAGCTGTGGCTTTTGCTTTATCTATTGGATTCTCACCAACTGGATGTTACTTAGTGACACCTGTGCATGCTACTTTTCCATCAGTTAAAGCTGGTTAGTTGCATCAACAATATTATATTAGATTTGATGTACTTAATTTTTTACACATTTTTTTCATACACTTTGTTGCAAGTGGGACTCACATAGTATAGTATTAGAAACTCATTTAAAATAATTTGTAAAAAATCAAGTACCTATATCTTTGCTCTAGTTGCATTGCGCCCCTGCATGTGGAACCAATCCTCAATTGCTACATGAGTTGATAATTCTCACAATATATTTGGTCTATGTTTGGATAGAAAATTTGAAATAAGATTTGTGGAAAAAAAAAAGGAGGAAAGATCAAAATACAAGGTAAATTTTGTTCATTTTTATTTATTTATTTTTTTCTTACACAAATTCCTCTACAAAAAACTTAAGTTGATATAGGAGGTAGTACTGGAAAAAAAAAAGAATATATTTCATTTAACTAAGCAAATAGCTCTTAATAGAACTGAATGGATAAAAAAGATTTATGTAGCTAGTTGTACTTGATTGAAACACAATACTTAGTTTGGTTTGGTTTAATTACATAAATCTCTCCCCAAATTTTTAATCCAAACACACGCTTAAGGGGGTTTGATTAACTGAAATAATTTCAGGCATGAATATAATAGAGATTGGAGTGAGTCTGGAATGGAATAAAGTAGAAATGGTCATTCCCAATGTTTGGTGAAATGTAAGAATCAATGTAAGAGTGTGTGGCTAGCAACGAATTTTTTTGATGACAGAGAAGAGACGAAGAGACAAGAGAAAAAGATGAATTTCTTGTCATGAGATTATAATTTCAACAAATGAAATTTTCTTGTAAAAGCAAAAGTGTAAAGGGGGCATTTTTGTCTAAAAAAATTGAAGACCTTAGTCTCCTATTGAAAATATCATTCTCTTATATTAATGAATAATGATTTAATCTAAAATGTATATTCTATCACTTTCTAGTGAATCAAATGAAGGAATTGACATTGACAAAATAATTATTTCATTCTAACATTTGTTCTAAAGAACTAAATACTATCTTTAACGCCTCTCTTACTATTCGTAGCCTCTCTTACTATTCGTAACACGTACGCATGTGATTGCCAAAATCACATTTTTTCAAAAGCACAAAAAACACAAATTACAAGTAGGCTAACAACTATAACTAAATCAAGATTTAGGTTGTAACTCACGTGTTCATAAAGAGCATTTAGATAGCAGCAATGTGAGATCTTAAGTTTAAGTCAACAGAGTGCGGAGTGGTGTCGAACTGCTGTACTAATTTAACATTGTGATTTTTGTTCATTCATATGAAATAATGTGAGATTGAAAGACAATGAGTTTGTAGATGTTTTAAGTAGATAAATACAACTAACGGGGCTTGCGTGATTGTCCAAAGCTTTTGTATTTCATTAAGGCTGTGTTTGGTTGGAGGATTTGGAGAGAGATTTGGAAAAGGAAAGAGAAAAGGTATGTGAAACTATGTGAAATTTAGGCATATTTTATTTTTATTTCACCTACCTTTTCCATTTCCCTTTCCAAATCCCTCCTCAAATCCCCCAACCAAACACAGCATAAGGGATTAGTAGTTTGAATCTCCCCATGATTGAAATTTTCTCTTCCACTTTGAAAGTGTCTTTCTTTTGATTATGTTCTTTGACTTAGGTGGCCCAATATTAGGCCCATTGGGCTACAAAAGGAAATCCATCGATACCTCCCCCTCCCTTTTTTTTTTTTTTTGCGCCCAAGTTCTATATTCAATGAGACACAATCCAAGTACGGCTGCTCAAAGAGTTAAACTTCTTAAAAAATTAATAATTTTTCCCCAGTTGTAATAGTTGGTTAACTAATATTTTTAATCTTAAATTAAAATTTGAAATTTACATTCATTCAAATAGATACTTAGGCTATGTTTGAATCCGATTTTGAGTGTGTAAATAATACACAGATTATGATTGGTCTGAAATAGTGGAGCCCATAACTTTAAATGAGATCAACATACTTTGAATATAGGACTTATTGTTTTTGGATCAATAAGAACTTATGTATTATTTACATTTTCAAAGTGTATGAACAAATTCATTTTCGTTATGTTTGAACCCTCCACCCTTTTACTGCAGTGTGTTCGACTTTTTAAAAATGTTTGTTGTCATTCTTGCATTTTTGGTTTTTATTATTCATGTATTTTCAAAAACAAAAATAATGATAATTTTGAAAACATTCATTATTTTTAGAGAATTTTTTTTAAGGTACCTGATATTAAGATTTTATAAGATAAAGGATATACAGTATTTTAATAATAGTTAAGGTTTCTCAATATTTTCACAGAAAAAATTCAACTAAGAGATATTTTGCTTAACTCAAAGAAATTTCTCTAATTTCACAGAGAAATTTTGAAATTTCTCTGTGATCATACCAGAGAAATTTTGAAATTTCTCTATAAAAATTGATATTTCTCTGAGTCGGAACCGAAATTTCTCTGAGTCAAATTTTCTCTGTGAAAATGTTGAGGGACCTTAGCTAATAAAAAAAAAATTCTTGGACCTTTCCTACTATACAAAGTTGGAGATGAATGTTTCACTAATTTTCTCTTATTTTTATATATTATTTTTATTATTATTTTTTTTTTGCAAAAATAGATTTCGAAGATTTGAAAATATATATATTTGGTTTTTTTTGATTGTTATATTATTATTTTTTTTAAAAAAAGTAGTTTTTGAAAACATTTCCGTATATATATATTTTTTTTATGAAAATGAAAAAAAATAAAAAATACTAAACATGTTGGCCATGTTTGGAAATGAAAGGTCGGTTTTGAATACTTGGTTCTCTGTACATCTTGTCAGCGGTGGAGACGAATGCCCATAGTTTTCTCTTTATTTATTTATTTATTTATTTTAAATAAATGTTTCAACTATTGTTCGGTGTATCTCTGTTATCTAAGTATTATTAGTGTCTTTACTTAAAAAATAAAAAATAAAAAATAAATATTTACTTAAAATACTAATTATTCATATAATTCTGGAAATTATATCATGTCTCCTAAAATTTTAAATTGCATAACAAATAATCATCAACTGTTAACTCAATTAATAATTTTTAATGATATTTTCAATTAACAGTTTTTGTAATTTCATTGTTATATGGGAGGATAGTTAAGAAATTTTTTTTTTCTATGAATACTGTTAAATGAAAAATTCTGACAGTGAAATATTTGTAACTTTTAAAATCATTAGAAATAATCTGTATTTTAAACAAATTTCAGAAGATGTATTTGTAATTTATCCAAATAAAAAAAAATAAAAAAACTGTAATTCACAAAAAATACTTTGATTAGAAATGTATGGCTGTGTTCAACAGGTGGTTCCTTGATCCATCTTGTCAATAGGTGGATGAATATCCATAGTTTTATTTATTTATTTATTTATTTTGGTGGACAAAAATAAATTTGTTTGGTGGGGAGCAAAGTAGATTGACTTACACCCTAAATATAACCCACTAGGGGAGCAAGATTAATTTCAGAATGATATAATCTGAGGATTGAGAGTGACTCCTATACTATGATAAGATTACATAGTTAGGGATTTGTAATAATCTTAAAAGGTTGATAATTGTTGACATATTGACCTTAATGTTATTCTTCCTATCAAAAGCTTAACCTCGATTGGGAAGTTGGTAAAAAGTTAACTTTTGGCTTTTTTTAGCCAAAAAAGTTAACTTTTTAGGTAGTGACTTGGGTAAAAAAATTAACTTTTTTAGCTAAAAAAGCCAAAAACTAACTTTTTAGTAGCTTGCCAAAGATCAAATTTTATGGTTGCTTCCTTTGCTTCATTTGGCCTCGTATTTTTTGACTTACAAAATAAAATAAATCAACAAAAAAGCTTATGCATTTCATTTTTTAGATAATTATGTTTGATAATTTTTTAGTATTTTTAATTTTATTGCAGAATGACCAATGTGTTATGGAGGGCAAAATGGTAAACATACATTACATCACAATAGTGTAATGCATTGGTTTGGTACTTATTTTTTTTTCATTTCTTTATCCATTTTATCCTTTGTTCTTATGATAATGCAAACTTTCATATCTGATACTCATTAAATTTAATCGAGTTGTAAACACTCAAGAATAAATTCAAACTTTTGAATTCGAATCATCTCAAGGGGCAACTGAAAATTTGTCTCATTGTTAATTTCAATGTACCAAGATTAGTTGAGATGATCACAAACTGATTATCAAAAAAAAAAAAGTAATCTAGACTATTGTTAAAGAGACCTTTTGTTTCCTTCACCATATATATATATATCCCATTTTTTGTATATCTATCTACAAAAACGCTGTATGTCAAGTTTTAGTCACTTTTTATATAAGTGCTTAATTTGATGATTGTGATTGGATTTGCAATTGAAAAAAATTAAATAAGGAAAAATCATATAAATCTTGTTATATATGTATGTGGTGAAATAAAAAGAAAAAAAAAAATTGTATAACACTCTAATTATTTCCGGTAGATAAAGCATGTGAGATCTAAGAACATTGGGAAGTTGATTGACTTTTTGACTATTTTAGCCTGGGATTAAAAAGTCTCGTTTGGGGAGGGCTTTTTGGTTTTTTTGAATTTTTGTGAGAGAAAGAATGTAATGATTATAGGTTGGATATGATATTTTGTCTTATTAGATTAAAAAACATATTTTATTTTTTTGTAACTAAAATAACCCCAAACTCAACACAACCCATCTTCCCAAACAGAGGCACAATGACACCAAATGTTCGTGAGGGAGAAGAAGAAAGTCCATAGAATTTATTTGACATTCTTAGAATGGAAACTTCAAATACCATTAGCCTATCAACTGTTAGTGATCCCATAAAAATAATTTTAAAATATATGTACACACAAGGCAACTCATGCATGTGCTCCTACCCACCATGGCACATTGTAGCTCCAACCCCATTTATTGCCATTCAATAAGGAATCTACATCACTAATCATGTAAATATTTGATTATCAAAAATTAATAAACAAGTGATAAACGTAAATTAATGACCATGAACATATGCCCCATCAACATGCACATGGTCTTGTTCCCTCCCTCACTTGGGTTCATTGATTTCATTGATTAGCTTTCTCACCCAGAAAATAATGATAATATTTAATAGATTAATGAATAAACAAAAGGAATACATGATTTGATGAATCTTGTGGAAGAAAAAAAAAATTGCATTAAAATTGGAATAAAAAAAACACACACACACCAACAATTGTGCCAGCAAAGACAACATTACAAAAAAAAAAATAAAAATTAACAGGACATAATTAATAAACAAGCCAGACATGTCCTATTGCTTCTTGTCGATTAAATGTTCAGATCTTTCAGATATACATTATATTATATTATATACTATGAAATCAAAATATTATTACAGACACATCCAAACAACACCTTGCTTGATCCACCTTGTGCAAGTGTGCTACATTCAGGAAGAGCAGGCAATTGTGGTACTGTTCAGCACCTGCTCTTGCATTTCTCCATGGCTCTTGGTGCTGAATGTTGAAAACAAAAACAAAAAAAATAAATTTAAAAAAATTTAATTAATTAAAACATTACTTAAAGAGAGTAATGGTACTTAAACATAAAAACTGTACATAAATTTTTTATATATAATGATGTGACATATTTAGGTTTGTCATTCAAACTTAAAATAATATATTATTTAAAAAAATGTTACTGTCTGGTTGAATATTCAGTATAAAATTTATGAACTAATAAACCTTATTAGTTAAATTGTAATAATTTTGTTAAACAACTTATCCATTGTTTTATGTATTTATAATTAAAATGAATATATGTTACTTTTGCAACAAAAATGGATTAAAATTTAAGATTCTATTTGGATCTTGAATCTGTAAAAAAAGAAAAAAAAGAAAAAAAATTGTACAGAGAAAAAGAAAGAAAAAAAATTTATATAAATTCGAGATCCAAATGCAACCCAAAGTATTAATCCTCAATGTTGTGACGTAGTTGATCAACTTTTTAGCTTGAATAATAAAAGATTGCACATAAATATTTGATACAAAGTATACTAGAAATTTTGACATACGAAAGTAATGCTTACCAAGTCCAATTGCTTCAGATCCTTTCATTACGCGAAGACGTTTGCATGAATCAACAAACATCCTGTATGAAGTTAATAAAACATGGATCATTAACGTTTTTTCATGCAACAAATTTTATTTTATTTTATTTTTAAGTTTTGGCATGAAATTCACTTCGGATTTTTATTATAATCTGGACCATTGCTGTGACATTTCACAATGTCAGCCATAAGAGTATATCAATAATTCTTAGTTACCTAAACAAAATTAATTAAAATTTTACCCAAAAGTAGAGTATATGATATAAATTTAAAATTAATAAATTGCAGGTCATATCTAAAATATATTGTTCACACATTTCGAACTGCATAAAAGAATTTAATAATATTTGTGGGTATCTTGCAAAATTGTAAAAGTATTCCTTTGTGTTACCTGCACAAGAGATTAATTTTACAATAACACTACATACTTAGAAAAATTACTCAAAATAAAATATCCAAAAAATTATATCTACAGACCACAATCATTGTCACATCTCATGAACTTTAACTTACACCATACACCATGCTTTTGAAGTAATTTTTAGAGTAAAATTTAATCATAAATAACATTTTCCCTAGTGTTAATGTGCAAAAGGTGTTCTGCGATTCATCAAGAATCTGACATCAATGGCTTTGTGTAGATCTGTACTTGGTACTCCCTATATATATATATATATATTATCCATATGGTTACATGTTTTAGGGCTTTTTTAGGGAAAAAAAAAATGAAAACTTACTTCCATGGGACATCCCCCACGAGCATCCAGTCTCCATCCTTATCTTCATAGGTGGGCACATACTCGGAGCTGTGCAACAGATTCATCAACTTGCTCTCATTCATGAAATCTATCATTCCTTGGGCCCCATAGTTACCTACATTAATGAAATTATTACTCAATAATGCTACGGAATCAAAAAAATAAATAAATAAAAATAAAAAAGTGATTGAAAAATTAGCCACAAGATGAAATTTCTAGACCAGATTCATTCTGAGTGTAACTCATAATACATTAAATTTAAATCTGCATCATTTAATTTATTTTTTTTGACAATTTTGGCCTACTTTTTCTTGCTGCATATAGTCTTTTCTCTTACCATCAAATGGGACACAAACACTCACAAGCTAGCTAGGCTGTAGCATCACCATGATGATTCTAAGATCCACTTTTTCTTGTGCCATGTAGTAATATTATTCTTCTTATATTACTATGCTACCAAAATAATGGAAGAAAAGAATATGCTGTTCTGTTTTTCTGTTAACTCAAAATGGAATTACTTTCATGATAGAACTGGATATGAATAGTTTTCTTAGAAAATTAAAAACTATATCATAAAAATGGCTCTAGATCTCTAGCTGCTAAACAAAAGACATGATCATACATACTATCAGGCATAAAAAAATAAAATTTTAAGACTCTTGAAACTGCACCATCACTACAGTTACCATTATATCGACCACAACAGTTACTTAAAACCTTGATTACGACTCTCAATCTTCTTCATGAGTTACATGCATGCAATTATTGTTTATAAAATTATATATACATACCCATGGTGAAGGAACTAAACATCTTGGCCAAGGCATCAGAAAGTTCTTGGTAGCTCTTGTACATCTTCAGATCCACCTTACGAAGGTAAGGTGCGCCATCCATGGAAACCTTCACAAATGCTACACCGCCACCACTGCTCCTGCTAGTCTTCTCTATCTCCTCGGTGGTGCTCTTCTGAGACATTATGTTCTTCCGGAATGACCTAACTGGCGGCCAACCCACCACCTGTGCCCTAAACACCAAAGGAAATTATGTTAGTGTTCATATGTATCTATTAGTTCATTTAACCCTAAAAAACCCTCTGCTATAAATTCTGCCATTAGGGTAACCCTCGCTGTCAGGTTTTAAATATTGGTTATTACGTATCAGATCAACTCGTAATATCAAAATTTTAAATTTTTGATCCGTATATCAACCAATATTGTTAGAGATCGGGCAATATATTGGTTGATAGTTGAGATATTAACTGATACTATCTAACATCAGTCGATATCACTATACAGCGCATATCAATATGTATCTTAACAGAGTTTTACACTATCATTTAAAGCCTTTCTCATAAGGTTGGTTTAGTATAATTTGGGCGTCACTGACTTAAATCATGGAAACAATCTATCTACACGTTGGGATAAGACTGCGTACATTTATTGTAGTGGCGGAAGCATGAGAATAGGAAAGGATGCTTGAAAAGACTTACTTGGCGGGTGGCTTAGCCGGATCCTTAGTGCAGGGGGGAAGGAGGTTCATCTTCTCCTTTGGTGGACTGTTCTTCATCTTCTCCTTCAGATCCACAACTGATTGATTATTAGGTTGAATAAGGTTGAGTTTCAGATCAACAGTCTCGGAGAAGCCTCTCTTTCCAGTGATCTTCACCATCTCCGCCTCAGCTCCTCCGCCTCCACCAGGCAAGCCAAGGCAGAGCTCAGTCTCCTTGAGATTCAAGCTATACCCATCTCGCTCTTCTCCGAGCAAGTTGGACATTTTCCGGCCAACTTCCATAGAAACTCCGGCTATTCCTTCTTTTTTTGAGCTTCTTCTTCCTTCTACTACTTCTATGTTAACAACCAGAGAGAGAGAGAGACAGAGAGAGAGAGAGAGAGAGCGCAATAATGTAACAGAGGGGAGCAGTGTATATAGTTTTCATGTGCATATATAACAACAATAGCTGCATTGTTCTATCAGGTTCCAAGGGGTAGCGTGTTGACACGTGGGCATCCATTGTATGTTGTTCTTCTTGGATCAAGGACATGCCAATTGTCATTATTTAATTGAGAAAATTTACTAAAATACCCCTAACTTTATAGGAAAATTATTAAGTATTCTGATAATACAATGTGACATTTACTGCACAGTACTCCCGACAAATGATAAACTGCAAAAACAGTAGATGAGTGTATGCATCTTTCAACTACTTAATAAAGATTAATGATGCTATGTGTACCAAAATAAAACATAGAAAAGTGTACAGAAAATGCATGGTAAGGATGAAATTTATTTTTGGTTTGGCGTACCCACACTTGAAATAAATCTCAGTCACACAACACACAATGTGATTTATTTATGTGAATTTAACACTGTTGAATAAAGATAAGTCATCATTATTTAACTCATAAAGTATTTTGTTACGTCATTGATTGAGAGTATCATTTAAACGAGTCCAGATTCCCTCCTTGAGGCCCCTCCTTAATTCCCTCCTTGCAGGGGCCTTCGGGTCTACTTTGAGGCCCAGTTTTGATAATCCAAATTTACGAAAATACCCCTAACTTTATAGGAAAATTATTAAGTATTCTGATAATACAATGTGACATTTACTGCACAGTACTCCCGACAAATGATAAACTGCAAAAACAATAGATGAGTGTATGCATCTTTCAACTACTTAATACAGATTAATGATGCTGTGTACCAAAATAAAACATAGAAAAGTGTACAGAAAATGCATCGTAAGGATGAAATTTATTTTTGGTTTGGCGTACCCACACTTGAAATAAATCTCAGTCACATAACACACAATGTGATTTATTTATGTGAATCTAACACTGTTGAATAAAGATAAGTCATCATTATCTAACTCATAAAGTATTTTGTTACGTCATTGATTGAGAGTATCATTTAAACAATACTACATAGTACTCCGAAATTATTAAATAATTAATTAATTTTGTTTCAAACTTTTGAAATAAGAGGCTATTAATTAAGAAAGAAAAAAATGGAGATAGCATGATTAGGGGAACTAGTGGCCTTGTGGTCCAAAAAGAATAACAATCAATCTGCCCTCCTTGTTGGTTAAGCTTTCTTTGATCACTCTATTGAACAATGAATATAGAATTGCCCTACCATAGGATTTTTATACAGCATTTTCGAGTATTCAATTCAAGTTGTTTTCATAACAACTATTTTGAATTTGTGCAAGGAAAATTCTACATGTACAGAGATGTGAAACAAGCAGAGACAACAACACACTCTCTACAAAGCGAGTAAGGATTTTTCTATCATTATTTTTGTTACAATAAGATACATTAATAAAATACATAATTCAATAATATAAATTTAAATGGAAGTAAAATATCATCAAAATGCCATGTATTTTTTAACATATACACATATTGAAACAATATTGTTTTATTTTAACTTTGAACGTAGACCGTTGAATTATCTCAATAAAACTATTACAGAGAGATCATAGCAGATGATCCTAATCCATTTGGAGCAATACTATATAATATGCAGTTTAAATTCATTTTTAAGTATAGAGCTTACTATATAATAGTTGATTTGAAACTGCACATTATTTTAAAATAAATAAATAAATTATGTCTAGGAAATCTAATTTTCTAGTTTAATCTTTTATGTAATCGAGCAAAGAAAATAACTAAAAAGTTAAAAATTATTATAAATTGTCATATCATTATCTATTTTTTTTACACTTGATTTTATTAAAAAAAATTAAAATAACTAATTTCTAAACTCCCGATGATTATTTTGGAAATAAGTAGAGCGGAAAAAATATAGAATAGGTAAAGAAATGGGTGATTTTGATGAGAGGTCTGGATTCTCAAGTCTTAATCATTGAATTGTTTTAAAAAGTATCTTTGATATCTTACTACTATTAATAAACAAATAGGAAAGTACAGTTCTTTCGTGTATTTGACAGTGAAAATCATTTTTTTGAAAGTGACAGTTATCATTCTTGTATGAATCAACAATGATTCATTCTACTAAAAATATCACTACTAATAGCATTAATGCATTAAAATAGTAAAAAAAAAAAAAAATACAACTCCAACACCAAAACATCACATCATTAATGACGGGACCCACTACCACCTAATTAGTGGCAGCACTAATTAGTGCTCCCAAGCATTTTTCTTGTATGAATATATTAGGAAGTGGTTTTGTTTTTTCACTTTAATTTTCATTTTCATTTTTTTAAGTTGAGTTTTAGTTATTTAAATGATTCAAACAATTTAAAGTTTTCGCAATGAGTATGCTTGATGTAAATTTTTTTTTTTTGGGATAACTCGGTATTTACCGATTAATTTGAGGTATTATTTATTATAAGTTAAAAATTAAAAATTAAAAGCACTTTTCTCTTAATTTTTAAATAATTAATTTTTTAAACTTATTTAAAAGTTAAGAAAATTATATACAAACTTATTTTTTAGACCCAATAATGTTAAGTACTATAATTGATTGATAAGTAGAGAAGATATGAGAGAAATAGTGTTGTTTTAAATATTTTAATACATTATCTCACCATTAAGCTTAAAAAGTAAGTCTAATTTTTGAATTTTGTACCAAATAGTTGCCATGAACTCTCAGAAATCAGCTCAAATAAATTTTGTGACAAACAATTTATTTTCATTATTCAAATTTTATTTTCATTATGTTGTTTTAGAATGAAATATAATTTCTAATTACCTTCTAAATCAAATAAGATTCTCATAGAAACTACATCCCCGTGAAAGAACTCACATCCGTTCACGAATGTAAATCATTTTGAGAATTTTTATTTTATTTTTTAATGAACGGGTAAGAAAGTAATTAAACGTATGAGAAGTATATTATAGAGTGCTGCTATTAGCACCCTATCAACTATTTTGGACCCCTAATTTTTTTGGAGCCTCACTTATAAATTGTAAAACCCCAAAAAATTATTTTCTCCTCCCAAATAATACAAAAATTATCCTTATAAAATATTTCACTCATTCAAATGCACACCCCACATGCCCAACACCCCAAAAAGCCTTTCTTCCAAAATCCTAACAAAATTCATAAGGGTGGAACTTTCCCAAAACCAATGAAAAAAAATTTGTGGTGATTAAGAAGTTTTTTCTCTACTTCATTACGAGATTTGTTAATCTATTTGATTTTTTTTTTCTTTTATCTCTTTTCACACACACAACAGAATCCTTTTTCATACTTCTTTGGTTGATTTTATGATTTATCCATGGCCTCACTGTATTTGTATGCTCTTCGTGTGAGCAACATTGAGTAGGATTTCACCCACCGATTGACCACCCAAGTGTAGTCCGACCTCCTTTGTTTGCTTGCTTTTGCTGCTGCTTTGGTTATCTGTTCCAAAACAAATAAGAAATGTTTGGTTATCTATTCCCGAATAAATAAATAATGTTCAGGCCTTTATTTCCGAATTTCAACCATATGTTCGGGAGTTCAGTTCCAAAAAAATAAGGAACAATTTTTATTATTTTTGTAATTTTTTTCAAGAATTTATAAGGCCAATCTTCTCTGAGTTAAGAACACCATCAAAACTATGAATATTTTCTAAGTTTTTATTGTTTCACTCCTTTCGTCTCATGGAGTTGTAGTTGCTAAAAAAAAATTCACTCATTGTCATTGCCGAAGAAGTGTATTTAATCAAATGGTTACCATCGTTGTTGCCAGAATTTTGCCGCCAAAATGTTTTCAAGGTTTCGAGAGCGGATAGATTTTGAATGTGGGATTTTGGGAAGATGGATGGGTGGTGGTGGAGGTAGATACTCTCATAAGTCCTAACTCATGATGTAGTAGGTATGTGGGCTTAATTGTGAGATTGAGTGTCTCAAAATTATTAATGTCATTTTTAGTAATTTCACTTGAGATTATTATTGTAATAAAAAAAAAACTAAAAAATAAGAAGTTCAAAATAATTAATGGAATGCTAATTATAACACTTATATTATATCTTTGTGACTATTAGCCCAACAATAATTTCAAAGGCAACAACCACAAAGGCCAACAAGCTTTATTAGGCCTCGTTTGAGGAGTAATCATTTTAGTCAAAAAGTCAAAAATTACTATAAGTTTTCACATCACTATCTTTATTTTTTTGTATATATTTTCATAAAAAGTCAAAAAATTACTAAAATAGTCTGTTCACAAACGAAGCCTCACTCCATCTATATACTACCTCCATCATTGGAAAGAAATAAATATCACATAAATTGTTAAACTTCTCTCTTTAAAAATTAAATTTACAATTTCACACCACAAAATGATGCTACACAAACACTAGACAATATGCCTGATTATAAGATTCTCACTCATTCTCTTTTGTTCATGTCATTGAAATATAAATTTAATTATATCAAAAGAAAATAGGGCAACTTTGGGTTGAGTAGTATAATGTTGGCCTTATGACATCTACTTTTCTTTTCATTTTGTTTTAATTTGATTTTTCATTTTTTACTATGTGAAATTTAAATTTAAAGGAAGGTTTCTCTTCACTCTATCAAAATGGAATAGGTGTTGTAGTTTATTTTTTTATGGCCCTTATTAGATTTATTTTAGTAATCTACATTGTTTATTTTGTAGAGTTCACTAAACGAATCATTCATGTAGAAGATTAAATTGGTCAAATATCAATATCCACATGATTTGATCACAAACCTATGCAAAAAAATAGATGGATATTTTCTGTAGAAACTAATGTAGATGGTGGATAGATATTGAAATCAATAAATAAATGTACATTTAGTAGAAAATAAATGAAAATAATATTTTTTTCCATTCATACGACTAACAAATTATTGATGAAAAAAATAATCTAACTATTATGTGAATTAAAATTTGAAAAAATATAATTATGTCAAAAGTATGAAACTAACATTATAACAAATAAGAGTTTTAGAGTGTGAGAGACAATTTGGGTATATTCTAGGGGATTTGAGAGTGTGAGAGACAATTAATTATTGTAAACTTGTTTCCTACATAGTGAAGTATTGTTGTTATCTTGTTCATGGACGTATAAGTTGAACCACATAACTTCTAAGAGCACCAGCTTCGGCAAGCCTTTCTGGTACTTATAGACGTCCTCGAACGTCCCAAGAGGATGAATCCCCCGTTCTGTTCATATGGGCTCACTACAGTTCAGGACTCAAAGTCACGGTCCTGTATCTAATCTCGCAGAGTGCAATGCAAGACCGATGAATCATCAAAGAGTCCAAATCCGACAAATCGTTTTTGAAAATAAATTTTTTTGAAAGAAGTGCCAAACATGGATTGCTTTGCCAAATACAGAGTCGCCACCTAAATATTTTATTTTTGAAAATTTAGGAAACTTTGACTCGTTGCCTAAGGCCACGTGTCCGTCATCACCAAAGTTGTCTCGGCTCGGGAACTTGGGTACGATTGGGAAAGGTCACTTCGTGAGCACCCCCGCTCGCCCGATCAAAGATCGGCCTCTACTAACCATGATATCTAGTTTTGAAAACATTATGCGTTCTTATTCCGGTTATTAGCCTGGATTTACTATGTGATGCGCACAACATATAAATATAGACCAGATCGCCTGAATTGGAACAAAATATCTCATGTTTGTTTATTTGAAAATGGTTTGATGGTGCTACCCGTAAGTAGGGTAAGACGTGGATTTGCCACTCTCAAGTGGGCTTTAAAACTCACAATCAATGAATTGTTCCAATCCAAATAACCCAACCTTCACCCACAAGCATTCAGGCAGGTATATCACATAAGCACATAGCCTCATGGTAAGCATGCTATCATGGCAGTCACTCACACACATGCAAGGATGCTAAAGCACAAAACTTACCGAGTACTCCAAGCTAAAACAAAAGCTATGTTAGAAATCCATGCATGAATCCTAACGATGCTGAAATGCCTAATACAACACATGCAAAATGCAACTATAGTAGGCTCAGCTATTCTAAGGATGGCATATGAAATGCTACAGCTAACATGTATTCAACTTGGAATTGCAAATACAATGCAGTTAGTATGATGCGCCGAGCCCGGTGCATGCAATACAGATGAATGATGCAAACATGCAAGCATAAGTATGCTAATTGAAACATGCCCTAATCTAACCATCATAAGCGGGTAAATAAAAAGGAGAAAGACGTGGGGTTGGAAGACATACATCACACGCACGCACACTTATTAGCTCGGAGGGTCCGAATAAATAATACAGTCTGAATAATAATTACAGTCCGAATAAGTACAAAATCCTAATTAATTAACAGTTTAACTAGGAAAGCAAGTAAATTAGCATGCAAGCTATGGACCGCCTCGGCTCTGTTCCGAATGATGAAAGATGCATGCTTGAGTTGCTTGGCGCGGAAATCCATTGTGATGCCCCGATTCACCTCTGTTTCCACTTAATCCCGGAATGTTGTGCGAGGCTTCGGAAGGCTGTTGATTTCTGATTTGCTGCAACAAAGAGCAAGAAAGGGGCATGGCAAAGTATTTTCACATATGTATGCATGACTACTCTTCAGGGAGTGTAGTCCTCAATCCTCGTGCCACCAATCACGCATCTCGATGCATGATGGCCAAGGAGTCGAATTGCACGACTCGATGTGAAATGAATGCACATATAAACACAACAAGACCTAAACTCCATCATGGGTAATCCGAAGTGTCGGCGACCGGGAATTGAGACACGTTCCGTCACTCGGAATACGAAACGTCTCTCGTTTCTCGTGCTTGAGCTAACTCCTATCCCAAACACGATGCAAATGAGATGGCATATACAATGCGACTAGCATACAGCCTAGCATACGCAATGCTATGAAATGGCATACACAATGCTCGATGTAACATGGCATACACAATGCTCTAACATGCAACTCAGCATACACAATGCTATGGACCGAAATGGCATACACAATGCACGATGAACTTACACCAACATGAGTGGATCTCAACCACACTCACATCAGTGGCCATTAGATGAAAATGAGATAACTGAAATGTCTGCACACATGCACGAATACCAAGGACCGAACCTAAGGCATGGAATGCCACTCTACCAAAGCATGACAAGGGATAAAAGATGGCATGGAATAGCATAAATTACAGCTCTAAAACGGCATGAAATATGGTCCCAAAATATGCAAATATGGCACATAATGCAAGCTAGGGGGCCCGGGTACCAAAACTAGTGAAATGCGTTACACTAGAGGTACCCAAAGCAATCCACCAAAGGAAAAACCAACCCCAAAAAGACCCTAGGCAGGTCTGAAACAGTGGGAAAATGGCCTAAAATGATGGCTCGGAATGCAATGGAATGGAGCTCATTCAATGGTCGGTAAATAAGGCATACGAGTCCGGCTCTCAAACACATTTAAAGAGATGAAAACATGGCAACATGAAATTTGTATAAGCTCTGAAATGTGATGAAAAATGACCCCAAGGCATAAAAATACCTCAGTATATGCATGCGATGGACCTCAAACCTCAAAGTTAAGCATGGGTATTGAACTACAAGCATGCAAAACGAGCATCGTTCAACCACAAGACCCAAAAACAAAGCTAGGGCAGTCCAAAATAAGCACATTATCAGTTTAAGACATGGCCAAAATGTGCTAAAATCAAGGTCCAACAAAGCATGCAAAGAAAGCTAGTGAACCATGAGTTGTTCTACAACTATGTGAAGCATATGAAAGCTCATTAAACCAGCCAAAAACAGATGTATGTCATGTCAAAATATGCCCAAATAATCACTGAAACTCAGTCAATGCATGCAAAAATGATGAGCTCCTTTGGAAGGCCATGCAAGGGGTTACTCTACACCTATATGATGGACACATAAAAGGTCAAAACCACCTTTGTAAATGAGTTATGAAAACCTTAAAACTCACTAAATAGGCCCTGGAATTGGTCTAGGAAGCATGCAATGAAAGGCCCCTTTGAAAAGCCTTGAATAGGATTGCTTTACACATGCATCATAGACATAAAATATGGAAAAAAGGGCTCCGGAAAGAGCTAATGCAGACCATAAAACTCCCAAAATAAGTCCTAGAATGTGACTTCACAACATGAAAAATGGAGCTCCTTTGGAAGGCCAACAAAGCTAGTAAAGAGAATGAGGGGTGAGAGGGTCACCCCTCTATGATTTTGGAGCTCAAAGACACATCAAAGCCACTGAAAATCCACTGGATTTCAGTGGCTAAGAGGCCAAAACAAGGCCAATGCAAATGCTCAAATGCATGGCTCAAAGCATGAGGAAATGAAGCGTGCAAGGAAGAAGATGACTCCAAATAGAAAAGTGACCTCAATCAAACTTAAAGAGGAGGTCAAAACATGACTTTCTTCAGTTAATGAAAAATCTCAAAAATGCTTGCAAATGGAGCTAAAGTATAGAGCAAAATAGTTCAAAAATGGGGTAAATGAAGACTTACCCTTTTAGCACAGCAATGCAGCAACTTCTGGACCAAGAATGTGAGCTCTCAACCTCTGCAAATGACCTCCAAGGTGCTGGAACGGATGGTGGAGGTGGTAGGCTATGAGGTGTAGTGCAAATGGTGCAAGAATATTAGGGTTTGGAGGCTTGAAGTATAGAGATAGATGGAGTTGTATGTATGCTCCAGCCAAAACTTTCTAACCCTTGCAAATAGAGGGGGAGTGTTGGTTTTATAGAGGAAGAAGGCCAAGGCTTCTTGGAGAAGCCTTAAGAGAGGGTCAAAGCTTCTCAAAGAAGATTAACCAAAGGGCCAAGCTTCTTGAGGAAGCTAGACCAAAAGGGTCAAGCTTCCTCAAGAAGCTTGACAAAAAAGTCAAGCTTCTCTAAGAAGCTAAGCAAAAGGGCCAAAACCAACTTAAAAAGACCAAAAAGAGGGTCAAAACCCCGAAGGAAGGGTTAAGTACTTCACAGCTGGCACAGCTGTGTTGCACTCAAAAAGAGCAAAAAGCTGAAAGCTGGCCGACCAGCTTAGGTGGTCGGCCGGCCACTCCCCCTGGTCGACCGACTAGGGGTCAAAAGGTTCAAGGAGAAATGCTGGCCGGCCACCCCAGAAAGGTGGCCTCCCAGATGAGTGCAACACAGCTGTATGGTAGAAAATCAGAAAATGTGACCCAGGAGAGAGAAAAACCAGCTTTTTAGCAAGGTTCAAAAGGGTCAAGAAGAATTACTGGTCGGCCTACCCATATTGGTGGCCTCCCAGATGAGCACAACACAATAATGGTATGAAAAGCCAGAAATTGTGGCTCAAAAGTGAGAAAAACCAGCTTTCTATAAGAAAAATCGGCTTTAGGAGAGAGAAAAAGAGAAAAATGGTTTCCTAGGAGAAAAGGTGGCCTCCTACCACACTACAACCTCCCTAACAATGAAAATAGGGTCCCTACCAAAAATGGACCAAGACAGATGCAAAATGAGGGTTCGATGGCCAAAACGCGCAGTCCGAGGCCCCGAAAACAGGCTGTTAGGCACCGGAAGTGGCGTATGACCACGAAAGTGGTCTCCCGGGCCACAGTGTCCCTCTAAAGGGAGGAAACAAGGTGTATGCCAAAAATCAGAGCAAACGGAGGTAGTTAAGCAGTCCCGAACCGAGGCACACGACCGACGGCTCAGAAAACCAAAAACTGGACTCCAAACGAGAAAAATGGCTAACAACCACGAAACGTAGCCTACGGCCACTGAGAGATGGTCTATGAGACCTCTCCATCTCTTCAAGAAGAGAAAACAGAGAAAACAGGACCTGGTTCGCAAACCAAGGCAAAGCACAAAAGAGCCCCGAAATTCGGAGGCAAGGCTCGCGGCCGAGACTCCGCAACCTCAGAATGAGCACAATATGCAACATCACCGAGCGCTCAGTTGGTGATGTCTGAGTCTTAAGGTCGGTTAAAAATAGGGTGTCTACAGTACTCCCAACTAAGAATGAAATGGAAGGCAAAAGGGAGCAAGGAGGGTGGATTCCAGTGTTGAAGCAGAGAGGAAGACCAAGGAACCAAGGAGTAAGGATTGATGGACGAAGATTAGGTCTATTCACTCTATTTGTGGACAATATACTTGAAGCAATGAATCCAAGAGGTTTGCACGAGTTGTTCACTAAGTTTGGGGTTGTTAGGGATGTATTCATTTCTCAAAAGAGAAGGAGATCATCAAACACAAGATTTGGTTTTGTGCGTTTTGATTGCCATGTTGTAGCCAATGTGGCAGCACAAAAAGCAAATGGGCTATGGATAGATGATAGAAACTGACCGTAAAAATTGCAAAGTATGGGAAGGACAATGGAGAAAACAAACGGTTGAAGCCTGCAATAAGGAGGACGTTTGAGGGAAAAAATGTAACAGTAAACTCTATGAAAAAAAGTTTGAACCAGCCCATTGATAAAAGATCGTTTGTAGAGGTTCTAAAAGGAGCAACCTCAGTCGACAAACATAACATTACTAGTAATATAGAGGAGATAGGCAATTGATGGTTGTATGAAAGCATCATTCTAAGGCTCAAACCAATATTATCTATTCTGACAATCAAAGAAGAACTCAAACAAAAAGAAATGACTGATGTGTTAGTAAGAGAGGGTGGAGGTCGTGATGTTATGATAACTTTCCAGTCAAAAGAGGATATGAGAATCAATAGAAGCAAGCTTATTGTCTAGTTTCAGGAATAGAATGAGTACATAAAGGAATGGTCAACAGATCTATATCGTGAGCAAGAGATGTTTGTATGGCTGAGCTGCTATGGAATACCATTCAATGTATGGAATACAGATACCTTCAGAAAGATTGGAAGATTATGAGGGAGGTGATTTATTTTGATGTAGATACCTGTGAGGGTGTAACTTTTCGATGTGGAAAGATAAAGATTGCCACAAGAGTCATGGAGCCAATAAATACAAATATAAATCTGGATTGCAAGGGAAGAATATATCTTATAAGAGTTTGTGAAGAGCACATTGTCAAGGAGGTAAAAGCGACTTGCACATGCAGTAGAGTTAAAGGTGTTGGTGAGTATGTCAGCTCTAATGTTAATGGTGAGGTGCAACCCATTGATGTTCCCAGAGAAGAGGAAGATGAAGATGACCTGGCAGTTGTGGTGGTTGATGATGTGGAAGATAACAATGAGCTGGCTGAAGGGGATTTGCTAACTAGGGGAGAAGAATAAGGTGAGATAGAAGTAGCTGGTAGCTTGATGGAGATCCTAATAGTTGAGGAGTCTGAAGATTACATTGGGAAATCAACTGAAGTTGACAAAAGCAAGAATGCAGAGAGTCTTGGAAAAGCAATTGAGGATGGCACACGTGAGGCAGAGACAATGATGAAGGAAAAAGAAGGCTTGCAGCAGGGGTGTAATGATGAGACTCTAAAAGTAGGTAGACAGGCCCATATACCAAGTTTTGTGAGAAGTTTGAGTAGGTCTTCGAGGGCTAGATCAGGTATCAATTTTGAAGTTCTCTTGGGCCATAAGCATAGAAGTACTGAGATCAATGGGCCAGGTACAGTTCAACATCATGGATATGATATTTGACAGCCAAATGGGTGGGCTGAGCCTGGGCCTATTGTATTGGATTCTAAGTCTGATGATGGTGATACTCTTAGTGTATCCATTAGTGAATATATTTCTAATAAGAAGAAGCCTAGAAATAATAAAGGGAAAGGAAAAGTGGGTGCTAGAAATTCCATGATAGTTGGTAGATTTTCTGGGTTTACTAGAAGATTAGGGCATGGGGGGGTTGGATCCTGTAAAAGTAACCACAAAGGTGCAGCTGTTGTTGTGTTGAAGTCTGTTTCAGGTAAATCTAATCTTAGTTGCTTCAAAGGCAAACTACATGAGGCTCAACTCACACTTCTTCTAAGTAAAAGCTTAGGGATTGACTGCATGGGGCAAGATGAGGAAGTGCTTTAAAAAATTGTTTAGATGAAGGAGATGAATGAAGAAAGAATTGGAGTTAGGGCTAATGGGGCAGCATAATCAGTTCCCACTGGGTGTGTTTGAAGAGCATTAGACTTGTTGCTGTGAAGTGGTTAAGCTGGAATATCAGAGGCATTGGAAGGCCTGAGAAGATGAGAAAAATTAGGAAGCTCTTGTTAGATAGGAAAATTGATTTGGCTTTATTTCAAGAAACAAAAAAAGCAAGCCTTTCAAGTGTAGATGTTAAAAGAGTATCGCCTAGAGATGAAATGGAGTTCCTGGTTGTTGATGCTAAGGGTCGGGCAGGGGGGTTGCTTTGTATGTGGGACCCTAAGGTGTTCCAGCTCTCAAATTATTGCAGTAACAGAAGTTTCACTATGCTTGCAAGTACTGTTTTCAACTCTTTTGAATGTGTTGTTATCAATGTGTATGCTCATAATGATACTGTGAGGAGAGGGAGATTATGGGAAAGTCTAGTGAACTTGAAAGCATCTTTCCCTGCACCTTGGTGTGTAGGTGGTGATTTTAATGAAATTAGAATTGTGGATGATAGAGTGGGATGTTCAAGAAGGGATAGGGGTATGAAAGACTTCAATGATTTCATAGATACGTGTAAGTTGATTGAGATACAAATGATGGGTAGGAAATTCGCTTGGTGCAATGCAATTGATGGAAACAAATGGAGTAAAATAGATAGATTCCTGCTTAGTCCTGAGTGGTTAGAAAGATTCAAGCTCAAACTTTAGGGACTACCTAGACTCATTTCTGATCATTGCCCTCTAGTACTATCGGAGGATGATAGGGACTAAGGACCCAAACCTTTTAAGTTCACAAATGTGTGGCTGCTGTACCCTAATTTTGCATCCTTTCTAGTGAAAGTTTGGCAAGAGACACAAATAAATGGCAGAGCAGGTTTCATATTGCGAAAGAAATTACATGCCTTGAAGTTAGCATTAAAGAAATAGAGCAAAAAGGTGTTTGGTAATGTCTCAGAAAAGATTAAAGAAGCTGAGAGTCAGCTGCATTCTTTGGATTTATTGACTGAAAATAGACTCTTGTTGGATGCAGAGTTGAAGTTAAAAAGAGGGGTAAGAAGTAAAATGTGGAGGCTCAGCAGAATGTTGGAATGAGAATGGTTGCAAAAGTCAAGATTGGAGTGGACTTTAAAAGGAGACAGAAACACAAGGTTTTTTCATGTGATGGCCAACAGTAGACAGAATAAGAATGCATTGAATTTTATTTAAGTTGAAAAGAGGGTGGTTGAGGATCCAGAGCAATTAAAGCAAGAGGTATGGGTTCATTTTAATAGGCACTTTTTAGAAGAATGAAGTATCAGACCTGTATTAATTGGTGACTTCAAGAGTGTCAGCTATTGTGCTTGTTTTCAGCAGTTGGAAGCAAAGTTCTTGGAGGAAGACATATGGGCAGTAGTACAAGAATGCAATGAGAATAAGGCACCAGGTCCAAATGGCTTCAACTTCATGTGTTTTCAAAAGAACTAGAAGGTGTTTAAAGAAGAGGCGATGCTTTTCATGAAGGAGTTTTATAGTATGGGTAGATTGGCTTATAGGATGAATAGCTCTTTCATCACATTAATTCCTAAGAAGGTCAATGCTCTCAATCTAAATGAATATAGGCCAATAAGCTTGATTAGGTCAATATACAAGTTGTTGTCTAAGGTTCTTATAAGTAAACTAAAACCAGTTTTGCTAGAAGTAATTAGTGAAACTCAATCAGCTTTTTTGGGTGGAAGGAATATCTTGGATGGAATTTTGATTGCGAATGAAATTATAGATGGGTGGAAGAAAGCCAAGAAGAAGGGGTTGTTGTTCAAACTTGATTTTGAGAAAGCTTATGACTCCATCAATTGGGGGTTTTTTTTTTCCATGTTATCAAATTTTGGTTTTGGTTCTAAATGGATTTCTTGGATGAAAGAATCCATCTCAACTTCTAGAATTTCAGTACTTGTGAATGGGTCACCAACTAAAGAGTTTAGTCCTCAAAAAGGTCTCAGACAGGGTGACCATTATTGCCTTTTCTGTTTAATTTGGCAACTGAAGGCCTTAATATTCTACTGCTCAGAGCTAGGGAGTTGGGATTGATTAAAGGGATACATATTGGTGTCAATGGGGTGGTTGTTCACATCTACAATTTGCTGATGATTCACTACTATTCTGTGAAGCTGATGTGCAGGAGGTGATGAATTTGAAAAGAATCTTAAGATGTTTTGAAATGGTCTTAGGGCTTAAGATTAATTTTCATAAGAGTGTGGTTTGTAGGGTAGGAATTTCTGATAGTTTTCTCAAGGATTTTGCTATTTTGCTTAATTGTAAAACCCAGAGTATACCACTGAAATTCCTTAGTTTACCTTTGGGTGCTTCTCCAACCAGAAAGAAGGTTTGGAAACTTGTCATTGACAAGATCAAAATTAGACTTGCTGGGTGGAAAATGAGGTTTCTTTCCTTTGCTGGCAAACTGACACTAATCAAGTCAGTGCTGTCCAGTTTGCCTGTGTGTTATCTATCACTATTCAAGATGCCAGAAGGTGTTGCAAAGGAAATCAATCGATTACAAGATGCTTTCTTGTTGGGGATGGGCACAGAATTGAAAAGAAAGATTTATCTAGTGTAATGGAAAGAGGTGACCAAAAACATTAGTCAAGGTGGGTTGGGAATTAGGAGAATCAGAGAGGTTAATACTTGCCTATTAATAAAGTGGTGGTGGAGATTTGCCAATAAAGATGAGGCAGTATGGAAAAAAGTGGTCTGCAATAGATATAAAATTAAAGAATGAGCATGGCTTCCAAATCAAACTGTTGGCATAAGATGGTCTAAGGTATGGGCTGATATACTAGCTGTGGCAGAGCAAAGAAACCCCCTTCTACAATTTTTTGTTGACAATCTTCATATTAAAGTGGGTAATGGGAGCAGAGTGGGATTTTGGCGAGATAAATGGTGGGGTGACTTTTGTCTAAAAGAGAGATTCCCTAAACTTTATTCTCTATCCACTGTTAAAAATGCTTCCCTCAAGTTCTTTGTTGATAACAAATGAAGCTCTAAGATGTGGGGTCTCAGTTTAAGAAGACCTTTGCTACAGTGGGAGGGTGATGAGGCATCCCGACTCACTGAAGTGTTAAGAGCAACACCTGTACTTTGTTCGGGTAAAAAAGATAAACCAAGGTGGCTTTCATATCAAACAGGTTAGTCCTTTGTTGCATCTCTTTATAGGCACTGTGAATTGGGTTTTGGTGTATTTGAGAGTTCTAGTAGGTTGGTGTGGATTAATTATCTCCCTCCCAAAGTTCAATTTTTTTGGTGGTTAGCTTGGAAACATAAACTTAAAACTTCTGTTTTCCTTCAATGGATTGGAGTTCTGGGTGAATGAGCATCCACTGTGTGTGTTTTTGGTAAATCTGAGGCAGATCTGTCGAACATGTTCTCATTTCTCGCCCTATGGTTTGGAAGGTCTAGATTGGTCAATTACAGTGGTGGGGAATAATATGGGTTGTGCCTGGTTTTGTTGACTGCTTATTACATTGGTGGGCTGGGAACTGCCTCATGAAAGCTGAAAGGAGGATATGGAAAGCTATCCCTTTAGTTGCTCTCAGCTCCATTTGGAAACATCGGAATGATTGCTTGTTCAATAATGTTCAGCCAAATATGGAGGAGTTGCAGGAGACAATTATTATTAGATTAGCTGTTTGGCTGAAAGCTTCTTCTAAGGATTGTCAGTTTACTATTAATGACTTTATCTACAACATCTGGCAGATTAGAGTTTGTTTAGGTGGCAGGATTCGTTGCAATTTACAATGACAACCATGTCTCCTGGTGTGCAGCAACAGCTGTTTATGGTCTGGCTCTGTATCTATTCTATTTGTAGCTCTATGGATTTGGTGGCTGAGTTTGTTTGCATATATGATTTTGTTTGCAGCTCTGTGGGTCTGTGGGTTTGCAGATCTGTGGGATTGGTATATGTTCTGTTTGCAGCTCTGTGCCCTTGGTTTCTGTTTTGTTATACTGTGCTGTGGGCTTTGTATTGAGGTGTTTGTTTTGCTTTTTTGGTTGGTTTTTCACCAACTTTGGGGGTGCTAGCAAATGATGTTGTTTGGTACCTTGTACTCTTTTTATATATTAATACAGTCTTTTGTTTGCCATTAAAAAAAAAAAAGAAAAAAAAAAGAGTTTTAGAAACTAAACTTTTTTGCTCTCAAAAATAAAAATTTTGTTACAAAAAATATTTGAAGACCAATTTTAGTTCTTGCAAAAATAGTCGCTATAAGGTAGTCTTGAAAAGTCAAAAAAATAATTTTTAGTGACAATCCAAAAAAGGAAAAATTAGAAGTGATCCCTCTACATATTTGTGTAAGAGTTTAAGGACAATCACAATTTATTTGGTAGTTAAAGTCCCTAAGATTTGAAATTTCATGAAGATAAGAACAAATTTCAACATAAATGGCAAGAATGCCCTTTTAACAATTGGTACTATGAAATTCCAACACCACCTCTCTTCATGGTAGACAAGTTGTATTTTAAAGTATTTTGTAAAATATATATTTTTGGAATCATCTCGTCGAGATCTATCAAACAAGATTCATGATAAATACGAAATTTTGAAAAAATAAAAAATAAATTTTCACTTAGTTTTCTGACTAAAAGTCAAATAAATTCGGTCTCAAAAAAACTTTGATTAAAAAAAAAAAGTACTATAAACTTATGATAAGGAAGTTAAAAATAAAATTTCCATTTTAAAAATGTCGCTAATAAATTTATTTTTTACGAATAAAATAATTTGGTCCAAAAAAAAAATATTTTTTAAAACAAAATATTTGATCCCATACAAATAGTTTTTCATCACTAAATATTCAATTTCATTGCTAAAAATATAAGGGTAAATTACACTTTATCCCCTTTATATTTGGTCACTCTCATTTTGATCCTTAAAGTTTGTTTTTCTCACTTTGGCCCATCATGTTTCATTTATTTTTTTTTTCGATTTCCTCCTAAAACTAACTTTTGTTCAAAATTAAACAGAAAATGCCACAATAATTGTCACATAACACAAAAATAAATTAATATATTGGGGTTTGAGTTTATGTCATATATATGAGTTATATATAATAAAAAAAATTAAGTCACGTGATTGTCAAATGTGTCATTTTCTATTTAATTTTCAACACAAGTTAGCTTTAGGATTAAACTAATATATATATATATATATATAGAGGCAAAGTGGGAAAAAAAACACTTTAAGGACTAAAGTGAAAAAGTGCCAAACATAAAAAGGACAATGCATAATTTATTTAAAATACAACAGTAACACTTTTAACGATAAAAATATTTTGTTCATAAAAGTAATTTTATTGTTAAATTTTTATTTTTAAAATTTTAATTTATTGTAATTTAATTTTATTTTTTCTAAATTTTAATTTTAACAGAGATAAATTATCCTTAAAAAAATAAATAAAATTTGCATTTTTTCACATGCGGCTGCCTCCCTCTCTCACTTGCCCTCAATTAATGGGGTCGGTTTGGTGGAGGGAACATATAACAGCAAGTATGACCACGAAATTTCACTATATTGTATGTATATCTCTATTAAAATTGCATACATAGTTTAATGTAAGATCTTCTACGAAGCTCTTAATTATGTTTGTGTACAACCAATCATTCGTGCACTGGGGTACGGATTATTCAACAATTAACTTCTCTCTGTGTTCAATTCGAGACTTTTTTTTTCTTTTTTTTTATTTGAAGTTTTCTAATAATTTTTCTTTAGGCCACGTTTGGAGACTTTGGTTTTTTAGCCAAAACAATCAAAAATCACTGTAAGTTGTTATGTGGCCATTTGAGAAGAGAGCAAGAAGCTGCGTTTTGCAGCATTGCTAAAAAGGCACTAGCAACATAAGGCTCCGTTTGGGAAGCAAGATTTAGGTTAAAATAGTCATATAAGATAAAATAAGTTATTTTAGTCCAATAAGATAAAACATCACATTCAACCCATAATCATTGCACTCTTTCTCTTACAAAAATAATCAAAAAAGTCAAAAAAGTCAAAAACTCTTCCCAAATTAGGTTTTTTATCCCCAGGCTAAAAAAGTCAAAAAACCAAAAAGCCAATCTACTTCCCAAACGAAGGCTAAAAAGCAAGCAGGCTGACTTGAGAAGGGACAAAAACATAGGTGGTGAAATTACGTAATTGCCCTCCATGAAATTACGTAATTGTTCAAACAACCACATGGGTCAAAAAGTAAATTTCCTAAGTTTGGTAGGGGTATTTTGGCCATTTTAATGTGATGTGACACCATAAATAAAAAAGTAAAAAAGTAATTTTTTACCAACTTCTCAAATCACTTTTCAAAAAAATCAAAAAACTTGGTAAAGAGTCAAAAATCAACTTTTTATTATTTTCTCAAAACACCCCTATATCACTTTCTCTATTGCTCTATTTATTTTTTTCATAAAAAAATAAAAACACCCTACTAAAATAGTTAATTTCTAAACAAGGTCTAAGAAATCTTATTTATAATTGGGTATGGCTTCTGTCTAGTCTGGGATCGGATTGGACCGTACTGTTGGGCCCATGGAGGCCCACCATGGGTCCCGTTTTGATAATCTGAACCGTCAATGTGTAGAACTTGTCGAGTACTATATGCTTGTAAAAAATCACTTTGATCGGATATCGATAGTTATATGATCAAATCAGTTTCGTATTAAAAAAATTGGACGGTGAACAAATTAACAATTGACAAAAAAACTATTTTGATCACATAGCTATTGATATCCGATCAACGTGATTTTTTACAGGCATATAGTACTCGACGATTTCTACACATTGAATGGTTCAGATTATCAAAACGGGACCTGTGGTGGGCCCCCACAGGCCCAACAGCATGGTCCAGTCCGATCCATACCATTTATAATTAACCATCCTTCAACCATGAAAAGTGTTACTATTAATTAAGAGCTGTTTGGGATGACCTAAATAAGTGTACTTTTTGTCTTTTTACAAAAAAATATGTAAAAAAGTAGAGAGGTGATGTGATAAAAAAAGATAAAAAGATAAATTATTTTTGAGTTGGCAAACTTGGCCTTAGTTCCAAATTTTCACTTTAATCTAGAAGCAACACACAATCAATAACAACAAAATTGATTTCAATAAATCTATGAACACTAAATTTATTGTAGAATCATACATAAAATATAAGTGAAATAATCTTAGTGAAACTATGCGTTTGGTAGAGTTTTAGAATTATGATTTGAGAATAAAGTTGTATTTTGAGTTTGTGAGTATTAGAATTATGATTTGAGTGTAGAAAATTTATGGGAGCTTTTTCGATAAATCTTTTTCTAAGAGCTTTATTCCATCCAACCCATATTCTTTTTTACTATTCCATTAGGTCCTATTTGAGGTAAGAAGACCAAAATACCATTTTCATCTACTTATATTCCATTTAGTCCACATTATTTTTTTATGTTTCAATAAGTCCTATGAGTGACATAATTACCAAAATACCCCTAATGTGAATGTTTACACCGTCAATGTGAATGTTCCTATTTGAGGTAAGAAGACCAAAATATCATTCTCATATACTTATGTTCCATTTAGTCCACATTATTTTCTTATGTTTCAATAAATCCTATGGGTGACATAATTACCAAAATACCCCTAATGTGAATGTTCACATCCTATGGGTGACATAATTACCAAAATACCCCTAATGTGAATGTTCACACCGTCAATGTGAATGTTCCTATTTGAGGTAAGAAGACCAAAATACCCTTTTATCTACTTATGTTCCATTTAATCCACATCATTTTCTTATGTTTCAATAAGTCCTATGGGTGACGTAATTACCAAAATACCCCTAATGTGAATGTTCACATCGTCAATGTGAATGTTCACACTGTCAATGTAAATGTTCACACCGTCAATGTGAATGTTCTTATTTGAGGTAAGAAGACCAAAATATCATTTTCATTTACTTATGTTCCATTTAGTCCACATTATTTTCTTATGTTTTAATAAGTCCTATGGGTGACATAATTATCAAAATATCTCTAATGTGAATGTTCACATCCTATGGGTGACATAATTACAAAAATACCCCTAATGTGAATGTTCACATCGTCAATGTGAATGTTCACACTGTCAATGTAAATATTCATATCATCAATGTGTAGGGGGTCGGCCTAACTCGGGCCGGGGCCAACCCATGTAAAGCCTCGTAGGTGCTTGCCAAAATTCGGGCCAGGCCGGACCGGCCCACGGGCCAAAAAATTAGGCCTAGGCCCTAGCCCTGGCACAAAGGTATTCAGGCTTTGGGTGCCCTGGTGGGTCGAGCCAAGGGACTTGGGCCTAGACTTGGGCTTGGGTCGGGCTTGGGTGAGCCTTGCCATTTTTTTTAATTCTTTTTAATTTTTTCTCTCAAAATTTTATTATTTTCCACAAAAAAGACACCGGGCCTCTGGCAGGCTGGGCCTTGAGCCGAGCCTTAAATGGGCCTTATGCGGGCCGAGCTTCAAAGTGATGGCCCAGGTCCTAGCCCAAGTTCTCAGGCTGGGCTCGGGCCCGGGCCCAAACGAGCTTGCCCCGGGCCGCGGGAGGGCTTCGGGTGGGCCGCGGGCCAATTTTACACTCCTATCAATGTGAATATTAGCATGTCAATGTGAATATTCACATTGTCAACAGGTCGAACCCGCTCCGGGCCCCGGGCCAATTTTACACTTCTAGCAATGTTAATGTTAACATATCAATGTGAATATTCAAATTGTAAACGGGTCGGACCGGGCCCGCGAGCTGGTTTCGGGCTGTCTACGGATCGCGGGTTAATTTTACTCTCCTATCAACGTGAATGTTAATATATTAATGTGAATATTCACATTGTCAACGGGCTGGGTCGGGCCCGCCCACGGGCCGCGGGCCAATTTTACACTTCTATCAATGTGAATGTTAACATGTCAATGTGAATATTCACATTGTCAACGGACCGGGCCTGCCCCGGCCCAAGGGAAAGCTTTGGACCGCCCACAGGCCATGGACCAATTTTACATTCTTACCAATGTGAATGTTAAAATATGAATATTTACAGCCCGCCCCGCCCCGGGCAACGGGCGGGCTTTGGGCCGCCCACAGGCCGCGGGCCAATTTTACACTTCTATCAATATGAATGTTAACATGTCAATGTGAATATTCACATTGTAAACGGGCCGGGCCGGGCGCGCGGGCAACTTTCGGGCCGCCTACGGGCCGCTGGTCAATTTTACACTCCTATCAACATGAATGTTAATATGTTAATGTAAATATTCACATTGTCAACGGGCCGGGCTGGTGTCACGACCCAAACCCGGCCCTATGGGTTTAGCACCGTAACCGGCCAGTAATCCGGGATTACCGAAGGCCTGCAGAACAGTAATACAGTAAAACAGAGTACAGGGCCTGGCGGAAGCCAATACAGTAAGTAAATAGTGTCCATTGAGCTGTGACAGTCTGTATGCCAAAAGATTTTTCATGCATTCACATACAACAGTACAGTCTATACAAAATTTACAGTCACACAGTACGGGGACCTAATCCCCTGATAACAGTACGGTAAGCAGTCAGTCTATACAATCCATTCAGTTATTACAGAACAGTAAGACAGTGCAGAAGGGGGAATTGTAAAACACCCCTAAGCCTTAACAGATAGGCTCGGAACCTCGCAGTGAGGCACAAAGGCTGGCTTGACAAAACTGGAGTAACCCTGACGCTCCTAGCCGCGGTCTGGTGCCTGTACACCTACATATATATATGAGCAGTGAGCTAAAGCCCAGTGAATAACATAATGCGTAAAGAGGTTTAGAATGAATGTCCTTACAGTAATGAAAACAGTTCAATTCAACCAGTATTTCAGTCGTTCAGTACAGTAAACAGTCATATGTGGTACATCCATTAGCATAACAGTAACAGTAGGTCTTAAAAGACCGAACAGTAATGATGGCCATCAGTCAGTAAACAATAGTGGTTCCACGAGGGAACCGACAGAGATCTCTGTAACAGTAACAGTAACAGTAAAGTACTAAGGATGCCACAGTACAGTTCAGAAATAAAGGACATACATTCATTCAGTAAATAATACCAGTTCAGTAAACAGCTCAGCTCAGTATTCAAAAGATATCAGTTGAACATATCTTTACACAATCGTTACTCACAGAGTTCGGCCTACAGTATGCTAGAGCGTGTCTCCCCAGTCGCCAACCCTACACAGTTAACAGATTGAACACACTAAGCTACACAGCCG
>NW_021026408.1:399401-448302 GCF_004153795.1 Camellia sinensis | reverse complement strand
GTCAAGAGTTTATTCGTCGGGGTCTTTATTCAGTCACACAATTCTAGAGTCATAGTCCCAACGGTTAAGTTATCAACAAATTATATACCAATCAGTCCGAGCAAAGGTACAGTCATATATGTGCACTTTCAGAGTCTACTAATATTCCCAATACGGATTCACAAGTTCAATGTACAATACAAAATAGTTTTCCCCAGATACAATAGTTAAGGTAGCAAGTCATAAGTTTCTAACTCTTTAATTAGCTTGTTTTAATCTAATTTAGTCATACCTAATCAGTTTTCAAGTAAATACACCATAAACTCACATTAATTATGAGGATTATAAAACATTAATCGATTCCCGGTTCGGCCGCCGATAAGGCCTTCAATTAGCAGTTTAAACATAAAACATGAACAGATAATCAAACAATCAAACAGATAGATTATGCATTTAAACAGATACAGTCAGTCAATTAATTCCAGACTCCAGTCAGTCAGTTCAGTACTTTTAATCAGCTCAATTATCAGTCATGATCAATTCAGTTTAACAGTAATCAGTCAGTCATTAGTCGGTAAACAGTGTTTAGTCGGTAAACAGTGTGAGGGTTGTTACAGCTGGGCCCGCCCCGGGCAGCCCACAGGTTAATTTTACACTTCTATCAATGTGAATGTTAACATGTCAATATGAATATTCACATTGTCAACGGATTGGGCCCGCCCCGGCCCAGGGGGAAGCTTCGGACCGCCCACGGGCCACGGGGTAATTTTACATTCTTACCAATGTGAATGTTAAAATATGAATATTTACAGCCCGCCCCGCCCCGGGCAACGGGCGGGTTTCGGGCCGCCCACGGGCCGCGGGCCAATTATACATTCCTATCAATGTGAATGTTAACATGTCAATGTGAATATTCACATTGTTAACAGGCTGGGCTGGGCCCGCCCCGGGCCGCCCACGGGTTAATTTTACACTTCTATCAATGTGAATGTTAACATGTCAATGTGAATATTCACATTGTCAACGGGCCGGGCCTGCCCCGGCTCGGGGGCGAGCTTCGGACAGCCCACGGGCCAAGGGCCAATTTTACATTATTACCAATGTAAATGTTAAAATATGAATATTTACAGCCTGCCCCGCCCCGTGCTGAGGGAGGGCTTTGGGTGGCCCACGGGCCGTTGGCCAATTTTACATTTCTATCATTGTGAATGATAACATGTCAATGTGAATATTCACATTATAAATGGACCGGGCCGGGCCAGACCCGCAGGCGAGTTTCAGGTTGCCTACGGGCCGCGGGTCAATTTTACACTCCTATCAACATGAATGTTAATATGTTAATGTGAATATTCACATTGTCAACGGGCCGGACCGGGCCTACCTCGGGCAGCCCACGGGCCACGAGCGGGTTTCAGGCCGCCCACGGGCCGCGGGCCAATTTTACACTTCTATCAATATGAATGTTAACATGTCAATGTGAATATTCACATTGTCAACGGGCTGGACCCGCCCCGGCCTGGTGGCGATCTTCGGACCGCCCACGGGCCACGGGCCAATTTTACATTCTTACCAATATGAATGTTAAAATATGAATATTTACATCATAAAATTACTAACCGTTCAAAAAATATTTATAAGGGTATTAAAATTAAATATAATGGCATAAGAGTCTAAAAAAAGAGTGTAAATAAAAAAAAAGGACTTTATGGAATAAAACTATACATACATGGGACTAAATGGGTTAATAAATTTCTTCATGGACTTTTTGGGTTAAAACACTTCTAAATGGGATTTATCAATAAAAATCCCAAAATTTATTTGGTTATGAATTTTAAAAAGAGTTTGAATTGAGTGATGTGACATATAATATTGAAAAGTGTGTGTTTTGAAAAGTGAGTGTGGAATTAATTTTCTAAAGTTGTAACCAAACAGCACACTCAAATTAAGGGATGGGATTAAAGGGTGGTTTGAGATGATCTAAATAAGTGTATTTTTTGACTTTTTATTAAATATGAGTTGGGTTTGAAGTAATGTGTTAGAGAGGTAATATGATTTAAATAAGATGATGTGACTTAAATAGGATAGTGACTTTTTGACTTTTTTAGATCATGCCAAACAAGGCCTAAATTTCAAAAACTCTACCAAATAGAGCCATCTTTTATGATGAATTTCACCATTTGATAGGGATGGATCCAGCATTTAAATTTTTGGGGTGGTGTTTGTCTTGAGGGATTGAGGGATGGGTTTAGACAATTGGTCCATTTGGATTAATAATCCGTTGTTTAGTTCAAAATTTTGGCATCGGACTATTAGTCCCAAATCTATTGGACTATTGTATCACATGGGAGGAGACAAATGGAGGGATAAGTAGAGATATGGGATTAGGTAGTGAAATGACCATTTTGACCCTCTACTATTTAATTATGTATTATATTTAATAAAATTCAATAAAATTTAAATGTCTCAATCTAAAAATAAAATAATTTTCTTTAATTTTTATTGATGTTTTATTTATTTAATTTTTTAAAATAATTTTTTTATAGATATTTTATCGATGTTTTATTTTAAAATTTTGTTTATATTTTATTTAATTTCATTATTTAAATTTTAATAGATGTTTTATTTAATTATTATTATTATTTAAAATAAATTTACTTAAAATTTTAATTAAAAAATAATATATATTTTTATTGATATTTTATTTATTTAATTTTTTAAATATAAACTTATTTAATTGTGTAAAAAATAAAATAAAATAATTTTTTATTTAATCTAGTTAAAAATAATTAAAATATTAAAAATATGTTTAATATTGCTATTACTTAGTAAATAATTGAAAACGCTAAAATAGTCATTTGAACATTTATCATTCTCTATAATATCTCAAACAAATATAGGATTTATATCCTATCAAACCAAATAGTCATTTCCTGACATCTAATGCCATGACTAAACAAATATGAAATACAAATTCAATCCAACCAAATAATCTGGGGACAATGCATCCCAAAATTAATAGTCTGGTGGACTTCAATCCCCCTTATCCAGTCCGTTCAAACAAACATGCCCTGGAAGTACAAAAACACATGTAATTTTTTATCGAAAAAATTTATTATTAAATTTTAAGTTTTGATTTAAAGTAGCACTAAAAAGTGGATAATACATATTTTTATGAGTAAAATAATAATCCTTTTCAATAAGCTGTATTAAATTTTAAGAAATTGTTGTTAAGAATGCCATGTTGAACGTAGATAATATTCGTATTTCTAAATAATGAACAAGAAATAGGAAAAATTAGTGAAACATCTCTCTCCAACTTTGTGTAATAGGAGAGGTCTAAGATGTTTTTTTTATTAGCTAAGGTACCTTAACATTTTCACAGAAAGAAATTGACTAAGAGAAATTTTGCCCTACTCAGAGAAATTTTGGCTCCGACTTAGAAATTTTTTAAAATTTCTCTGGTATAAAATAAGAGAAATTTCGAAATTTCGATATGAAATCAAAAAAAATTCTCCGTGAAAATTGAAATTTCTCTGAGTCGGGGAGAATTTTCTTTGAGTCAAATTTTCTCTATGAAAATGTTGAGAGACCTTAACTATTATAAAAATATTGTATGTCATTTATCTTATAAAATCTTAATACCAGAGATCTTAAAAAAATTCTTACAAAAAATAATGAATGCAAAATAAGATGTATAAGCAAATTAAAGTGTGATTTATAGGACAAAAAAACAAACCCAAATGACATATGAAAAAAAAAAAAAAACAAGAACAGTAACAAATAAGAATAAATAGAAGAATATAAGTAACTCTAAACAATACATAAATATAACAAATAATACAAATAACAAATAAAATAGATCAATATTTGATAAAACTCGTGTTAGAAACAATTTTTAAAAGTTTGTAAACTGAATAATTAGAGGAGCAAATCTTCATAATTTTGAGAGTGTGAAATACTTTAATTGAAATTATCTTATTAATTATTAGTATAAGATATATCATTTTTAAAATTTTTAGGAGTGCCACTGCACCCACCGCCCCCTAGATCCATCATTCCCATATGATATGTATGATTAAAATTATTTTATGTAGTTAATTTCCTTTCAGTAATTTATAACATTTCTCTAATGTTCAATGCCCACACATTTTATGAATTTTCTTAGCCGTTAGGTATAAAGCTATGGGGTCATATTAATGAATAAAGTCTGGGTAGTTGGTTGTATAGTGAAAATTAAATTTGTGTAGTATAAAATCTATATGTAGAATAAATTTAAATAATTCTGAATAATTTTTAGATAATTAAGTCTAAATTCATAATATTATTACATCTTAATTCGGCATTTTTCTCAAATTATTATCATTTTTTTTTATTCTATCTCCAAACTACCAACCTCATCCATTTAAAAGAGCCTAAGGCAACGTCTTCATATGTGTACTTCTTAGGGATGCAACTTGGACGGGCTCCCAAGCAACCCGAGCCTAGCCCAAATTTTTTTAGGGTTTGGACAATATATTTTTAAATTCGATACGAGTTTAGGCAAAAATTTAAAAACTCGAATTAAATTTGGACAGGCTTGGGTAAAGACATCAAACAACCCGAATAATCCGAAACCCAAATTATACATATAAAGATATATATAAATATTAAATATACATATAAATTATTAGACATTCAATGATATTAAAGTAATTTATACCATTAGATCATATTGAATATATATTATATTATAAATGTAAGTAACACAATATAAAATCTTACTCTTTTCTTTCTCACTCGTAAATTGTAAAGATTACAGAGGCATCTCTCTTCCATTATATAAATTATTTGTTTTGATGTTATTAATGATTTTATTGTCGGAAAATAATGGATTTCGGCAACTTTAATTCGAAATTAAAGTGGGACCCAACCGCCAGTTGAGATAGGTCTGAATGGTTTTGTATTCTCTAAAGTGAGAATATTGCAATAGAAGAATAATTAGCTGAAACCATTGAGTTATGAATGATAATTGTCTCATAAAGTGGGCATCAATAAAGGCCCTGTTTGGTAGGGCTTATTTCCAGCTTATTTCAGCTTTTAGTTTAATTTAAGCTATTTTGATGTATTTGGTTCAGCTTAACAATACAGCTTATAGCTTTTTGTAAGTCAAAAGTCAACTTATTCTTTGAGTGGGGGAGGAGAAACTTAATTTAGAAGTCAAAAATCAGCTTATATTCACAACTATAAGTTATAAGCTGTTATGCTATAAGCTATAATCATTTTCCCATAGCTTTACCAAACGGGGTCAAAGTTGGGTTTAGATTTGGACTTAGTTTTGGTTTGGATTGGGCCTAGACTTGTACTTGTGCATGTGCTGGGTTTGGTCTTAGACTTGGACATGGACCTAGTCTTAAGCTTTGGGCTGAACTTTGATGGGCTTAGTTTGTGCATGTATTTGAGATTGGGCTTAGATTGGGTTGTGATCCAACACTCGTATTCATTTTGCATCCCATCTAGATTAATTCTCAAAACTTATACATTATATACACATTATGATTTATATAATGGTTTTGGAGTTTTGAACCCTTGTAACTCTAGCATTAATGGCTAGAGTTGATGATATTTGATGATCCCATTGATGTTAGCCTTCATGGCGAAGGCTCACCCTACTAATATAAACAAAGGCCTTTCTCCTCCAACTTAGTAGATTGTTTTTTTAGAGAAGTTTTGTGATGGAAAATAAGATGGTGCTTTGAAATAAAAGTTGGAGATGATTTTTAACACCAAAGAATTTTTTTCCTATCATCTTTTGCTAGCCCCTTCTTTGGTTCTTGTTAGAGAGAGTGCAACCATTGTCAAGTTCGCCGAAGCTATTTAGAAAGTGCTTCTATTTTAGCTGGTTTCAACCATCGTGTCTTGGGAGGCAGATGTCGACATACTTCCAGCACCCATCGAGAGGCGGTGAATATATTTTAAGGAAACTATGGTATCACACAGGTTTCGATTTGCATCATTTATCTTTTGTTCTTCAAAATTTTAAATTTAAATAATTTCTCGCATATTATTTTATATGTCAATTTGAATCCATCTTGTAATATGTTACATGGTATAATCTAATTCATTCTTGTGTTTTTTTTAGTTCTATAGTTTATTGTATATTTCATTCTTTGATAATAAAAAATAATAATATAATTGTTTTGTCATTTCTATTAAATTCATCTTATATATTTTTCTTGTATTTTTATGGAAAATACTAACAATCTTAAAATAGATTCATTATATATAGTTTTGGAAAAACAATTTAACTTTTAATTTAATTTAATCTAGTAGCTCTTGGAATTAAAATTAATTTAATTGTCTAGAGTTATTGGGTTGTTTTGAGTTGTTTATTTCTAATAATTTATTCATAAAATTTATTTTATATTAATTAGTTGTTATTGCATAAGTTATTTGATTGTTAGTGTTTAAATAAAAATTTTATTAGACACGATTCTTACTATTTTATTTGATTTGTTTGATTATTTTCTTTTGCAGCTAACTTTCTTTACATGTTTACCTAAGCGAGAGAGGATGATATATAATACAAACAAATAAAATAAATTGGAATTAGTAAATTGGACTACTAATTTTATTTGAACAAGATTACCTTTGCGTAGAATAAGGAATCGTATTGGACCTTCAAAATCTTAGTGAATTTAATTATTCACTTTATAGTTCAGTTTGATTTTGTACGTATTCTATATATCATTTTGACAGTTTGGTAGCAATTTCAATTTAATTTGATTAATTAAATTTTGGAAAAAAACAAAGAGCTGTGAGAGGGTAATTTTGAGTGAAAATTGGGCCGAGCTATGAGACGGACTTTATGGCCCAAAGTATGATGGACTGAGTAAAAAGGGCCGAAAAGTTACTCAGGCCTAAGGAAGATAAAGTTACTCCGGCCAAAAGAGATGAAGTTACTTCGGCTCGTGAATTGTTAAGCTACTTCGGTCTGGGAGCAACTTAAAGTTAGACCGGTCTTGAAGGAACATCATTCTTGAATTTTTACCGGCTTTAGAGGTATACCGGTTTTGGAGTTATACCGGTCTAAGAGTCGTTGGTTCGGTCTAAGCACACCATGAGTTGAACAGGTGAGAGCCGAGATAAGGAAATATAAGCGGAAGGGCCGAACTAAGGATAGTTCGGCTTACTTTGTGGCTCAGCATAGCCAGGTTCATCTCGGTCGAATGGTAGTTCGGCCATGGTGAAAACCATCCCACTTGGTTTAAGCAGTGGGGGGGGGTGTAAAAGGATAAGCATTATCCTATAGGAGTATGAATCCTAGGAGGACTCTGCATGGAGAAATATAAAAGTGCATCCACATATCACTCTCGAAAATGCACCTCCACCAATGTACACACCTCGACTAAACCCCCTATTAATCTAAGTTCACATAAGTGCAATCACTCCTTTGGAGCTAGAGGCGAGATCAAGTTTCACCCCAGCATTAGCAATGGCACAGAACACGGTACATAACACAACATACAATTTTGCTTCTGAACACATGAGTGAAGCTCTTAGATCACATCGCTAGATGTAATGTCCTTACACTTCCATCTAGTGATACTTGTATACTCCAAGGAGACGCGAATCGGAGAGCGTGTTTCCGAGCTAATACACTGAGCCTCAGACCATCCGGGCATAGGCTCACGAGGGTCTGTGTACAAGTATGTATAGTCTCACTATGCCAATGCTTTCTAGAACAACAGAGCTGACGCATCTGGGGCATCAACATCAGATACGGCCGTGTAAGTGCCGTGCGGACGGTTTACCTAGTTCATGCTAGTCAGTATCATAACGAACCGCGAGAAAATTATTTCTTCCCCGTACAAGCTGGATTTTGAAAATGCCAAGAGATTTGGCTAGTCAAGAGGTGTTAAACTTATTTATTTTGATAATTTATTTAATTATGTTTTAATTTATTTGAAAGAGAAAAATAGAATCCAAAATTTATTTTGATGATTTATTTAATTATGTTTTAATTTATTTGAAAGAGAAAGATAGAATTCAAAATTTATTTGATGATTTATTTAATGTTAATTTATTTGAAAAAGAAAAATAGAACCCAAAATTTCTTTTGATGATTTATTTAATTGTGTTTTAATAGAATCCAAAATTTATTTTGATGATGTATTTAAATTATGTTTTAATTTATTTGAAAGAGAAAAATAAAATCAAAATTTATTTTGTCTCATTATTTCTCACCTAAACTTTTATCCTAAATATTGTTTGAATGTATTTAATATTTGCTTAAATAAGGAGTTCATTTCAACCCGAAAATAATAACCAAACCAGAGGTTTAAACAGCCCAAAACAAAGATTCAAACAGCCCAGCACAACAGTAGGCCAAAAGGTACAAGTGGAAGATATTCAAATTAGTAATGATGAAGTACAACAGTTATAAATGGCTATAAGTTTCATTATATATACCAAAGTCTCTAATGTAAACTAGTTACAAAAAAAACTATAAAATATTCTTTGATCTATAATCACTCACATCTATTCTTTGAAAAATTCTCTGAGAAGTAATCTTCAATTTTTCTTTACATTCTCTTTCAGAAATTATACACTGAGACGTATAGCTTTAAGCTCATCTTTCTTGTGTGAGGTTTACAGAAAAACTAGAGCTTCATTTTTATATCTATCTTTGAGAGAAAATTCTTATAGCTTTCTGTGAAAGCAAAAATACCTTCTTTTCAACCTTGTAAGAGTGTAGTACACTCAGTGTTCTTGACTTAGAAAGTCTGTGTAAAATCTGTGGAGGATTGCTCCATTTGTGAAAAGGTTGCTAGCACCCTATGAAGTTAGAGTATAGTGGAAAGTCTCAAGTGAAGCTTGAGGAGTGAACGTAGGCCAAGTTGAAACCGAACCACTATAAATTTGTTTGCCTTTCTCTCCCTTATCTCTTTATTTTATTTAAATTGCCATAGTATATTTCACATTTTTATTGTGCTAAAATCATTAATTGACATAGTTGTTAGAACACTTGTTTTAATTATTTTTATTTCATTAACTATATTTATCTATTGTGCTAGTCATAATTTTTATTAGGGTATTATTATTTTTATTTTTAAAAACCTAATTCACCCCTCCTCTTAAGTTGTCTTTTGGGTAACAATTGATATCAGAGCCTAGACTCTTGTTTTAGATTTAACCATCTGAGAGTTCTGATCTATGGCAACCTTAGCTGAAGGACAAGTCACAAATAGGCCATTATTGTTTGACGAAAACAATTTTTATTCATTAGAAGGATAAGACGACCCTATACCTACAAGCCACTGATTATGCCATGTGGATTATTGTCACCAAAGGTCCAAAAATTCCTACCAAATTAGTAGACAATATTAGTTACCTAAAACTGAAGATGAATGTGATGAGAGGGATCATAAATTATTGCAAGCCAATGCTAAAGCCAAACTCACCCTTGTTTATGGATTAGACTCTAAAGAGTATAATAGAATTTCAAGTTGTGATTCGGCAAAAGAAATTTAGGACAAACTTGAGGTAACGTATAAAGGTACAAATCAAGTGAAGAAATCTCGTATTGATATGCTTATTCATAGTTATGAATTGTTTAAAATAAATTCTGATGAATCTATTTCAAGTATGTTTACTAGATTTACTAAAATTGTAAACTCTTTGAAATCTCTTGGCAAAACTTATACTAACAGTTAGTTGGTAAGAAAAATTCTTAGGTGTTTACCAAAGAATTGGGAAGCAAAGGTCACGGTCATTATAGAAGCCAAAAATCTCTCCACACTTAGATTGGATGAGCTTATAGGTTCCCTTATGACTGATGAGATCACCATGAAAGGACATGAGGATATTGAAAACAAAAAAAAAAGTGAAATTGCATTCAAAACCTCATCAAACGAAGAAGAACATGAAAACTCCAGTAAGGATGAAAGCTATGCCATGTTTAGTAGAAATCTCAAAAAGCACTTCAAGAAAAAAAATTATGGAGGAAGAAGGCCTTTCAAGAAAGGGTACAACAAAGATAACAAGAAAGAGCCTATTATTTGCTAGGAGTGCAAAAATCCTGGACATATGAAGATGGATTGTCCAAAATTGAAGAATCATGGAAAAAGACTACAAAAGAAATAAAAAGGTCATGGTAGTAGCTTGGGGAGAAAGTGAAGATGAAAGCTCAAGTGATGAAATTGAAAATGAAGTAGCCAACTTATGTCTCATGGCTCTTGAAGATAAAGACTATACTCAAGATAAGATAACTACTCTTTATGAAGAACTTGAACGTACATCCCATGAACTACAAGATGAATTTAGAAAAGTTTGTGCCAAAAACAATGTGTTAAAGAAATCTGTTGCATCTTTATTTATTAATGTAGAAGAATTAAAGAAAGAAAAAATTATTTTGAAAAATGATTTTGATACTATCTCTAATGAGAAAACTACTTTAAAAAACAACGTTAATGATTTAACAAAAACACTTGAAAATTTTGTAAAAGGTAGAGATAATCTCAACATGCTTCTTGGAAATCAAAGATGTGTTTTTGATAAAGCGGGTATTGGATATGACCCTATTAAGAAACAAAAGAATCTCAATACAAATTTTGAAAAGGCACCTCTTATGACACACCCTCATATTACTTGTCATTATTGTAGAAAGAAAGACCATTATATGTCTTATTGTCCATTCAAAAAGAATATGAACATGGGAATTAAAAAGATTTAGATTATTAAGGGATCTAACAAAACTAACCAAGAAGGACCTAAGAAACTATGGGTACAAAAAACCAACACTTGATTGTCGTCTTGTAGGCTTGCTTTAAGTTCAAAGTTAAAGAAGGGAAGTGGTACCATGATAGTGGATGTTCCAGATACATGACCGGAGATAAATCCTTATTTACTGCACTGTTATCCAAAGATGGAGGCTTTGTTACTTTTGGAGACAACAAGAAAGAAAAAATCATCGGTATTGGTAGCATCGGTATTTCTCTTAACCCTTTTTTTTGTATGTTTTACTTGTTGATGGACTTAAGCATAATCTACTTAGTGTTAGTCAATTATGTGATAAAGGTAATCGAGTTATTTTTGATAAATCACATTGCAAAATTGAAAGTATAAATGATCATAAAGCTTTATTCATCGGTAATCGTCATGATATTGTTTATGTTTTTCATCTCAATGATCTCTATGCTAGTGACATTAAATGTCTATATGTTAATAATGAAAATAGTTGGTTATGGCATAGAAGACTTGGTCATGCTCATATGGATTTAATTGCTAAACTTTTGAGAAAGGATTTGGTCACTGGATTTCCAAAAATTAAATTTGAAAAAGATCATCTTTGTAGTACTTGTCAACAAGGAAAACAAACTAAAACATCGTTTAAATCAAAATCTCACATTTCCACAACTAGACCTTTACAACTACTGCATATAGATTTATTTGGCCTCTCAAAAACAACTAGTCTAGGTGGTAAACATTATTGTCATGTTATTGTTAATGATTATTCAAGATTTATATGGGTTATGTTTTAACACACAAATATGAAACATTTTCTTCTTTCACAAAACTCTGTCGTAGAATTCAAAATGAAAAAGACTTTGTTATTACTAATATTCAAACCAATCATGGTAGAAAACTTGAAAATGAGAAATTTGAATTATTTTGTGATGAGCATGGTATTAGACATAATTTTTCAGCACCTAGAACCCCTCAACAAAATGGTGTAGTAAAAAGGAAGAATAGAACTTTAGAAGAGATGAGTAGAACAATGCTTTGCGAAAATAATCTTCCTAAATATTTTTTGGCCAAAGCCGTTCACACCGCATGCTATATTTTAAACCGTGCATTAATTAAACCTATTCTCAAAAAAACTCCTTATGAACTTTGGCATGATAGAAAGCTCAACATTAGTCGCTTGCATGTTTTTTGTTGTAAATGTTTTGTGCATAATAATGGTAAGGGTAACTTAGGTAAATTTGGTTCAAAATCTGATGAAGCAATTTTTTTTGGCTATTCCTTAACTAGCAAAGCTTATCGTGTTTTTAATAAAAGAACTCTTATTGTGGAAACACTACTAGAAAAAACACTTTTCGTGACGAACATGTTTGGTCGCGAAAAGTACCATATTTGGTCGCTAAAACCTTTTCGCGACCAAAATATGTTGGTCGCGAGTTGGTTGCTAAAGCCTCGTCACAGATAGTTTTCTGCGACCAAAAAAGCCTTTGGTCGCTAAAAGTGACCATTCGCAACCAACTTTTTTGGTCACGAAAAGTCCAATTCACATTAGCCAAAAGTAAACTTTTAGCGACCAAAGATAAGTTGGTCGCCAAAAGTCAGCGCCTTGACCCAAAAAAAATAATTCTTTTGTGCTCCCTGGGACTTGAACTCCTAATCAAGGAGTCACTATGCACCCAATCCACTCTGCCACTCTGCCAATAACATACTTCTTGTTCATATTTGACAAAAAAAATATATAACCCATAAAAATTGGGTTATATATTATTTTATAAAACTTTTAATGCCTAAATAGAAAAATAGCATGTAATTACTGTAATATCATGTTTTTTAAAAATTTATCCCGCCATAACTTTCCGCGACCAACTTTTTTTTTTGGTTGCCAAAGGGTAATCTTCCGCGACAAAAAAAAGCCTCTGGTCGCCAACAGTAGACTTTTCGCGACCAACTTTTTTTTTTGTCGCCAAAAAGTGATCTTCCGCAACCAAAAAAGCCTTTGGTCACCAATAGCATACTTTCCGCGACCAACTTTTTTTTTTGGTCGCCAAAGGATAATCTTCCGCGACCAAAAAAGCCTTTGGGCGCCAATAGTATACTTTCCGCGACCAACTTTTTTTTTTGGTCGCCAAAGGGTATACTTTCTGTGACCAACTTCTTTTTTGGTCGCTAAAAGGTGATCTTCCGCGACCAAAAATGCCTTTGGTCGCCAATAGTATACTTTCCGCGACCAACTTTTTTTTTTGGTCGCCAAAAGGTGATTTTCCGCGACCAAAAAATTGTGGTCGCCAAAAGTTAAATTTTAGTCGCAGAAAGTGGACTATTTGTGACCAAAAAAAATAGGTGGTCGCCAAAAGTGTTTTTTCTTGTAGTGAAAAATCTATACATGTGGCATTTGATGAAACTAACATCTCTGCTCAAAAGTAAATTATTAGTGATAATATAGATTTGAAACCAAATGTGAAAAATTCAAGTATCTACAAAGAAGAAAACCAACCATGTAAGTTGAACAAAGATATTGAATAACCTATTCTCCTACCTCAAGAAGAAGGAGTAAATAATGATGATTTGCCAAGAGAATGGAAGTTTGTTCATAATCACCCTAAGGATTTAATACTAAGTGACCCTACAAAAGGTATTGAAACTCGCTCTTCACTGAGAAACATTTGTAGTAACTTGGCTTTTCTCTCACAGATTGAGCCTAAAAGCTTTCAAGAAGTCGAATTCGATGAACATTGGATGATAGCTATGCATGATGAGCTTAACCAATTTGAGAGAAACAAAATGTGGGAACTTGTGCCAAAACCTAAAGATCATACCATTATCGGTACCAAATGGATCTTTCGAAACAAGCTTGATGAATCTGGCACAATTATAAGAAACAAGGCTAGACTTGTTGCACAAGGATACAATCAAGAAGAATGTATTGATTTTGATGAAACCTTTGCTCCGGTTGCTAGATTAGAAGCCATTCGCATGTTACTTACATTTGCGTGTTTTAGAGATTTCAAACTTTATCAAATGGATGTAAAAAGTGCTTTTCTAAATGGTTTCATAAATGAGGAAGTTTATGTTAAACAACTCCCAGGTTTTGAAGATCATGCTTTTCCAAATCATGTTTTTAAACTATCAAAAGTTTTATATGGTTTGAAACAAGCACCTCGTGCATGGTATGAACGATTGAGTAAATTTTTGATTGAAAATAATTTTTCTAGAGAAACGATTGACACAACACTTTTTGTTAAAACTAAAAATGATGATTTACTTATTGTGCAAATATATATGGATGATATTATATTTGGTGCTACTAATGAAATCTTGTGTAAGGAATTTGCTAAGTGTATGCAAAGTGAGTTTGAGACGAGCATGATGGGGGAGCTAAATTATTTCCTTGGACTTTAAATCAAACAATGTAAGGAAGGAATTTTTATCAGCCAAGCTAAGTACACAAAAGAACTACTCAAAAAGTTTGGTATGTATGACTCAAAAATAGCTGGAACACCTATGAGCACATCTATTAAACTAGACAATGATGAAAAAGGTAAGTCCATTGATCAAACAAAATATCGAGGTATGATCGGCTCACTTCTTTATTTAACCGCAAGTATATCCGATATTATGTTTAGTGTTTGTATGTGTGCTAGATATTAATTAAATCCTATGGAATCACATCTTAATGCTGTTAAAAGAATTTTTAGATATCTTATTGGCACTCAAAATTTAAGACTATTTTATCCTAGAGGTGTTGCATTTGATTTAAGTAGTTACTCGGATGCCAACTTTGCCGGATGCAAACTTGATAGAAAAAGCACTAGTGGCACTTGTCACTTCCTTAGTAACTCATTAATATCTTGGTTTAGTAAAAAGTAAAATTTTGTTGCTTTATCAACGGCCGAAGCTGAATATATAGCTTCCGGAAGTTGTTGTGCCTAAATACTTTGGATGAAACAACAATTAGAGGACTTTGATTTGCATTATGATCATATCCCTATTAAATGTGATAATACTAGTACCATCAATTTAAGCAAAAATCCGGTTCAACACTCACGAACAAAACATATTGAAATTCGTCATCATTTTTTAAAAGATCATGTTCAAAAAGGGGATATTGTACTTGAATTTTAAACACCGACAAGCAATTAGCGGATATTTTCACAAAACCCCTAAGGGAGGATCGCTTCAATTTTATTTGTGGCGAGCTTGGAATGTCGATTTCTACTTAAAAGATTTTGTTGTGACTATGAAACTTAAATTTTTGTTAAAATGATATATGTGTATTGCTACATTGATATTGAAACATTTTATCAGTTGAATGCTGTCAAGTCCTTCATACATTTATTATCCTTAACAGTTTGCTATTCAGAACTATGTATTTTTGTTCTGCATCTTGAGCTTAATTTAATTTTGCATATATTGATTTTTTTTTTAATTTTTGCTATTAGGTTTAATTTCGTTTATTTTTTTATTTATTTATTTATTTTTCCGTTTCACTAATAGGCTTCATTTCCTTTATTTATTTATTTATTTTTCTTTTCTTCTCATTATTTTTTTTTCTTTTCCATTATTTTTTTTGTTTTGCCATTAGGCTTAATTGTATTTCTTATTTTATGCACTTTAATTTCATCTTCCGTGCTTAAAAAATATATATATATATATATACACACATAAAAACAAAAACCGAAATGAAGAAAACAAAAAATAACAATATTTACATTAAAAAAAAAAATCTTCATTCATTTTTCCGACCATTGGCCAACCTCACTTACTTGCCTTTTCCACTGCTCTCTTCTTCTTTTTATCACCTTGGGCGACGCTTGATGTCCCTGCTTCCGTGCTTTCGTCAAGAGCAAGCACTCCCCGTTGGCTATCAAAAGCCAAGAACGACGTCGCTCCAAATCGGGCCATTGAGGTGGTCTTCCGTTTAAGCTCTTTATTTTCGAACTGCAGTGTGCAAATCTCTGCTCGCACATCCTTGTACATGCACTAGAGCAGAGAGAGTTGGGCGTTGACCTGGTTGACCTCACTCGTTCTGTTTTGCAGTCGATGAGCTAACTTTGTGACTGCAGTCACCGTCTCCATACAGGATGTCAGTGTGAAATGATTGGCTTCAATGTCTGATTGAGCTGCCAATATTTGCTCAATCGACATCATAGGAAGGTTGGGAAGAGTAGGAGCCGGGGCACTCGGCCCAGCAGCGCTTACGGGATCATTTAGGTCCGAAAAGAGAGTAAGGGGACGGGACGAGGCAATGAAGTAGAAGTGAGAGATGTAATCCAAATGAGGGTCATTTTTGGCAGCCTTTCTGCTCTGCTCTGCTCAGTCTCTCTGTTCTATCTCTCTCACGTAGATGAAAAAAAGGGATGGAAGCGAATGAGAAAGAAGAAGGAGAAGAGAATGATTAAGACGGAGGAAAAGAAGACAAGAGAGAGAGAGAGAGTCAAGGCCGTTTATTGACCCGTCTCGCTTTTATCGGCCGTGTCCGACGCAATTTTCAACGGAACAAGAAAGGCGCGCGAAACGTATATATTTATGTATATATATGTTTTGAATTGCATAGATGCCATTTATCACTATCATTTTCCTCCTCCTCCTCCAGTTTCTGACCTATGATTTCCTTTTGATAATGTCACAGGGGAAGAAAATTCTATAATGTTATGTATTATGGTATTATTTTGTTATGATGTTATGTATTGATAATTTGATATCTTAGTCTTATATCATGTCTCTAATTAAAGCTTATTTATTATACATGTGTTAACCTATGCATTTAGAAATGAATTCAGGGAGTATGACTTAAGGGGCAGCTTTTCTTACTCCCAAATCAAATCAAAACATCATTGTGTTCCATCATCAAAAAGGGGAAAATTGTTAAACTTATTTATTTTGATGATTTATTTAATTATGTTTTAAGATAATCCAAAATTTATTTTAATGATTTATTTAAATTATGTTTTAATTTATTTGAAAGAGAAAAATATAATCAAAATTTATTTTGTCCCATTATTTCTCACCTAAACTTTTATCCTAAATATTGTTTGAATATATTTAATATTTACTTAAATCAGAAGTACATTTCAACCCAAAAATAATGCCCAAACCAGAGGTTCAAACAGCCCAAAATAAAGGTTCAGACAACCCAGCACAGCAGCAGGCCAAAGGTTCAAGTAGAAGATATTCAAATTAGTAATAATGGAGTGGAAGATATTCAAATTAGTAATGATGGAGTACAACGGCTATAAACGGTTATAAGTTTCATTATATATACCAAAGCCTCTAATGTAAACAAGTTACAAAAAAAATCAGAAAATATTCTTTGATCTATAATCACTCACATCTATTCTCTGAAAAATTCTCTGAGAAGTGTCCTTCAATTTTTCTTTGCATTCTCTTTCAGAAATTATACACTGAGACGTATAGCTTTAAGCCCATCTTTCTTGTGTGAGATTTACAGAAAAATCAGAGTTTCATTTTTATATCTAACTTTGAGAGATAATTCTTGTAGCTTTCTGTGAAAGCAAAAACACATTCTTTTCAACCTTGTAAGAGTGTAGTACACTCAGTGTTCTTGACTTAGAAAGTCTGTGTAAAATTTGTGGAGGATTGCTCCATCTGTAAAAAGGTTGCTAGCACCCTGTGAAGTTAGAGTATAGTGAAAAATCTCAAGTGAAGCTTAGGGAGTGGACGTAGACCGAGTTGAAGCCGAACCATTATAAATTTGTTTGTCTCTCTCTCCCTTATCTCTTTATTTTATTTAAATTGCCATAACTGTATTTCACATTTTCACTGTGCTAAAATCATTAACTGGCATAGTTGTTAGAACACTTGTTTTAATTATTTTTATTTCATTAACTATATTTATCTATTGTGTTAGTCATAATTTTTATTAGGCTATTTTTATTTTTATTTGTAAAAACCTAATTCACCCCCCTTCTTAAGTTGTCTTTTGAGTAACAAGAGGTTTTCGAAGGTATAGAATATCTCTAAAAAGGTTTGCTTTGGGGGAAAATTTAGTAAAATAGTTTCGATTTTTCTATATAATGGTCTTATTTCTGAGTTTGCTTATAATTGTGTTGCATTATCACATGGTGGTATAGCTTGGTATTGTAGTGATATTAACTCTTATTCATTCTATTTATTTTTAGTTGTATCAATTATGAGTCATTTCATATCTTGATAGGTTATCATGGAAATTACTTCAAAATATTTTTGTATTCATGGAATAATAAGTGGGAGTTTAACTCTATTGTTATATATATTTGTTCATAGTTGCATGGTTGGATTGCCAACATTATAACCATAATATTCCTTTATGTATAATTGATTTATAGCCATGCAACTCATGACATTCTTATAACTGCAATATATCTATAACTACTTGAATTACATAATATGAGTGATAGTTTAAATTACTTATGTAATATGCATTATATGAGTTATTGGTTTAGTAACTCATTTTGTATCCAAGTGTGTATATAAGCAGTGATCATGGAGGTTTAGAAGCAACGTGGATAAAGTTTTGTACACATCCCCTTTACATGGAATAGAGAATTGAGTTTATTTTTTGTATTGTATTTTATACAAAGATAAGTTGGCAATTTGAAAGGATGGTTTCAAGTGGAGGAGTGTGTTATTGGCTAAACAGACCATTTCAGACACAGCCATAAACTTTGATTTTGCAGATTTAGATAATTTGTAATTGTAACAGTTGCATTTCCTTTTGTAATAGTTTTAATTTTTAATTTGTAATAGTTTCACCATAGTGAAAGAAAAGGGGGAAGGAAAGAAATTATAAACCGTCGGGTTTAGAGAAAGTCTTTGGGATTAATTTTATTATTCCCCAAAACTAAGATGGATTTGGTTTCAAACCTTTGTGGTTAGAGGAAATCTTTGGGTTTAAACCTTTTTATTCCCAAAGTGGTAGTAAACCAAGTTTTGAGAAAATTTTTGGTTATAATCTGATTATTTCCAAAGTGTTGTAGAAAAAGAAATCAAACTTTAGTGTTAGCGAAAATATTTTTAATTTTTATTCAAAAATTATGGGCTCAGTTCTAGGAGTACTAGTTGACTTTTATGAGTGGTGTAATTCTGATAGCAAATTTTGATTGCTTATATGTTTTGTAAACTTGGTTTGGTTTAACCTAGTTTATCCCCTGAAAAAACTTAATTCCAAATTTGTTTCTCATGGACTAGGAGTCAACATGCTCTTGAAAGTTTTGTCTAAGGTAAACTGGGTCTTAAGTGGGACCGGTGTGACCCATCCAGTATTCCTGAAAACTTTTCTGACCATGTTCGATTCTAAAATAAGTGGCGAGATCAGTTTTGAATTAAATTCAGACTTTAGGATTTTCTAGTGTTAAGTTTAATTTTTGGAAAAACATAATAATGAAATTCTGTAGTGATTTTTCAAAAATGGCTTCAAGAGTAGACAACATAAAATATTGTTCCACCTGACAATCTTAAGCCTTGCAAGATTCTTAAAGGAAGATCTATAGAGATCAAGTGTGATTAAAGAAAATCATAAGATTGCATGATAATATCTCTAAATTAATCAGAGGCAATTAGTATGTTATCCTTGTGTCAATTATAACATGTATGATTGCTATGTGACTTTGCTTGAAAGCAAAGATGAGACAACCCGTTAGGGTAGGTGAATATAATTTTGAATTTTTTAAATTCCAAATATATTATTATATTAGTGGCTCCTAGTGAGTACAGGATCACTGATCATAGAGATAGAAAACGAATAGTTCATAGGAGGTGTTAGACTACTAGCTACACAGTTATAAGATTGTGCTTCCTAGTAGTGAACAGATTACTGATCACATGTCAAGACATTATGGTTCCTAGTAGTGGAGAGGCTACTAATTATATGTCAAGACATGATGATTCCTAGTAATGTAAGAGTCTATTGATCCTATGTCAAGACGTTGTGATTCCTAGTAATGTAAGAGTCTATTGATCCTATGTCAAGACGTTGTGATTCCTAGTAGTAAAGTAACTACTGACCATAGGTCAAAATATTGGATACTTAGTAGTAGAAAATCTACTGACCATATGCTGAGAAATTACTAATTCCTAGTGATAAGACTACTGGCTATGTTATGAATTTCTGAATAGTAGACTATTGAACACTGGATTTGTATTTCCTAATTGTAATTCTATTGGCTTCAGAGTGACATATTGGACCTAACTTGTATTGGTGCCTTGAATTCGAGAAAGACCTAATTCGGTTAATGATGGTTTGAGAATATATTTTTTGTGATATGATTTTGAGTGTTTCATAATCATTGTGACACATGGAATTGTTTCCCATCTTCTTTTGTTAGCCCCTTCTTTGGTTCTTGTTAGAGAGAGTGCACCATTGTCAAGTTCACTGAAGCTATTTAAAAGGTGCTTCTGTATTAGTTGGTTTCGACTGTCATATCCTGAGAGACAGACACCGATGTACCTCCAGCACCCATCGAGAGGCGGTGAATCTGTTTTAAGAAAACGGTGGTATCACACAGGTTTTGGTTTGTATCCTTTATCTTTTATTCTTCAAAATTTTAAATTTAAATAATCTCTCATATATTATTTAATATGCCCATTTGAATTTTAAATAATTTCTCGTATATGATTTTATATATCAATTTGAATCTATCTTGTAATATGTTCCATAATGCAATTTAGTTCATTCTTATGCTTTTTTTAGTTCTATAGTTTATTGTATATATCATTCTTTAATAATAAAAAATAATAATAATAATTGTTTTGTCATTTCTATTTAATTCATTTTATATATTTTTCTTGTATTTTTATAGAAAAACACCAACATTTATAAATAAAAAAAAATTAAATAGAATCTATTTTTAACAAATTAATTAACTTAGTGTAGACGCGCCCGAACGTCCTGGAAAAATCCCGTTTTGTTCATTGGGCTTACTACAGTTCGGACTCAATGTCACGGTTCTTAATCTGATCTCGCAAAGTGCAATGCGAGATTCATCAATCACCAAAGAGTCCAAATCCGGCAAATCGTTTTTGAAAACTGATTTTTGTAAAGAAGTGCCAAACATGGACTACTTTGCCAGATACAGAGTCGCCACCTAAATATTTTATTTTGGAAAATTTAGGAAACCCTGACTTGCGCCTAAGGCCACGTGTCCGTCATCACCAAAGTTGCCTCAGCTCGAGAACTTGGGTACGAGAGGGGAAGGTCATACAATGAGCACCCCCGCTCGCCCGATCAAAGATCGGCCTTTACTAACATGATATCTTGTTTTTGAAAACACATGCGTTCTTATTCTGGTTTATTAGCCTAGAATTACTATGTGATGCACACAGCATACAAGTATAGACTGAATCGCCTAAGTTGGAACAAAACATCTCATGTTTGTTTTTAAAAGCGGTTTGAATGTGCTACTCGCAAGTAGGCTAAGACGTGGATTTGCCACCCTCAGGTGGGCTTAGAAAACATGATTTTGCCACTCTCAAGTGGGCTTAAAACTCGCATTTCGATGAATTGTCTCAATTCAAGCAATCCAACCTTCACCTACAGGCATTCAGGCAGTTAATCACATAAGCAGTTAGCCTCATGGTAAGCATGCTTTCATGGCAACGTTAACACACATGCAGTATGCTAAAGCGTAAACACTCACAATGTACTCCGAGCCAAAACAAAGAACCAGTTAGAAATCATGCATGATCCTAGTTCATGTTAAGATGGCTAATGCAACACATGCGAAATGCAACTAAGATAGGCTCGGCTATTCTAACATGGCATGTGAAATGCAACAGTTGATACATGTATTCAACTTGGTATTGAAATACAATGCAGTTAGTATGATGTGCCGAGCCCGGTGCATGCAAGAAAGATGAATGAATGCAAACATGCGAAGCATGAGGATGCTAATTGAAACATGCCCTAAAACAAACCATTGTAAGCTGGTAAATAAAAAGGAGAAAGAAATAGGGTTTGGAAGTCATGCATCACACACACGCACACTTATTACAGCAGTTGTGCCCTCTCCACGGAGGGTCCGAATGAATAATACAGAACCAACTAGCTAATCTAAGCTAATCAAGTTAAACTAGTTATTACAGAACAGAATGAATAACAAGCTACAGCTAATTATTACACAACTCTAACTAATTAACAAATTAACTCAGTTAGCAATTGAATAAGCATGTAAACTATATGAAGTGGGCTGCCTCAACTCTGCCTTGGATGACGAAGGATGCGTGCCCGGTCACCTCGTGCTAAAATCCATCGCGATGCCCCGATTTGTCTCTGTTTGCAACTGGTCTCAGAACACTGCAAAAAGCTCCAGAAGGCTGAAACTCTATCATGGGAATCTGTAGGGATGCTGCCGACCAGTTGTTGGCATTGGAGACCACCTGCCGACCACTTTCTGTGTTGAAAACCAGAAAAAGTGGTCGACCAGCCACTTTATCTGGTCAGCCGACCAGTTTCTGCTGCCAGACTTCAGTTTGCCGCAACAGAGAGCAAGAAAGGGGCATGGCAAAGCACTTGCAATACATGTATGTACAACCACCCTCCCTCTCATTACATAAGCTCAAGGGGGTGTGGTTCTTGACCTTCGGGCCACCAATCACACATCTCGATGCATGATGGCTGAAGAGCCAAATTACACAACTTAATATGAAATGAATGCACACACAAACACATAAAGCCTAAAACTCCATCATGTATAGTCAAGAGTGTCGGCAACCAAGAATTGAGGCACGTTTCATCACTTTGAGTATGAAACGTCCCTCGTTTCCCGTATTTGGACTAATTCCTATTCCAAACACAACGCAACAAATAACAAGGCATGTACAATGCTGTGAAACATGGAATATGCGATATGACTTAAGCATGCAAACATGCAAGGGACAAACATACAACAACATGTAATGCAACATGAACAACCTAACAAGGCTAAGGGCATGCACAATGTACAATGCTAATGCATGCATACTCAATGCAAGACAACATAAGTATGCAACAATATGATACAATGCAACTATCATACACAATGTGAATGTCAACTAGCATACTCAATGCGAATGAGCTACCTGGCATACACAATGCAATGATCGATATGGCATACTTGATGCAAATGGCAACTAGTATACACAATGCAATGAACATGGCATATACAATGCTATGTGACCTAAGCATACACAATGCAAAGGATAAGGCATACACAATGCAATGGAGAACATGGCATGCAAACAACATGCAATCAATCATGCTTAATGGACTTAGACTAAAATGAACAGACCTCAGCCATGCCCAAACAGAGGCCATTTCACACCAAAACTTAGGCACAAAAAGGCGAAGAACTTGTGCTCATGCAATGGCTCATCAACAAGGCATAAAGGTCAATTCTCAAACAAAATGAAGAAGTGACGAATATGAGAGTATGACATAGGTACAAGCACTGAAATCATCTGCCAAGTGATGTCATATCATGAAAATAGCTCAAATAAAGCATGCCAAGAGACCCGAAATACAAAGCTAGTCAAGGGCTTTACACTACAACCATACCAAGCAATGCTCAAATGACCTAAAGCACTCAAAACAGACCTAAGGTAGGTCAAAATGGTATCAAAAACAAGCTAGACTCGCAACAAAGATGGCAAGAAAGATAGGCCCCTGAATTAGCTCGCAAACAAGGCATAAGGGCACAACTCTTAAACATAATGAAAGAGTGATAATCATGAGAGCATGGAAGAATTTTATGGTCTGAAATTACCTACCAAATGATTCCATATCATGGAAATAGCTCAAATATGACATGCTAGGGGGCCCAAAGTGCAAGGCTAGCAAAGCCAAATACACCATAGCTATACAAAACCAAGCATGTATGACCAAAATCACTTAAATCAGACCTCAAGCATGTTAAATCAAAGCCAAAAAAGTGCTGGAGTGAAGCCAAGGCATGCTAGAATAATAGGCTACAACATCAAGCATATAAGGCTAGCGAAGAGGATTTACACTACAAGTGTATTAGGCATGCAAGGAGTGACAAGACCAAGCAAAAACAGTGATATGCCTTAGCAAAATAAGCCCAAATACAAGCTAAGATATGGCCAACGTAAGCTTAAGGAACATGCTCACACATGAGGCAAATCAAAGCAAGTATTGAAGATATAAGGAGAGGGGATAACCCGGGATAACCCTCTCCTCTTTGGGACCTTAAAACTAGGAATGGCAACGGGGCGGGGCGGGGCCGGGGATCACCCTCCCCGTCCCCGATCCCCGATGGTGGAAACTCCCCCCGTCCCCGGTCCCGACCCCGACGGGGAGCTCATCACTGCCCTCGCCCTTGCCCCTTAATGAGGATCAGGTTTCCCCGACCCCGAAATGAGCTCAAATGTCATAAAAAAAAAATCAGATTCAACATCATATTCAATATCAGATTCAAAGTTAGAGCTCAGATTCAACATCATATAGAAAGAGAAGATCTGAATCTAATGCTCAAATATAATATATATATATATATAACAAATCGAAAGAGAGAGAGAATATTCCAGATCTGTGAAGCTTGGTCGGTGATGGTGGCGGATCGGCGAAGCTTGGTCGGTGATGGTGGCGGTGATTCGGCAAGCTTGGGAGGATGGAGATCGGCGGTGGGAGAGACGTTGGAGTTGTGGGAGGATGGAGTTCGGTGGTGGGAGAAGGGAGATCGGCGGTGGGAGATTGAGATCGGTGGTGGGAGATTGAGAGAGGGAGACCGAGAGAGATGAGGGCGTTGATGATGATGAGTGATGAGTGTGAGATTGAGATCTGCGTTGATGATGAGAGATGAGGTCCTAAATATTATAAATATTATAATATAAATATTATAAACACAGTGAGGTCCTAAATATTATAAATATTATAATATAAATATTATAAACACAGTGAGGTCCTAAATATTATAAATATTATAATATAAATATTATAAACACAGTGAGGTCCTAAATATTATAAATATTATAATATAAATATTATAAACACAGTGAGGTCCTAAATATTATAAATATTATAATATAAATATAAATATTATGCTCAAATATTATATATATAAGGGGTATAAAAGTAATTTCATTTCGGGGAAATTCGGGGATGGGACCGGGGACGGGGACGGGGACGGGGACGGGGATCGGGCCGGGCCGGGGATTAAACACTGATCACCGTCCCCGGCCCGTGACAGATCGGGGATTGATTTTCAAATACCGTCCCCTCCCCGTCGGGGGTATTTTTCGGGGAAAAACCGCTTAAATCGGGGTCGGGATCGGGGATCCCCGTCGGGTCGGTTTCAAATTGCCATCCCTACTTAAAACACCACCCTCACCACTGGAATCCCTCTGGATTTCAGTGGTGAGAAGACCAAAGCAATGTGGTCCCAAAGGCTTTAAAAGAAAGCTCAAAACAAGGCAAAACAAGGCACAAGAGGGGGTAGACTACCCCTAATACCAACAAGGCCTCAAACAAACATGTTAAGGACTGAAAAGCAAAGCTTTTTGTAGTTCAATGTTAAGCCAAGAGAAGCATGCAAATATGGCTAAGAGAGTGATCAAAATAGAGCTTAAAAGGAGGAAAAGAGGGTTGCCCTTGAAGCACTGCAAAACCAGCAGATTTCCTGAGCCAAAACCAACTTTTGAGCTCCCACAAAACCCTCTAGCAACTCAGCAACAAGGTAAGAGTGTTTGGCTAGGAGGTTGTGTGTACAAATGTGAAGCAATGCACCAATATAGAGAGAGAAAGAGATGAATATAGAGAGTGTGTAAGCCTATGCTCTCCACCCAAAATCAGAAACTGTGGAGTGGAGAGGGAGCCCCTCTCTTATAGAAAAACCAAAGTTAAAGCTTCTTAGAGAAGCTAAAACTTGGATGCAATCCCTCCATACACGTGTATGGAGGATACAGTCTGTGCCATCCAGCTGGCACAGTTGCATCCACACAGTCTGCCAAAACAGGAGGAGAGGTACCGACTACTTAAAGTGGTTGGCCTGTTACTTGCAATGGTCGGCCGACCACTTCAAGTGGTCTCCCAAAAAAAAAAAAAGTGGTCGGCCGGGGGAATTGGTGGTCTCCACATTGAAAGAAAGCCAATGGTGGGGGGGAGACCAGAAAATGTGGCCTAAAGACCAAGAAAACCAGTTTCTCGACCAAAAAATCGGCTGGCGGGAAGGAAAGTGGTCTCCAAGGGAAAAACTGGTCTCCCACCCTCGTACCACCTTCCAAACAAGGAAGACAAGATTTGTACAAAAAAACAAGCCAAAACGGATGCAAGACAAGAGTTCGGGAGGCAAAGCGCGCAACCGGGAGCCTCGAAAACAAGCTGTCGAGCACCAAATGTGGTACATGACCACAACAGTGGTCCCTCGGACCTCAGTGTCCCTCTAGGGAGAGGAAGCAAGGTGTGATTTGAAAACCAAGCCAAACGGAGAACGTTAAGCGGTCCCGAGACAAGGCGCACGACCGAAGGCTCCAAAAACGGGAAACTAGTCTCCAAACGGGAAAAGTGGCCTACGACCGTGAAAAAGTAGTCTACGACCACAGAGAGATGATCTACAAGACCTCTCCCTCCCTCTGAGAAGGGAAACAAGGCTTTGGTCCGCAAACCGAGCTGAAGCACAAAGAGTTCGAAGACCCAGAGGCAGGGCTCTCAGCCAAAACCCCGAAGCTCGAAACGAACAGAACATGCACTATCACCGGTGCTCAATCGATGACGTCTGAGTCTTAAGGTCGGTAAAAAATGGGGTGTCTACAGTTATCCCTCTTTGACAGAACTCGAAAGTGGAGGGGTGCATGACAATGTAAGTAACGTGCATAACAACGTAAGGCAGACGCGTATAATAGTGCGAGTAACATGCGTGACAACGCAAGTAGAGATCACGCAAGTAAAGAAAGTGCATAACAATACAGGAAATGTGTGCAACAACACAAACAAGGTGTGCACAACAATGCAAGAAAAGAAAATGTGCATGACAATGAGAGAGGAGTGCAGCTTCAATAGTATGTTCGAAACAAAATGCCGAATAAGAAAATATAAGCCTTAACACGAGCGATTTAACCGGAGCCTCCAAGTTACCTCTCGGAGGGGTTACACCATATTCCAAAAGGATACACCTTGCCCATGACGAGTAACGATGAGCCACGCATCGAAGATTTGAATTTGAAGTCCCCGCGGAGACAATTTCGTGCCGAAAAGTGTACTTTTCTTGTACTTTCTCGAGAGCCGAGGACTCCAATCACCACCAAAATACGCAGAGAGAACAATGGAGCTCTAAAGATCAACCAGGAGGGTGGCCGACCAGTTATATCAATGGCCGACCAGTTGTTGCCTAGAAAAGTGGTTGGCCAACCAGAAAAACTGGCTGGCCGACCAGTTTACAAAATCTGGGGCAGTTTTGTATTTTCATGCTCGGTTCTTTAAGTACACCACTCCAAATCAGTTTTGCTCACACCTCCAAGGCCGAAATACATCCCCCTTCCTTCCTAGACCATTTTCTCCCTTAGATTTGCAATTTATACGCGTTTTCCAACGCCCCATGCGAAGTTATTTCGCAAAAACTTTCGATTCTCTTCATTTTGAACCGATTAAAATTCGATTTCGGAGCTTCTTTTTCCATTTTCACCACTTGAGATATGTTTGTCTCGAAGTTTGGCATCTTTTCTCGGGCATTGACTTTTGTTGACTTTTTCTCTTCTCGAGAGTTGACTTTTGTTGACTTTTTGCAATTTTGGCTCATTTTGCTCATTTTTGCTCATTTTTGTAGATTTCTTCGGATGACGGATCACTTTCATCATGACGGAGGTTCTCCACACGCCGAGGACGAGCCAGATATTATGTCATTGCCTCCGAGGATACGACCTTTTGATCCTACAGCATACCACCCGGAGGAGCACATTCTTCGTCCTAGCACCTTCTATCACTTTACCGACTTCGCGCGGCGAGCACCCGCAGACCTACTGCTACGAGAGCCAGAGTCTCACCTATCTCACCAGGCGCGAGAGGTACATACGTCACTTTTACGTTGTCTGCAATGTATTCCGCATTTCCTGCACATTTTATGTTTTTGCTATGCTCGTTCTGAACACATTCATATGCATAGTACTTCTGTTTATTCTGGCATACGGCTTGCACATAGCACAATATTGATTTGGCACGCAGCTCATTTAGGATATGATGCCGACTTGGCACACAGTTCACCATAATATTCTGTTAACTTGGCACACAGCTCACTCTGAACACACGATTCATTCTAAGTACACAGTTCGTTTCGGGCACACAACACATATTTGGGCACACAGTTCGTTCTTGGGGCACATGGCTCATTTTCGGGCGCACAGCTCATTTTCGGGCACACAGCTCATTCTTTTCAGGCACACAGCTCATTTTCATTTCTGAACAAACAGCTCATTCACTTCATTTGCACTCAGCTCATACATTTCACTCTGAACACGCAGCTCACACGTTTCGACTCTAAACACGCAGCCCATACATTTTCATTTCTGAACACACAGCTCATTCACTTCATTTGCACGCAACTCATACATTTCACTCTGAACACGCAACTCATGCGTTTTGACTCTGAAACTGAATACATCTGTTCATTCTGAATGTAGGTATCGTCCTGTTCCACACGGGGTTACGGATCTATTATTGCTAGGGAGTGGTATATAGAGCTCCCAGATGCTGTTCGCCATATCGTGGACGATGCAGGATTTGGACCTTTCTGTGCGGGCTTATCGCGTCATCCGGCGAGTAGGACTCTTATGGGGGCACTTGTGGAGAAATGGTGGGACACCACCAACTCGTTCTATTTTTCAGCTACTGGGACATGACGATGACCCCATATGATTTCTCCATGCTGACGGCCCTTGATGTGGTAGGCCGACCGATCACCTATGATGCAGATATGGGCGAGTGGGAGGCTGCTTGGATTTATCTGCTGGGAGCCCGTCCGCCGATCGACAGATCATCAGGTAGGGTCAGGTACACCTAGTTTTCTGAGCGGTTCAGGAGGACTTTGCCCGAGACCATCGAGGCCATACAGCAGTATGCTCGGGAATTTTTGATGTTCCTCCTCGGGACCACTCTGTTTTCCGACAGGGGGAACACAGTTGGACTTTATCTGCTCAGTGCTTTGGTAGACCTATCACAGGTTAGTCAGTATGATTGGGGTGGCATTGGCCTCGCTACCCTTTATTGCTACATGAGCGCGACCTCCTACGGGCGGGGGAACATAGTAGGTGGCTACTGGCGAGCCTGGAAGGTATGTTCTGCCCTCTTTGATTTATATTTCTGCTTATCATTACCTGTACACTGCATACGACACACATTACTTTCTGTATTCTACATTCTGTACTCAGCATTCTGTACTCCCTTATGCATTCTGTATACTGACAGCTACTGTCTTGTCTTTCACAGCTATGGATTTACGCCTACTTCCCGACGCTGGCTCTTAAGCTCGAGGTTGAGGTACCTCTGGAGATCCCCTTCTCTCGCAGATTTGAGGGTCGGTGCCGGCCGAGGCCTCGAGAGACTTTGCTATACCTCCAGCAGTTCTTCAACACCGTACGGGCGACAGAGGTAATCAAGAACTCTCAGTTCTTTATGCTTTCAGCTTTGATTCATCTTACATATTTATGACATCTAATCCCTTTATGCACTTGCCATCCGCAGATTACTTGGCAGCCATGGGCACCCTTGTTAGGAGATGCCCGGTTCCAGTTCCCTGGGGTGTGGGCCGCTTTTCGATACAGGGTTTTATTTGAGGGGCCAGCTGGCAGGGCCTGGTTTCTGGGGGATTGCTTCTTACGTCAGACGATGGGCAGCCCTGCTCAGGATATCCCCTCAGCACCTCCAGAGGACATGCAGTCCACTGAGAGACACACTCCCCAGGAGATCGAGGTCCTTATGTTGGGTACTAATGCAGTTCTGTTGCTGAAAGAGGGGGAGTATGCGACCTACTGCCATACGTACTTGATGTCCCCATTGACAGGTGTCCGTACCCCCATGAGTAGAGCTGCTGACGTTCCATCATCGAGTCACGCTCGAGATACCGATATCCCTTCCACTAGTATGGCTAGCACATCGAGGGGCAGGGCTAGAGGGATGCCCTCGATTTACCAATATGCTGGGTCGTCGGATCTCCCGACCGAGCTGACAAGTTGGGAGTATGGGACACCATACCAGATCCCGCTAGAGCCTTCGCGGCAGGATCACCGATATGTCAGTGACCCTGACTCACCACCGGTATGCTTTAGAGTTTTGATTTAGCACTCAGATATTTAGACACCCATTCCTTCACTGATGACTTGCACTTGTATCTACAGCCTCCCAGAGAGTATACTGAGGGGCTACTCGGAGTGGTGGCCTCACTCGAGAGGATGGTCCTGCGGAGGGAGACGCTACTGTTCACCTCCGGCGTCTCAGTACTCTTCAATTTCCTTGCATTTATCATACTTCTGATGACATACTGAAATTGAACATTTCACTACATTGATTGACTGCATGTGTAGAGCACATCTGACACACCATATTCACATACAGTATCTGCATGCACACACTTTATGTAGCATTCTCGCATCTGCATCTGATATACATACTTTGGCTGATATATTTAAAATGCCCTTTTCAGGTCCCGCCGCTACAGACCAGGCCATCTAGGCCTTCTCGAGGAGCTGGGAGAGGGGATTCGACTCGCCGCCGAGGCAGACGTAGAGCGCCTATCAGAGATGACGAGGAGTCCAGCGAGGAGGAGGAGTCTGCGCATCCTCAGTCAGAGACATCCGTAGGCAGAGAGGATGACTCTGGTTCCGGTTCTGAGAGCGGAGGTGATGCTGAGAAGGATTTCGAGGACGGCAGCTCCGATTCGGATGATGGTGTTGGTGGGGGTGGTGCAGAGGCTGCTCAGCCGAAGAGGATGAAGAGAGCCTCTCGATCTTGAGCCCGACAGCACTGATGTAGATGTTCCTGCTTTATTTTCCTTTTTACATGTAGTTGTAGCACATTGTACAGCGTTACGCAGTTTTATTTTCTTTAAAACTTGTACCTATTGTAAAATGTTGTAAAAGGAAGCTATGATGGAATGAAACAACTTTTTGTTCAAAAAGTGTTGTATTTTGTACTCTTAGCATCGTATCGCATCATTTTGCACAAAAATGAGATTGAATGGAAATTGATCATTCATGTATTGCCAAGTCAGGTAGTGAACCAACACAACAAACTAAACAACTTAACTCGATAAGCAAAGAGCAACAACTCGATAAACAAATTGCAACAACTCAATAATCAAGAAGCAACAACTCGATAACCAAAGAGCAACAACTCGATAAGCAAAACTTAACAACTCGAAAAGCAAATGCATTTTGAGACAAACAAAGCGACAAAATGCATCCGAAACAAAGGTAAACTCAGACCTTCAGCAATCCCAACACATGGAAAGGCTAGGAGCTCTCTTCTAGAGACTAGGAAAAGGCTAAAAACCAGTTTTTCTCCATGGCCGACCACCAAAAGTGGCTGGCCGACTAGTTTTTGTTCTACAAACCAGTTTTATGGCCGGCCGACCAGAAAATCTGGCTGGCCGACCAGAAAAAGTTGTCGGCCGACCAGTTGGCCTGGTGACCTCCAAATTTTTGACACTTGTCCTCCCAACAATGCCTTATCCTCCATAAAGGTTTCAGCTTCGTGGTTCTCTCATTCCATCTCAGTTTTGCATCAAAATGGAGGCATTTGTCGTCCAAAATCTCATAACTTGGATTGCTACCTTAGACGGCTCGGAAAAGTTGAACTTCCGAGGCTTCGGCATCGGCATAAATTCACTATTTACGCTGAGTCGCACCCTGCTGCACTTTCCGTTTCTCCATGCCGCGGCAGGGTTTTGGAATCCAGTAACACATGTCTTTAGCTTTGGCGGGCAAGAAATGTGTCCTACCTTCGAAGACTTCAAAGCTTTGATGGAATCTGAGCGCAACGAAGAAATCTTGCCTTAGTTCCGCTTCGGCCACATCCAAGCCTTAGGATGAATGTGTGGGCTCACTATGCATGATGCTCGGTCATTGATTTGTGACGGAATGCTGGACATTCCGAGTTTGATTCGTCAGTTTTCCGATGTCGGTGACCGCGACGACCATCATTGGCAGGGCTTTCGACGACATGCGCTTTGCTTGTGAATGCTGTCCCATTTCTTGCTTGCCCCAGGCTCTGGAGGGTTTAGCACTCGTTTGATCGAAGTTGCCCAAGGCTTAAAAGAGAGGGCAAGAGCTGTATTGCCATGACACTGGTTGAGACATTGATGGGCTTGGACGCTTTCCATCGCCGAAAGACGACCAGATTCGCGGGGAGTCCACTACTGCTGCAGGTAATGTTTCCCACCCTGTCTCACATATATATTGCTCACACCACTCGGCCCTCAGGCTCGATTTTTCTCTGAAAACCCTTTTCTCACTTTTCTCTTATTGTACATCTCTCTATTCTTTAATCTCTCATTTTTCATCCCTCCCCAGGTGTGGTTGATGGACAAACTGAGAGTGGTGGACTCCTGCCCGGCATACTCAGCTCGCAACTATTTCTTTCGACGACATCTAGTCGATGCTCTTGATGAGGGATGGTGGTTCGATTGGATGTGCAGTTTGTCCGCAGGTTGTATTGCTTGGTGGTGTCCTTGGCTCAATCTACCGGCGATGAGCTACAGCATGTCCCGACAAACCAGGATTCAGTTGATCGGCCTGACACACTGCGTTTTCCACTTTTCGTTCCGGTTCCAGCGTCAGTTCAGACATAATCAGATTTGCTCGGAGGAGGGGATAGAGTATCCTGCTACATTTTCGGTCTGAGGTGCGTAACTAGCTCGGTATGCCACAGCATGGAGGACGAGAGAGCTTCTGGCTCCCACTCCCACTTTCAGCTGTACCCTCTCTGATGAGTGCTTAGATTGGCTCAATGAAGAGGCACAGTTTGGGCCCAGCTTGGCATCAGAGGCTTCGACCGGCTTTGGGGGGGGGGGGACGCAGGAACACCTGACTATGCCCCGGATTTATTTGCTTTTAATCAGAACTTTCAAGTTTTCTTTATGAATGTAATGAAAAGCAACTTCAATTTTATATTCAAGAGTAGGAGGACTCTGTATTGAAATCAATAAAATTGAAGGTTGTGGGTACTAAAAATTTTTCGTTCGGTCCAAAAAGTGGTCTAAGTTGTAAAAAGATTAATTTGAGCAAAATCAACTTTTATTAAAACTTTTCAAAACCATTTTCAATATGGATCAGAACTGGACACGCCTGAGATCTGTCACTGAGATGTACAACCCTGGACTCCAGCAACTGGAAAGTTGCCCCTAGTCTGAATAGCACTGTACCGGAGATCACAACCGAGTTCTTGAATGCAAAATAGACAAAGATGACCAAACATGATCACATGGACAAAATTGATCGGGGAAGTGTTTATGGCTGGACTTCAGAATGAAGTTGCCTACGTATCCCAAAGATGGGAATCAAGCCTTACGCAGTTCGGCTCAGGTTCACTCGTGTATTAACCCTCACCTTTTACGCTCTAATTTTTGCCAAGGCCGCCCTTTACGGGTTTTCAACCTTGCGAGCTCAGTTTTTATAATTTCAAATTTTTCTATGCTCTAACTTTTGCCTAGGTCGCTCTTTTGGGTTTTTGGCATAGCAAGCCACTTAGGGGTAATATTTCTTCAACTTGTCCACGTTGATCGGTTGGGAGAACTCTAGGCCATCTAGGTCCATCAGAACGACAGCTCCACCCGACTAGATAGACTTGATGATGTAAGGGCCAGTCTAATTGGGTCTGAACTTGCCCCTAAGGTCGTGGATGGGAGCTCGGTTGTCTTTGAGCACCAAATCTCCTTCTTTCAAATTCCTAGACTTAACCTTCTTGTTGAAAGCCCTGGCAATTCGTCATTGATAACCTTGAACATGGTACAGTGCTTTCAGTCTTCTCTCATCAAAGAGCATGAGTTCCTCGAATCTGCTCTGCTGTCAATCTGCCTCAGCTATCTGACACTCAGCCAGTACTCATAATGACGGAACTTCAATTTCGATAAGTAGAACGGCCTCCATTCCATAGATCAAGGAATACGGAGTTGCCCTAGTAGAAGTTCGAATTGATGTCCGGTAGCCCCACAGAGCAAATGGCAGCCTATCTGGCCAGTCCCGATAGGTTTCCACCATCTTCTGCAAAATGTGTTTGATGTTCTTGTTGGCGGCCTTAACTGCTCCATTGGTCTGTGGCCGATATATAGATGACTTGTGAAAAGCCACGTTGTATTTTTCCAACAAGTCGATCACTTCCTTCTTGAAGTGGGAACCATTATCTGAAACGATCTCGTTCGGGACACTATAGCGACAGATGATGTTGTTCTTGATGAATTTCGCAACATGCGATGCCTTCAACACCGCATAAGATTGGGCCTCAACCCACTTTGTGAAATAGTCTATCGCGACCAGAATGAACTCATGCCCATTGGACCCCTTTGGAGTGACAGCCCCGGTCACATCAATCCCCCAGACTAAAAATGGCCATGGAGAAGTCATGTTGTACAGCTTCGACGGTGGAATATTCATGCGGTTTGCATGGATCTGGCATTTGTGGCATCGCCAGCCAAAGCCAATACAATCCTCCTCCATGGTGGACCAGTAGTAATCCTGTCTAAGGATCATCCGGGCTAGCATCACCCCGTTCATGTGTGCTCTGCACTCTTCTCCATGGATGGCCTCCATCAGGCGCTTCGACTCTTCAACATCAACACACAGCTTATGCATTCCCAGATGACCTCTCTTGTACAATTTACCCCCGCAGACGATGAATTGAGCAACCATTCTTCGGATTGCCCTCTTGTCTTTGGCATTTGCCTCTGGTGGATATGCTTCTTTCTTCAAAAAGTTCCAAACATCGCAATACTAGGGGTTCTCATCTTGAACCTCATCTATGGCAGCAATCAGCTCGTAGGCTGGCATAAATTTCTGGTCAATGATGATCAGACGCATCTGGACTCCAAAAGGGATGTCTATCATAGAAGATAGAGTTGCTAATGAATCTGCGAACCTGTTGTTTTCTCTTAACAGATAAGCGAAGTTCAGTTTCTCAAATCGAGGAATCAACAAGTCCAAGGTCTGGTGGTAAATTCTCATCTTTTCTTCTTTGACTTTCCAATCTCCTTTAGCTTGAGATACAACAAGGTTCGAGTCCCCAATGACGTCCAACCGTTTTGCCCCTAGTTCTAGGGCTGCTTCTAAACCAGCAATACATGCCTCATACTCTGCTTCGTTGATCGATACTTTGAACCGGAGTTTGAATGCTAGAAGGATACGGGAATCGTCGGGCGCTATCAGCAACACCCCTATCCTATACCCGTATTGGTTTGACGCTCCGTCAAAGTACATCATCCAAAATTCTTCTTCGACATGCCGAATGGCCTCGTCTGGGAATATGTACTCAACTGCTTCATCCCCTTCAACTGGGTGATCGGCTAGGAACTCCGCTACCACTCTCCCCTTTACTGACTTGCACGTCACATACTTCAAATCAAATTCGGAAAGCAGAAGCAACCAACGAGCTAACCTACCCGTAAGTGTCGGTTTCTCGAAGAGATATTTGATGGGACCTAATCTCGAAACCAACATTACAGAGTGAGCTAACAGGTAGTGCCGCAGCTTCCTGGTAGCCCATACCAAGGCCAAACAAGCCTTCTCGAGCAGAGTGTAGCGGGTCTCGTAATCCAACATCTTCTTGTTCAGGTGATAGATAGCTTTCTCCACATTGTCCTCAGACTCCTGTGCGAACATGCAACCCATTGTAATTTTAGTCACTGAAAGATACAAAATCAGTGGTTTCCCCGGCTCAGGCGGTGACAACACAGGTGGGTTTTGTAAATATTGCTTAATCTGTTCAAAAGCAGCTTGGCATCGGCCGTCCCATTGGAACTTCTTTCCTTTCTTTAGGAGACCAAAAAGTGGTTCACAAGTCAAGGTTAATTTTGCGATAAACCGTCTTATGAATTACACTTTACCCAGAAAGCCTCGCACTTCCTTTTCAGTCCTTGGTGGTAGCATTTCTAAGATGGCCTTGATTTTAGAAGGGTCAACTTCAATACCTCTTTTTGTAATCAAGAACCGTAACATCTTCCCTGCTGTAACACCGAATGTACACTTCTGAGGATTCAGCCGCAATCGAAATTCTTTGATCCTTTGGAAGAACTTTTGCAAGGCGGTGTAGTGGCCCTCTCTTTCCTTGGACTTGACAATCATGTCGTCCACGTACACCTCAACCTCCTTGTGGATCATGTCGTGTAATATCGTGGTTGCAACCCGTTGATATGTAGCTCTAGCATTCTTTAACCCAAATGGCATCACCCTGTAACAATATGTCCCCCACGGGGTGGTGAAAGCAATATTCTCCCAGTCTTCGGGTACCATCAGAATTTGATTGTAGCCTGAGAATCCATCCATGAACGAGAGCAATGCATGCCCAGCAGTGGAGTCCACTAACTCATCGATATGCAGCAAAGGAAAGTCGTCATTCGGATTGGCTTTGTTCAAATCCCTGAAAGCTACACAAACCCGAATCCTGCCATCCTTCTTCAGCACCGGAACTATGTTGGCCAGCCAAGTCGGGTACTCAGATACCAGCAGGAACCCTACGTCAATTTGCTTGGTGACCTCTTCTTTAATCTTGAGAGCCCAGTCCGGGCGGATCCTTCTGAGTTTCTGCTTAATGGGTCGGGCCTCCGGGTCAAGAGGGATCCGGTGCTGTACAATCTTAGGATCGATTCCAAGCATGTCTTCGTAGGACCACATGAAAACATTTTTGAAATCTTTTAATAAAGCGACTAAGCGCTCGCGCTCCTCCGAAGACAACGTGGACCCAATCTGGACCAACTGCGGGTCCTTCTGAGTACCAACATTAACTGTAGTGATTTCATCAACCAAGGGTTTAACAAATCTCTCCCGTTCTTGATCAATTAAACGCTGTAAAACCGGAGGAATTTCTTCCTCGTCGTTTTCATCAAAATTTTGAAAATTCTGATTAATACAATAAATCAAAGGCACATAAAAGTACTCAGAAGCCACAACCATTCCATTCTTATTAATCACTTCCAAATCGTCTGATTCCTCTGTTACAACAGACTCAAAAGAGAAAGAAAAAGACGACCTAGACAGGACTGTGGCATCCGGGTTGTCATCTCCAGGAATATCGGACTCAGACTCAGACGAGCTGGAACCTGATTTTGACTCCACAGACTCGGTGGAATCAGATTCCGGATCACTACTTGACCTGGTGTTGCTTGATAAAAATCCCTCATCGTACTGCCAGATGAGGGAGGGTGTGACAGATGCATCCAAAATGTCTAAAGGTGGGCTCGCAGTTGTTTCATTCCCAATCATGGACACCGAGAAGTTATCCCTCAAGCACTTCTGTACGATCGGAGGATCTGAAAGTAGACAAGCCAGTGCTACCCCCTACTTCAATCTCGGTGCCCTCGGAATCCACTTCCTTATACCGTTCAACTTCAGCTAATGGGTCTGTCTACTCCTTGGCAACGTCATCCCCGGATAACTGCAGGTCAAAGAAGATCTCAAACCCTGGCAAGCAACATTTCTCTGCATTCAACCATGGTTCTGGGAAGCTGCAGAATGGAAAATCTTCCCCCTCCCGGACAAAACGTCCGTTTAGGGTACCCTGGATGGGTCGGTGCATTAACTCATAAGGCTTCCCCGCCTGCTTTGCTCTGGCTCTCCCAGCCATCTCCTTGCCTTTCCTCACCCAGTCCTCTTTGGTGGGCAGATAACCCAAGCCAAAGGTATACGGGTTGTGTGGTACTTCGGCCGATACTGCAATGCCTTTCTAGCCACTCTTCCTTAATCCCATCCCGGGGATGTGTTGGAGCTTGTTCATGAGGTACACTGACTGTGTGCTGACATATAACCCTTCATCAACAGCCAAGATGTTCTGTACGACCCGGGCCTCAACGAGGGTAAATCCTGACAGGAACATATCCTTCGTGCCATGCTCAATTTCCAAAACCGGTGTAGATATCTCTGGCGGCGGATGGATTGACGAATTCCCAAAAACTATAGCCACCCCCTTCCCGTGGGTATATTTCAACATCTGATGAATGGTAGAAGAGACCACCCTTACCTGGTGCAGCCACGACCTCCCTAGGAGTAGATTGAAGGTCGCGGGAACGTCCAAGACATGGAAGTCAATCTCGTGTTGTCCTAGACCAACCTGAGTCTGGATCTTTACGGTCCCCATCACTTCTCTGCTAGTAATGTCATATGCCCTTATTACCTGGGTTGTTGGCACAAAGTCTGCGGGCTTCAACCCAATTGCATATGCCGTCCTCGATGGGCACACGTTAATAGCGGATCCCGTGTCGACAAGAACTACTGGTACCCACTTGTCTCTACATTGCACCCTTAGGTGGCAGTTCTTTGTCGGAAAAGGTCAACATCGGGGAAGCCCCTCCCGGAAAAACCAATCTTACCAGCTACTCAGGCGTGGTGTCTATTGAGAGTTTGGCCTTATCCATTGCCGATAGGACAGCTTGTCTATGAACTCGTGAAGCCATAAGCAGCCCCTAGATGGAGATGTCTGCCTGTATCTTTTTCAACTGTTTCAGTACAGCCTTTTCTTCGAGTAGCTTTTCTTTCTACTTCTTCGCCTCCTTGTCCTTTCCGGACGCCTCTAGTTGATCTAGGTGTGGGGGTTTGAAATACTGCCCACTCCTAGTCATGTGGTCAACGTCGCCAATATACCAGGTATCATCCAGCTGGTTATTCCCCCAGTCCTCATCGGTGTGGGCAAGACATAGGTCATCGTCTTCTCACCACATGCCATCGGCGGCCGACAGACACCTGTCCGGCTCCGTTACAACTATCCTTGTACCCACAGCACCTCCCGTCCATGTGCTTGTAGCACGCTCTGTCCTTGTGTACACAGCACGTTTAGTCCCCACAGGGGCTTTGGCCTTTTTGGCCCTCTCAGAATCTTTGATCCCTTCCCGTTCAAACTGTTTCAGCGCAGCCTGCTGTTCAACATCTCCTGTATTCAAAATGCCCAAATCCCGAGCGAAATTCTTGGCACCGGCGCTCTCCGGTGATGCATTCTGATTCCCTGCCCCTCTGGCCACAGTTGATGTCCTTGTCCCTAACGGGCCCTGTTCTGGCTGGGATTCTTCAACATCTGGTTGGTCATCAAGCCACCCTGTAGCCTCTGCTGACCCATCAAAATCAAACCAGTTGACTGTCATGTCTCCTAGATCTTGTTCGTTGAAAAACTGAAGGTTAGCAATGTCCTCTTCCAGATCCGCTAAGTCATCTAGCCTTTGATCAAGTCCATCCTCCCGTACTACACAAATCTCTACCCCCACTGGCAATTCCACATTCGGCCTAACCTGGCCCGCTGACGTAATATAGCCACTTGGATTGTATGCCTCCTTAGCAAAGCTCCCAAATTCCTCAGACCCTGAATCCACAGTCCCACTTTCCTCCGAAATCATCCCTGTCCTATCTTCGATAATCACCACCATTGGTTCGGGTTGGGTTCGAGAGATGTCCAACATGCACAAGTTAGTGCTGTCATGAATGAACACCTCCGGCTTGGGTAGGTAGGATGGGGTGATGTATACGCTAGGGTCATATGACACAACCCCAGTTTGGATTGAGTTGATGCGTTTGGGAGGTGGAGCTTGGTTATGTGGTGGGAGAGGGTTGGTTGTGACATTGGGTTTCTCCGGAGGCACAATCACCCTGTTATCAATGAGATCTTGAATCTCATGATGCAATCTAAAGCAATGGTCGGTGTCGTGACCATGCTGTTGGTGAAAGGCGCAGTATTTAGCTGGGTTATGGGAGGAGGGAAGTGTTTTTGGCAATGGCCGTAGCTCCAGGGGCTTCAGGTGCCCTTTCTTGAATAAAACCCCTAGAGCTTTGGACAGGGGCATGTATAGTGGAGTGAAGGTTCTTTGGCCTCGAGGTAGGTACTTGGTTGTTTGTGAGTTACTTCTGGATGCGCCGGTGAATGGTGTAGCCGTAAGGGTTCTTGGGGCAGTGGCGGTGACCATGCTCACATTTGAAGCTCTGGTAGCTGCAGCATTGCTTGTGCCTGCATTCGTACTGCGGTTGAAAGTCCTCCTGGGTTGCTCTCTGTCATTGTCAATCAGGCCTTGCTTCAAGGCGTCCTCGATCTGTACCCCAATCTCATGTAGATCTGCAAAAGTGGGGACAGGGAGGACGATCATCTTCTGCATGAGCTTGGGCTAGTGGTTGCGCACAACCATCCGTATTTGATCTTTGTCAGTCGACCTAATGGTCATCATTGAGGCTTTGGCCCTCCAGCGAGTTAAGAAGTCGGAAAAGCTCTCATTCGGCTCTTGTCTAGTCGTCTCGAGATCACGAGTTGTGATCTCAATCTGTGTATTGTAAGAGTATTGAGCCACGAAGGCCTCAGCCATCTCTTCCCAGTTCCTCTTAACGGAGTCTTCCAGTTTTGCATACCAAATAGCCGCTACACCTGACAGGGTCCGGCCAAATAGGAAAAGCTTCTGCAATCTGGAGAGGCCTATCGGCCTTAAGATATCTGAAAACAGCCGTAGGTGCACCATGGGATCCCCAGACCCATCGAAACGGTCTATGTGCGGCATTTTAAATCGGTCCGGCAGAGTCATGGCCGAGTCGGTGTACCCATCCTCAATGTCCGGAATGGACTTCATACCTTGAGATTTCTTGAACAGTTTTTCAAGCTTGCTCACTTTTAGCGCCGTGGGGTCCACCTCGAACTCAAACGGAGAATCCGGCAGGTTGGTCTGTGCTTTGGGTGGTTGGGGTAGGATCGGGGGCGGAGCCGGCCCTGTTGGGGTGTCCGTATCATCCTGGACGTGTATTGTCTCCCCAGGTATGGGAACTCTTGGTGGGGGAGGAACCTGGTGTGAAGCAGATGCTCCGGCTTGCTGCTGTAGCCTGGTAATTAACTCTGCCTGTTGGACCATGACTTCGGCCTATTGTTTGGCAAATTCTGCTTGACGGGCAGCGTCTTGCTGTATGGTTTTCATACTTTCCTGGAGCTGACGCATTATCTCTTCTATTCTTGCCATACTGCCCTGATCTAACTGAACCACCGGTATATCTGTCTCTGCAGTAGACTCGGAAATCTCAACCTGACTACTCAAGGACCACTGATCTGGCAACTGCGGTATCGATACACTGCACCTTACTGACCTTCGTCTAGCAGTCGAGGGTAAAGAATGGAACACTGGTTGTCCGTCTATTAGATCCTCAGATCGATGGAGTCTACGACCTTTAGTCTAGAGTGCTTGGGGAATATCTACTTGGTCGGAAGCAATTGTGCTAAACTACCTAGCAAAAAGATAAATAAAGCATAATAAGAAAATAATGGACAGAAAAAGGGACAGCATAACAACTTAAATAAAGACAACACACAGTTGGCAAACATATGCTGAATGAACTGTTCTCAACCACTGATCACTATTGCCGAATCACTGCCCCAAATCTGAATCTGATACCCGCAGATATAACTGATTCTTAAAACATTGATGCCCGCAGGCCTGATACCCAGATTTACAGACTAATACATGTATTCCTGTAGAGACGCACTCTAAAAGCGCATAGCAAGCAAGTGAGAGCCAAAACACCCCTATGGAGGGGTAGGGTTTCCCTGTCCTATTTTGTCAAGAGCTAGGGTTTCACTACACACACAACGATTTCAAAGAACCTATAATCGGGTAAGCAACCTGTCCTAGTTTGGAATAGTCACTACGGATTCCGAATATGCACTAGGTCGAATGGTCAAAAAGGGTGCCCCGGTAAAAATTGAGGTTTGTGTTCCCATCGTGGCAGAGCCCCTAACCGGTCAGCCTTATGGCACGTTTCTCAAAGCGAGCCTTCGACAAATCGTTTGGGAATAGCAGATGGCAAACACGGTGTCCTAAGCACACCAATGCAAATGCAATGCAAAGAAACACATAAGTGTAGTCAAAACATGATATCATGAGTTCGAGTCAAGTTCTCTAAAATCCCCAGCAGAGTCACCAGAAACTGTAGACGTGCCAGAACGTCCTAGGAAAATCCCGTTTTGTTCATTGGGCTTACTACAGTTCGGACTCAATGTCACGGTTCTTAATATGATCTCGCAAAGTACAATGTGAGATCGATAAATCACCAAAGAGTCCAAATCCAGCAAATCGTTTTTGAAAACTGATTTTTGTAAAGAAGTGCCAAACATGGACTGCTTTTCCAGATACAGAGTCGCCACCTAAATGTTTTATTTTGAAAAATTTAGGAAACCTTGACTCGCGCCTAAGGCCACGTGTCCGTCATCACCAAAGTTGTCTTGGCTCGAGAACTTGGGTACGAGAGGGGAAGGTCATGCAATGAGCACCCCCGCTCGCCTGATCAAAGATCGGTCTTTACTAACATGACATCTTGTTTTTGAAAACACATGCGTTCTTATTCTGGTTTATTAGCCTAGAATTACTATGTGATGCACACAGCATACAAGTATAGACTGAATCGCCTAAGTTGGAACAAAACATCTCATGTTTGTTTTTAAAAGCGGTTTGAATGTGCTACTCGCAAGTAGGCTAAGACGTGGATTTGCCACCCTCAGGTGGGCTTAGAAAACATGATTTTGCCACTCTCAAGTGGGCTTAAAACTCGCATTTCGATGAATTGTCTCAATTCAAGCAATCCAACCTTCACCTACAGGCATTCAGGCAGTTAATCACATAAGCAGTTAGCCTCATGGCAAGCATGCTTTCATGGAAATGTTAACACACATGCAGTATGCTAAACCATAAACACTCACAGTGTACTCCGAGCCAAAACAGAGAACTAGTTAAAAATCATGCATGAACCTAGTTCATGTTAAGATGGCTAATACAACACATGCGAAATACAACTAAGATAGGCTCGGCTATTCTAAAATGGCATGTGAAATGCAACAGTTAATACATGTATTCAACTTGGTATTGAAATACAATGCAGTTAGTATGATGCGCCGAGCCCAGTGCATGTAAGATAGATGAATGAATACAAACATACGAAGCATGAGGATGCTAATTGAAACATGCCCTAAAACTAACCATCGTAAGCTGGTAAATAAAAGGAAAAAAGAAATGGGGGTTGGAAGACATGCATCACACACACGCACTCTCATTACAACAGTTGTGCCGTCTCCACGGAGGGTCCGAATGAATAATACAGAAGCAACTAGCTAATCTAAGCTAATCTAGTTAAACTAGTTATTACACACCATAATGAATAACAAGCTACAGTTAATTATAACACAACTCTAACTAATTAATAAATTAACTCAGTTAGCAATTGAATAAGCATGTAAACTATATGAAATAGGCTGCCTCAACTCTGCCTTGGATGACAAAGGATGCGTGCCCGGTCACCTCGTGCAAAAATCCATCGCGATGTCCCGATTTGTCTCTGTTTGTAACTGGTCTCAGAACACTGCAAAAAGCTCCAGAAGGCTGAAACTCTATCATGGGAATCTGTAGGGATGCTGCCGACCAGTTGTTGGCATTGAAGACCATCTGCCGACCACTTTCTGTGTTGAAAACCAGAAAAAATGGTCGGCCAGCCACTTTATCTGGTCGGACGACCAGTTTCTGCTGCCAGACTTCAGTTTGCCGCAACAGAGAGCAAGAAAGGGGCATGGCAAAGCACTTGCAACACATGTATGCACAACCACCCTACCTCTCATTACATAAGCTCAAGGGGATGTGGTTCTCAACCCTCGGGCAACCTATCACGCATCTCGATGCATGATAGCCGAGGAGCCAAATTGCACAACTCAATATGAAATGAATGCACACACTAACGAACAAATAAAGTCTAAAACTCCTTCATGTATAGTTAAGAGTGTCGGCGACCGAGAATTGAGGCATGTTTCATCACTTCGAGTATGAAATGTCCCTCGTTTCCCGTGTTTGGACTAACTCCTATTCCAAACACAATGCAACAAATAACTTGGCATGCACAATGCTATGAAACATGGAATATGCGATATGACTTAAGCATGCAAACATGCAAGGGACAAACATACAACAACATGTAATGCAACATGAACAACCTAACAAGGCTAAGGGCATGCACAATGCACAATGCTAATGCATGCATACTCAATGCAAGACAACATAAGTATGCAACAATATGATACAATGCAACTAGCATACACAATGTGAATGTCAACTAGCATACTCAATGCGAATGAGCTACCTGGCATACACAATGTAATGATCGATATGGCATACTTGATGTAAATGGCAACTAGTATACACAATGCAATGAACATGGCATATACAATGCTATGTGACCTAAGCATACACAATGCAAAGGATAAGGCATACACAATGCAATGGACAACATGGCATGCAAACAACATGCAATCAATCATGCTTAATGGACTTAGACTAAAATGAACAGACCTCAGCCATGCCCAAACAGAGGCCATTTCACACCAAAACTTAGGCACAAAAAGGCGAAGAACTTGTGCTCATGCAATGGCTCATCAACAAGGCATAAAGGTCAACTCTCAAACAAAATGAAGAAGTGGCGAATATAAGAGTATGGCATAGGTACAAGCACTGAAATCATCTGCCAAGTGATGTCATATCATGCAAATAGCTCAAATAAAGCATGCCAAGAGACCCGAAATACAAAGCTAGTCAAGGGCTTTACACTACAACCATACCAAGCAATGCTCAAATGTCCTAAAGCACTCAAAATAGACCTAAGGTAGGTCAAAATGGTAGCAAAAACAAGCTAGACTCGCAACAAAGATGGCAAGAAAGATAGGCTCCCAAATTAGCTCGCAAACAAGGCATAAGGGCACAACTCTTAAACATAATGAAAGAGTGATAATCATGAGAGCATGGAAGAATTTTATGGTCTGAAATTACCTACCAAATGATTCCATATCATGCAAATAGCTCAAATATGACATGCTAGGGGGCCCAAAGTGCAAGGCTAGCAAAGCCAAATACACCACAGCTATACAAAACCAAACATGCATGACCAAAATCACTTAAATCAGACCTTAAGCATGTTAAATCAAAGCCAAAAAAGTGCTGGAGTGAGGCCAAGACATCCTAGAATAATAGGCTACAACATCACGCATATAAGGCTAGCGAAGAGGATTTACACTACAAGTGTATTAGGCATGCAAGGAGTGACAAGACCAAGCAAAAACAATGATATGCCTCAGCAAAATAAGCCCAAATACAAGCTAAGATATGGCCAACATAAGCTTAAGGAACATGCTCACACATGAGGCAAATCAAAGCAAGTATTGAAGATATAAGGAGAGGGGATAACCCTCTCCTCTTTGGGACCTGAAAACACCACCCTCACCACTGGAATCCCTTTGGATTTCAGTGGTGAGAAGACCAAAGCAAGGTGGTCCCAAAGGCTTTAAAAGAAAGCTCAAAACAAGGCACAAGAGGGGGTAGACTACCCCCAATACCAACAAGGTCTCAAACAAACATGTCAAGGACTGAAAAAAAAAGCTTTTTGTAGTTTAATGTTAAGCCAAGAGAAGCATGAAAATATGGCTAAGAGAGTGATCAAAATAGAGCTTAAAAGGAGGAAAAGAGGGTTACCCTTGAAGCATTGCAAAACCAGCAGATTTCCTGAGCCAAAACCAACTTTTGAGCTACCACAAAACCCTCCAGCAACTCAACAACAAGGTAAGAGTGTTTGGCTAGGAGGTTGTGTGCACAAATGTGAAGCAATGCACCAATATAGAGAGAGAAAGAGAGGAATATAGAGAGAGTGTAAGCCTATGCTCTCCATCCAAAATCAGAACCTGTGGAGTGGAAAGGGAGCCCCTCTATTATAGAAAAACCAAAGTTAAAGCTTCTTAGAGAAGCTAAAACTTGGATGCAATCCCTCTATACATGTGTATGGAGGATACAGTCTGTGCCCTCCAGTTGGCACAGCTGGCATCCACACAGTCTGCCAAAACAGAGGAAGAGGTGCCGAGCACTTAAAGTGGTCAGCCGACCACTTAAAGTGGTCTCCCAGAAAAAAAAAGTGGTCGGCCAGGGGAATTGGTGGTCTTTACACTGAAAGCAAGCCAATGGTGGGGGAGAGACCTGAAAAGGTGGCCTAAAGACCAAGAAAACCAGTTTCTTGACCAGAAAATCGGCTGGCGGGAAGGAAAGTGGTCTCCAAGGGAAAAACTGGTCTCCCACCCTCGTACCACTTTCCAAACAAGGAATACAAGATTTGTACCAAAAACAAGCCAAAACGGATGCAAGACGAGAGTTCGGGAGGCAAAGCGCACAGCCGGGAGCCTCGAAAACAAGCTGTCGAGCACCAAAAGTGGTACACGACCACAAAAGTGGTCTCTTGGACCACAGTGTCCCTCTATGGAGAGAAAGAAAGGTGTGGTTCAAGAACCAAGCCAAACGGAGAACGTTAAGCGGTCCCGAGACAAGGCGCACGACCGAAGGCTCCAAAAATCGAAAACTAGTCTCCAAACGGGAAAAGTGGCCTATGACCACGAAAAGTAGTCTACGACCACAGAGTGATGGTCTACAAGACCTCTCCCTCCCTCCAGGAAGAAAAACAAGGCTTTGGTCCTCAAACTGAGCCAAAGCACAAAGAGTTTGGAGACCCGGAGGCAAGGCTCTCAGCCAAAACTTCGGAGCTCGAAACGAGCACAACACACACTATCACCGAGCGCTCAATCGATGAGGTCTGAGTCTTAAGGTCGGTCAAAAATGGGGTGTCTACAGTAACTCTAATAAAAATAAACAAAATTTAAAAATGATTATTATTATTTAATTTTAAAAATTATTTTTGATTATTTATTTATACCCATATATAATACGGGTATTATGCTAGTTTTAAAGAAAATAAAATAAGGTTGTGTTTGGTTTGCCTTTGGAATCATGATTCGAAAGGCAAAATTTTCAAATCACTTTTCAAAATTCATAACCAAACACACAATTCAAAATTACCCAAAACTCAATTTAAAAATTAATTTCAAAACTAATAACCAAACACACAACTCAAAACTCAATTCAAAACTCTTTTGATGACATAGTGTTGAAGATGGTTAGTGATGAGATTGTTAAATTATTTTTATAAAAAATCTAAAAAAATAATTTCTGTATTTAAAAAATATCTAAAACAAATATATTATTATTTTCTTTTTTTCATTAAGTTAATTTCTTTCTTTTTTTTTTTTTTGAATGACGATAACTTTGATATCATTATTAAATCAATTCATTAAATTAAAAAAATCCAAAATTAAAAACATTTCATATATTAAACATATCAATTATACATTAAAAATCTAATAACAATCCATTATATAATAACCATCCAAAAATATTTTTTAACAACAAATACAACTATTTATTACATGATAACTATCCAAAAATATCACCAAAAACAACTACGCAATACATGATCATCATCCAAATACATACTAAAAATTAATTTGGTAAAAATATAAAAAAAATAAAAATAAAAAAGATTTATTATTTTTATATAATTTTATCTTTGGTGAGTAAAAATAATTTTTTTAAACTTAAAAATAATTTTTGAAATTTATTTTTGTCAAACTAGTTTTTTTTATTGACGACTTTGCCTTGAAATGATGTAAAAATTTCTTCAATTGTCCTTATTTGAAACGTGATTCAAAATTCAGGGTCAAATGTATCACAATTAAAAGTCAAGGACCAAAGTGATATAAGTCCCAAACTACAGGGACCGTTAGTGTAATTCATCCTAATTTTTTTTTCAAAATTATGTCAAAATTTTTTAATATTTTGGGCCGTCTTGTATAGACGAATCTAAAAAATAATTTTTTTAAAAAAAATTCCAAAATAATAAAAAAGCCAAAAATAAGCCAAAAAATCTACTCTTTATTTTTGACTTTTTAAAATTTTATGGTTAGTCTTATCAAGTTAAATTTAGAAACTTAAAATTTTTATTTTTTTTTTAAAATATTCAATAAAAATGAAAATAAACTAAAAACATAGTCACCAAATAAACAAACCTCAAACACCCACTATTGCATTTAAGCAATTGATTATGATCAACATTTATGGAGTCAAAGTCCTCCTTGACGTGGGAAACACGCTATAGGGGCTCTATTCACATGAGTGAAGACTAGCTTAGTTTTGTAGGCTTCGCATTGCAAATATGAGAGAAGTTATTTGGTGGAACTGGCATGGCGATGTGGTGTTTTTTAAATTTTGTGTAGAGAAAAAGGGTGGAATTTATGATTTTGTATTGAGTAATTGAGAAATAGCAAGAGATATGATGTATGATGATTAATGGGGAGTATAGACATGCGACACCCATGAAGTACCAAATAACTTTTCCAAATATGGGATCTAATCAACTATGCTGTCTCATAATCAACTCCTAAATGTTCCTTTAGTGGGGGGCGGGGGAATTGATGTAGCTTCAATTATCACATCAATTTTAAAAAATTTTGACTAATTAAAGCATCCAAGATGAACAAAATTACGATTTTCTACGGTAAAAGTCACATAATTTGTGGTGAGTGTCTTATGTCATTTTGTCTAAAAATTATAAATGAACAAATTTATGGTGTACATCTGAAAGTCAAAATTACATATTATTATGATTATGTTATGAACGGTATAGTGTAAATGTTACAAATTATTTGTGGTAAGAAATGTTATGGTGATAAAAATTACAACATGTTGCAGTGTTGATTACAAAACATTATAATTATGTTATGTATACTATGTTGTGATGTATTGTCTTTTTAAGTACATACACCGTAGATGTGTCAAACTTTATTTCGTATAGCATTTTAAGCGGTTGATTATGATCAACATTTATGAAGTCAAGTCTTCCTTGATGAGTGAAAAACACGTCATGGGGTCCAGCTTCTGTAGACATCAATGAAGACTGACTTAGTCAAAGTCACTTTACTTGTTTGTAGGCTTTGCATTGCACCTACATTTGCCTATAAAGCATTTGGCGTCTCCCCTGTTAATAGTCAGCAAGCATTACAACCTTTGTTTTTGAATCTAGGAGCAAAGATGGTCTCTAACAATCAACTCTTTCACCTCTTTTTGTTTCTTTGTTTTTTCCAGATTACTTGTTTGCATGCCCAACTCTGCACTCAACAACAGACCTCTGCATTGCTCCAATTTAAGCAACAATTTTCCTTCAATAA
>NW_021026408.1:363464-386209 GCF_004153795.1 Camellia sinensis | reverse complement strand
AAATGAATCCATCGGCTGGTGATTTACTGCCGGTCGGCAATGTATACTGCCGATCGACAAAGAATGCCTGCAGAACCTGCAACTCACAGCAGCAGAGGACAGAACTTGCATGGCAATACAATTCAAGCAATGTATGCACCAATCATGTCCCTTATCATGTTTGTGACTCAAAAGGGCATGTGTCTCGATTCTCGGACCACCAATCACACATTTCCATGCATGATGGCCCAAAGAATCAAGTATGCAATTTTCATGTCAAATGAAATGCAAACCAAACAAACAAGCCAAGGCCCAATTCCTATCACCAATTCAAGGAATAAGGCATGCATGCAAGATGCAATGCAACCTAGACATACAAGCTAATGATGCAACATGGCATGACAAGACACTTATGCAAGCATATAAGCAAACATGCGGCAATGCAAATGGATGGAAAGATGGACTTATACATGATTTAGGCAACTCTAAATAGGCCTAAAATAGTGGCCAAAGTGACCAAAATAAAGGACCAAAACACATACACACATGCACATGTTAAAGAGCCAATGCTTAGGCACAAATGAGGCAACTCTCAAACACAATTGAAAGAGGCATAATGTGGACTAATGGCATGCAAAGGGGACTGAAATGACATGGTGGATGGTTCCAAATCACCAAATCAATGCAAAAATGTCATGCTATACATTCACACACTTAAGGCCAACAAGCCCGAATGCAAAGGGGCTATACTAAGCATGCCAAATCCGACCCAAACAAACATGGACAGACCTAAAACATGGCAAAATATGCACAAAACCTTCACAAGACTAAGCCTAAAACATGCTTGAACAAGGGCTAACAACCAAAGGCATATTAAGGCAATAACAAGGCATTACATGGTAGGTATGCTAAGCATGCATGGTGTACCAAAACCAACAATAAACAGAGGCATATTATGATATAATAGGCACAAAAAACAGCCAAGGCATGGTCAACAAGAAGCTTACCCTAATGCGTGAGAAATGGTAAGTAAACGCCGTATTTACATATCTGCCACTGTGCAGGAGAATCTGTATAGGTGTTCAAGGGTTCGAACCCTAATGCGTGAGAAATGGTAAGTAAACGCCGTAGAGGGGATGGCCCTCTCCTTTTGGAGACTTCAAGGCACCATCTCCACCACTGAAATCCCTCAAGATTTCAGTGGTGAAGAGGCCCAAACACCAAAGTCCCGAAACTAGCACAAAATAGCACAAAATGAGGCCTTTCAAGGCCTAAAAGGGGTCAAACACCCTCAAACCACAAAACACTCTTAATAAACAATCAAGAGGGCTAAAAAACAGAACTTTTTTATGTTATACACTAAGCACAAAAATAGTTCAAAGGTAGGCAAAAACAAGATGAAAAAATGGGGAATAAAGGGGCTAGTTTCTTACCCTTAAAGACCCCTTTAACAATGGTGCTCCAACAGCCCTCTTTGGCTTGAATCCAGTCCCAAAACACCAAAATCAACCCCTTAGAACCTCAGGAGCCAAAGGAAGGTGAAACACTAGGTGTTTGTGTGCAATAATATGGACTAAAACACAATTTAACACACACAAGAGGGAGATATAGAGATAGAAAGTGTATGGTTTCTAACCCTAGAACTCAAAACCCTAAAAATGGCTGTCTAAACTCTCTAAAATATCTCAAGTGTCTCCCCCTCAAGCCAAGAGAGAAGACTCTCTCTTATAGAGCCTTTTTGTCTTGTAAAGCTTACAAGACAAGCTTCTAAAGAGAGAGATCCCTCGATACACGTGTATGGAGGGGAACAAAAATCAAGACAACTGTCTTATAATATCTGCAAAACCAGATGCACAGTAGTCGGCCGGCCAAAGATGCCATTTTGGCAAAATTGAGTGCCGACCGGCACTAAATAGTGCCGACCGGCAATATAGATTGCCAGTGGCAGCAAAACACAGCCGGTGGCCTCTGGCCATGGCCGGTGGTGTGTGGGGATGCCTCACAGGGCATTTCCTGCCCTTCCAAGGCAAAATGCAAGTGTTTGGTGCAAAACCAGACACTAAATGGTCGAGTTCGGAGATCCTGAGGCAAGGCGCGTAGCCGAGACCTCCGGGAACTCCAAACGAACACAAACATGGATGATCACCGGGTGTTCAAACGGTGATGTCCAAGTCTTGAGGACGGTCAAAAATGGGGTGTCTACAATTGGGCCATTTCAAATTCTGGAAATGCTTGGCTCGGTTGCTTATCGAGTCGCCCTGCCACCGAGATTCGAACAAATCCATAATGTGTTTCATGTGTCAATGTTGAGGGGTTATCTTCGAGACCCGTTTCATGTGATTGATTATCACCAGGTAGCTCTTGACGAAAATGTGGAGTACGTCGAATGGCCGGAACGAATCGTTGACCGACAAGTGAAACAATTGAGAAGCAAGTCCATCCTAATGGTGAAAGTGGAATGGAAAGAACACTATGGGATGAAATGCGACTACGCTACCCACATTTGTTTCTTGACGAAGGTAAATTAAGTTTGGAGGACCAAACTTCCTAAAGGGGGGGAAGACTGTGATAACCCTGTTCCGTATTATGCTAATTAATCTTAATCATGATTGTGATTATGTGTTTGGTATGATTTTGTGTGTAAATATATGTGGTTTTGAATTTCTATCTGTTCACCGTAGGAAAATGCGTGTGTGTATGTTTACCAACCCCACGTCTTTATCCCTTTTATTTAACCGCTTTTGATAGTTAGTTTGGGGTCATGTTTCAATTAGCATATCGCATGCTTGCATCCATTCATCTTGTATTGCATGCACCAAGGCTCGGCGCATCATTTAAACTACATCGTCATTTCAATATCTTCTTTGAAAATGTGTTTTATCGTATGTTGTTCGAATCAATTCATATGCCACATTAGCAGCCGAGCCTATTAATTGCATTTTGCATATGTTGCATTAGATATCTTGTATAGTTAGGATCATGCATCTTTCTTACTAGTTTCTGTTTTGGCTTGGGGTACTCGGTGAGTTTTTATGTTTTAGCATGCTTGCATAAGTGTGAATGTTGCCATGATTAGCATGCTTGCCATAAGACTATGTGCTTAAATACTAAACTTCATGAATGCTTGTGGATGAAGGCTTGTTATTTGAATTGGAACGATTCAACAAATGTGTGTTTTAAGCCCACTTTGTTGAGTGGAAAATCATCATGTTTCAAGCCCATTATGTTTTGTGGCAAATCCGCAATCTTTAAGCCCACTTGAGGTGGCAAATTCAAACCATTTTCGCAAACAAACATGAACTTGAATTGTTCCAAATTGAGCAAACTAGTCTATACTTGCTTGTGAACATCACATAGTAATGGTAGCTAATAACCGGAATAAGAACAAATAATATTTATAAAAACTCATATCATGATTAGTAGAGGCCGATCTTTGATCGGGTGAGTAGGGGTGCTCAATTCATGACCTTTCCCCTTCATACCTAAGTTCCCGAGCCAAGGCAACTTTGGTGATGACGGACACATGGCCTTTGGCACAAGTCAGGGTTTCCTAAATTTCTCCGAAATAAAATATTTAGGTGGCGACTCTGTATCTGGCAAAGCAGTCCAATTTTGGCATTTTTTATCCTAAAATCGATTTTTCAAAAGATTTGCTAGATTTGGACTCTTTGGTGTTTATCAGTTTCACATTGCACTTGTGAGATTAGATTCAGAATCGCGGGAGTCCGAACTGTGAGGCCTTTCATTTCAAACCTTCTGAAAGGGGGTGAGAAAAAAGGCAAGTCCACAGGTACCCACGTACGTTAAATAGCTCAGACCCTCGGTCTTTTCGATCTAGTCTCACAAGTGCAATGTGATACGTAGATGAGAGTCCACATTTGGCAACTTTTAGAAAATCCATTTTATTGCAAAAAATATTTGCCAAAAATTGACTATGTCATTAGATGTCAAAGTCACCACCTAATATTTATTTTGGGAGAATTAAGAAACCCGTGACTCGTGCCAAGGCCACTATTCATCGTAATCGAGGATGCTTGGCTCGAAACCTTAGGTATGAAAAGCGATGGTCATTAATTGTGCACTCTCAAAAGATCGGCCTTTACTAACCATGATATGATTTTTATTAACTTTATGTGTTCATGTTCTAATTATTAATGAATCTTAAAAATTACTATGTGAAACAAACAAATATAGACTGTGCCATCCATTTTGGAACAATTTAATTTCATTACCTTGAAAATGTTTTGAATAGTGCAATCATGAAAATCAATTTTATTCCAAATTAAATAACACAACTTTCATCCACTAGCATGCATAGAGTTATATGAAATAAGCACATAGCCACATGGTAAGATGATAACGATAGTAGAAAAACATACACAGACAGGATGCTAAAACATAAAAACTTACATATTTATCGATGTCCAACAAAGTTAGTAAAAACATTCAAGCTTCTATATACAAGATCAAAATGCAATTCACTCATGAAATGCAACTACAGATCCTGCTTCTAATAATTGGCATGTGAAGCATCTCAAAACATGAGGTAGCGCACAAAATCACATAATAATCAATTAAACGCACAAATGCAAATTTAGCCGAATCTTAAGGTGTAAAACATGGATGCAAAGCATGGATATGATGACAAAACAAAATATACAACACATATACAAAATATGGAAAGAAAATAAAAGAATGGGGCAGGAAGAAGCGGAGCGGGAAATTATTACAACACTTTGAATATTATAAATTCGAATAAAGGGGGGAATAGGAATAAAAATATTACAATAAAATATAAAACCGCACAACTCTTTCAAAATACAACAAATATAGTAAATATGTATGCCTTGGGGATCGCCGAGAACCATTCTACTTGAAGCCAGAAGACATGCTTCGTTCTGTCCCAAAAGAAGTTGGTTGACTGGTCAATTAATTGGTTGGCCAGCCAAAAAAGTAACTGGCTGGCCAACTAATTTTAGCAAAAAACTCTGTTTTGTTCCTTTTTAACACCAACGAAATAACAAACAAGGGATATATAGATGGTTCAACTAACCACTTTCAGTTAGATTACAACAGGTTTATAACATGAAATCAAAGCAAGAAAGGCAAGAAAAGAAACAAAATCCAAGAAATACAAGAAAATGAAAAGTGTGTAAAATTTACCTTCCATGGAAGCAATTTGATTGTCAAACTTTCTTTTGATTACCCTCAAGCTTATTGGAGTGTGTTCTCAATTCTCAAGTTAAAAGCTCAAAATTCTAGTTAGAATAGTGTTTCTGGGTGGGGTAGCAATGTTTGTGGGAGAAAAGTTATGCGCCTCTATTTTTCTCTCAATTTGAAGACACACTCTCTTTTGATCAAAGCTAATAGAATACGGCTATGATAGAAATTATGGAATGGTTTTTAGTGTATGGAAAGATGAAAATAGTGTGTTCTTGAAGTTTTGCTCAAAATTGAAGCATTTATCTTTTTCTCTCAAACTCTCTCTTTTTCTCTCTCAATTCAATTCTCTTCTCCTTATATTCTGATTGTAGAGACCATAATTTTTGTAATTACCTTTAAATCCCTACCCTTGAGTTTCTTTTAATAAAGCCCTTAAATTTTCACTTAATTGCATTTTAAACTCTAGAATCGGAAAGAATCACAGATTAATCTGAGTAAACCCTAATTGATATAGGTAGATTAATAATCACCTTTAAAACTTAGACCCTATAATTATATACTACTCACTTTAAAATTTTAATTCCCTGTAACGCCGTTTTCGCTCAGTTTCTTGCCTTTCTTTGTGTTTTAATTTAACGGGACCCAAATTTATTATTTTTACTATTCTAATAATAGTATATTAATAACAAATATCAAGGTTTCCTAAATTTATACTAGGTCCCTACATACTTATATTTTATTTCTTGCCAAACCTTAATTGTAATATTTTATTAATTAATGTACCTGTGCCTATTATTTTATATATAAATACAAATATCTCTTATATATATATATATATATATTTCTTAGAGCCCAAGTAGTTGGCCATTTGATGGATAAAAGGGCCTTGATGGCTTTGATGGACAATTTTGACAAATTTGCACTTGGAAAACTTAGTCCCTAAGAAACCTCCCAATCCTTTCTCTATATATATGCACACTTCTCTCCCTCATTTTACACATTTTTTAGCCATGCATTAGACGAGTGAGAGAGAGTGATCTTGGAAAAGAGAGAGAGAGAGAGAGAGAGAGAGAAGAGAAAGAAAATGAAGAATTGTGTTGAGTCTTGTACAATAAAAGTAAACCTATATCACCTCTTCTCTCAAGTTCATTTACCACTTGTTTTTCCCCTCGTAATACATGCTATTAGTGTCACGCCCCAAACCCGCCCCTAAAAGTTTTGGGCATGACCTATTCAGAAACGGACACTTAACCTATTATACATTACATATGGGGCCTGAGTGGAAGTATTACCATTGTAAAATAACATAAAACATCATCCATTGAGCTACCACTACCATGCCAGGACCGCACACATTGCATTAGGTACATAATATATAGAAACATACACCCGAACTTCGGTTACACACTTATACATTCATACTTAGACCCACAACTGGGCGTGTAACGAAAATATTAATGAAAGACAACCAAAACATAAGCCAATAACCTAACAACACTTTACAAAATGCACGGCTTCAGGTAGGTGCCTGGACGCATCAAAGTTGACAAGAGAAAGACCAGCCTTAAAGGTTAGGACTGAACTCCCGATTGATTACCTACAGAAATAGACAGTCAAAATACAGAATGAGCGAACTCAGTGAATAATAGTACATAAATAATGTAATGTTTAACCTGAATAATAAAACATATAATTGTAGATACATATGATTAACTACATTCCGTAATTATTTCCAAAATAGCCATGGGTCCAGTTTCCGTGACAGAGTGGCTTTAAGCCCAGCATTTATAGAACAACCATAGGCCTACAGATGCAGATCAGAATGGCCATTGGCTCAGAAATATCAGAACGGCCATCGGCCCAGAAATAACAAAAACAACAGAACGGCCATCGACCCAGAAATAACGGATGTATGGACTCAAGAGATGGCTCGTACGGATTCTAGAGGTGGCTCCCACCAAGGTGTAGCACTTAGTTCCGTACAACACTTTGTTCCATACCAGAAAACATCAGAACAGATTAAAATAGATGAACACATTCTTCCCATTAATCACATGAATAAACATAGATAACATAAGTTTAATAGAACGTTACCGATAATTGGTAGCAAAAGGTAAACATATTTTACAGCATGAACGCTTTCAGAAATACGTAGATACCACCGTTCCATAATGCATATACATCCCATTTGCTTATCATGTTTCAATGCCACTAAATAGCAGATAACAGAATGGTAACATTAATTGTCAATAGCAAACAAAACATATGGTACAATGATGCGCTTAGATTTCCTCATGGTTCTTTGTAAGTAGACATACTTGTTTCGTATTAACAGAACCTTAACATTACCAATAATCCAAAGGTAAATGTACCATTACATCAACAGGCCAGAACAATTCATATCATAACATGAATTACATAATAATGTCGTTGATACGCAATTCTTTTCTATTAACCAACTTCACAGTGTTAATAGTTTGTATGAAATTCTTATACAGAATCATAGGTAGTTCTTAGGATGGTACATTGACAATAATCATTAGCCATAACCCAAAATACGGAGTAGGTTCAGAGTCATACCGATGTGTGCTAACTCTTTCAATGTTCACTTCAATTCCCAATCGACACACATGTTGGAGAATAGAATGTTGTTAACAATGTTTCTTAACGGTAAATAATGTACATTTGTAGTACTATTACTCACAGTGATTGGCTCCCGGTAGTACTGGGATGATGTCCTCGTCTCGACCTACAAGTACATTGCACAACGCATTATATGAGATTATACTCGATCCTTTACTTATTCTCTTTGATCATTCAATCAATTAGCCATGGTGGTACCAAGCTCATTATTCTTTAATAAGTTATAATCCATGTCTCAGAAAACAGGAGAAATCGATGGGAAATGGTTTAGGTGAAGAAATGGTACAAAACTAGTTGACAGAAAGTGAACAGTTGTCACTAATTTGGGCATAACAGTTTCTGTATTTAGAATTTGGGTGTGAGACCACTGCCATTAGAAACTAAACTTCCGGGACTTGATTTTTGGCTCAAGAATCACTCAAAATGGAGTCCAGATACAAAAGATATGCTTGTTCAAAGTTGGCTGGACAGAGCTGTCTCCGCATGTGCGGGAGAACAGTGCCGCACGTGCGGCCTGGACAGTTTGCAGTCCGAAAATGGCTGAAAATTTGGGACTTCTCATTTTCAAAATCAAACCTTAATTACATGTAAATCAAAGCCCAAAACCCTTTAATACATGACCAATTTCACATTATTATTCTCCATCAACCATCATAACCTCAAAATAAACAAATATAATGCCTATACTTCTTCAATCAAGAAATTCTAAGGAAATCAAGGTTCAATCAATATATATACATAAAACCCTAACTCAAATGGGTTCAAAGCTTCCCTTATTATCATGATTTCATGAAATTGATGTCTCAAACATAAGGATTCAAGATAATTAATCTTACCTTAGTTCACTATTTGATTTCTCCAAGCTTCCATGGTTGTTCTCCCTTCTCTATCTTCAATTCCCTTCAAACCACCATGATTGTTAAGCTTTTCTTGGTCTCCCCTTGCTTTTCTCCCCCACGGTTCTCCTCTCTCTCTTTTAGATATTTTGGCTTCCAAAAGATGAGACCAAACACTCACAAACATATCTATATATCTAAATAAACACACACACACAAGGCTTAACACAATAGGGAGAACCAAACGTGGCCTTACGAATCGCGCAAAATCAAATTTCAATTAAAGTTCCCAGGTGACTCTCAAAATTGTGTTGATCATAAATATGTCCCATGTTCTGGTTTCTGAAGTCTCTAGGGTCTTCAATTTGTAGTACAAAGTTAACCACCCAAACGTGCATTAACGAATCAGACAAATTAGATTTCCAATTAATTTTCCCCAATAGTTCTAAAAATTCCCATTACCATATCCAAGTACTCAATTTTGATTTCTGAACCCATAAAGGTCGGTAATTTCAATTTGAAGTCTGTAACTCAACAGATAATGCGTCAATTCTAATAGATATAATTAAATTAAAACGCATCCTCTCATAGGTAAATAAAGATGATTTCTTATATGCATTTTGGGGTCATTAAAATTAGTATATATATGTATATACATATGTTGTAGTCTAGGCCTACACTCTTGTATAAATGTGTAGTAATCAAGAAATTGTGTGCTTCTTTTTCTTTCTTAAATTTCTAGTAGTAATTTTTTTCACGTTCTTGAATTTATTTTCCAATCAAAACTCTATAAACTCAAAATCTATTTTTATGGGGTACTATCTGGTATGTCTAGAGTATGTGATAATTTTGGTAGGACCTAAGGATGTATTTTTATAACCTAAATAAGTTTTCTAAGTTTGTTACTCACAGAATTAGAAAACAATCAACTTTTTCTATTTTAAGAAAATTCTAGAAAAATAATCTTGAGTTCAATTTTATGTCAAAATCTTAATCTTGGTGTTATATTCCAACTAAAATTTGTTTGAACTCAAGAGAGTGAGAAGTTTGAGAGAAAAATCAATTTGTGTAACATTCAACGAATCTGGATAGATCTTGATAGTTCTGAATTATCTTAAAATCTAAAACACCTATCCTACTTTTGTAAATTGAGTTTGAAACTAGAGTCATTTATCTACAAACTCACATGAGGCCAGGTACTTGGGGCCAATAAAAGTATTTTTTTCATAATTATTTTCCAACTGGTTCAAATCTGAAATTCTGGAAATTTGTGTTTATGTATTCTTAATTGGTTTGCAACTCTTGTGTGCTATGTTTCTTAAATGTTTAAGTCTTGATATGTAAACTACGATAAATTATGAATTTGTTTTACCATGCATAAATTACTTTACGTTTAGGTTGGATTCGTAATTATCATGATCGTGCTTTGAAATAACCGAGAACATAATGCACTTAATAAAGGAAAAATCAAATGGGATGGTAAAGGGTTGCGATCATTGTAGTAAATTTTATGAGATAATAAATGAGGGATTCAAGAGTATAATATAGTGGAATGTGTTCCATCTTTGTAAAGTCTTGCACAAGTGTGTTCTCGAACCCTAACATAGCACGTGAGTGTAGACACCCCATTTTTGACTGTCCTCAAGAGTTGGACGTCACCGTTTGAACACTCGGTGATCATCTATGTTCGTATTCATTTTGAGTTCCAGGAGGCCTCGGCCGCGCACCTTGCCTCAGGATCTCTGAACTCGCCTGTTTTGTGCTTGGTTTTGCACCAGGAACTTGTGTTTTGTGCTTCTGAGGGTGGGAAAAGGCTTGTTAGTCATCCTTGAAACCCACCGACCGTGGTATGAAGCCACCGGCCTTGGTTTTTCTGCTACTGACCAAATGTTTGGTCGGTCAGTATTCTCTTAGGTGTATCGGCCTTTCCGTATGGTTGGCCGACAATTTATTTGGCCGGTTGTCTATTTTTCTGGCCGATACCACCTTTTTGCCTTTTTTAGGCATTGTGCATGCCAGCTGTGCCAGCTGGAGTGCACGGATCTGTCCTCCATACACGTGTACGGAGGAATTGCACCCTTTGCACCCTTTTGGTCTAGCTTCTTGGGGAAGCTTGGACTTTTGTCTTAGCTTCCTCAAGAAGCTTGGACACCTGTCCCAGCTTCCTGAGGAAGCCTTGGCCCCTTTGCCTTGTCTTCTTTAAGAAGCCTTGACCCCTTTTGATAGCTTCCCTTAGAAGCTTTGAGCCATTATCTTGCCCATATAAGGGAGCCTTCCCTCTCCTTTGAGAAGGTTCAGCAAAACCAGACCATATATGATATATATTTGATATATATCACTCACTCTCTCTATATCTCCCTTTCTCTCATCATTTGTATGTGTTTGAGGGCCTAAAAGTGTAGTTTGTTCTTAGTTTTGCACTAGAACACCTACTATTACACCATACTTTGACTTGGGAGGTGTTGAGAGGTTGTTCTTGGAGTTTTGAGCTGGTTTTGACCATAAGGAAGAGGCTGAGGTTGCTGTTCTTCAAGTGTTCTTCAAGGGTAACACTATTTGCTTTATATTCCCCAATCTTGCACAAGTTTTTAACCCACTTTGCATGCTGTTTTAGACTTTGTGTATAACTTAAAAAAGTCTTTTATTTGCATGCTTAAGATTTTTCATTAAGGTCATTTTGTTGTTTGGGGTCGACCTCCCCCTCTTAGGCCTTGTTTGGCCCTTTTTGTGCTCTCTTTGTTAAGCTTTGAATACTATTGTGTTTTGGCCTTCTCACCACTGAAATCCAGTGGATTTTCAGTGGTGATGAAGAGGGTTTGAGGTCTTGCATAGGGGAGGGACACCCCTCTCCCTTTGTCTCTCTTTTGTTTGCATCTTTGGCTCATAAGGGTAGCATGCATGCTTAGTTGCTTTTGGCTTCATTTCAGAGGTTTTTGGGTGTTATTGGGTCATATTACATCTCTATTTTTGATCAGATTTATGCGCCTTTGCATGCATAATATACTTGCTTTGCATTTCTCCTCTTTGCCTAGAAATGCATCTTGCCTTTAAGACCATCATGCATGCATGTTCTTGCCTAACTTTGTGAAGTTCTTAGTCGTATTTCATCATGCTTGAGGTCTGTTAGGCACTGATTTGATCATATTTTCCATGTTTGGTATAGCCTCTTTGCATTTTGGCTTGTGAGCCTTTAGTGTGTGAGTCATGAGCATGCTTGAGTTGGGTTGTTTTAGTGATTTGGAATCATTTCTCATGCCATTTCAGTCCCTAATCCATGCTTGTATGCTTGCATTCATCATCCTTTTCATGCCTTGAAGTGTTGTTCTTTTATGCCTTGAAATAGGTCTTAATGCATGCCTCTTGGTTTGTGTCCCTTAGCTGCCATATCAGTGGGTTTTGGAGGTCCTTTTTGCATGCTAAAACTTTGTTTTGTATTGAAAAGTTCATGCCATGTTTGCTTGGGGTAGGTGTTGAGTAATGCCCTCTTTTTGTGCCCTTGAATGCCTTCTATCTTACACCCATCCCCTAGCATGTTTTGGCATCATTCTTCGCATGCTTTTCAGAGTTTAACATGAGTGTTTAATGTCCATGTATATCACCTTTGAGTGTTCTTGAGAGTAGCCTTCCATGCTTGGTTTTTTTTTGGCTCATTGGTGTGCATGTTTGCATGAGCACTTGTCCATCATTTTTGGCACTTTTGGCTACTATTTTGGGGCATGGCTGAGGCCTCCCATTTCAGTTTAAGACCACCCTTGTACATAACTGCATACTTGGCATGATGTATGTTGCATTACATTAGTTGCATGCTTGTATTATATCTTGTTTGCATTTTTGCATATTGTTTAGCTAATGGCATCACATGACCTTGTTACATACTTGGCATACTAATGTGACATTAGATTAGCTTGCATGTCTTGGTAGTATTGCATTGTATTAGACTAGCATGCTCATATTGCATTGCAGTAAGTTGCATCATTTTGCATTATATATGACATAGATGCATTGCATTAGGTTTGGTTTGGGGTGTCAAACCAAATCTGAGGAATGGGATGCATTCGTACTTAAAGTGACGTAACGCGCCTCACTCCTCGGTTGCCGATGCCCTTGATCTCAACATGATAGGTTGTTGGCATTCATGTGCTTTGTTGCATGCATTTACATCGATTAGCAAGCTTGGTATCTTTGGCCATCATGCATCGGAATGCGTGATTGGTGGCCCGAGTACCAAGGGCCGCACTCCCTTGAGCCCATAGCATGATTGGGAGAGTGGCCATGGACACATTGCTTCAAAAATTCTATGCCATGCACTGTCTGCCCTCTGCTGCTGTCAAAACAGGATTCTGCAGGGAGTTTTGTCCGACCGACTATATGATGTGCCGACCGATCAAAAGTATCTGGCCGACGGCTTCACAAATGGTCGATGACCATCTATCAATGGCCGGTGATTTTATACCTTGGCCGGTGGCATCCCATGCTGATCAAGGGGTGGTCCAGAAGCAACCTTGGGATTTGTGCAAGTCTCAGAAGTGCAGAATAGTATAAGCAGAGGCAACAGTGGCATGGTACAGATTTCTGGGCAAGGAGAATCGAGCATGCATCATCCAAGCATTTTGAGGCAGGGCTGTGGCAGCCTCCCTTTGTAATTAATTTGTTAATTAATTAGGCGTTTTGTAATATTTAATTAGCTAGAGTAGTTAATTATTTATTCGATCTGTATTATTTACTCAAACCCTCCGAGCGAGGGCGATTGTGTAATAAGTGTGTGTGAGTGTGCGTATGTCTTCCAACCCCCACTTCGTTCTCCCTTTTATTTACTATATTTCAATGGTTAGTATTAGGGCATATTTAAATTAGCATACCTTATGCTATGCATGCGTGCATTCATACATTTGTCTTGCATGCACCGGGCTCGGCGCATCATACTAACTGCATTGTATTTCAATTCCAAGTTGAATATAAGTTAGTTTATAGCATCTCACATATCATTCTTAGAATAGCCGAGCCTATTTCTAGTTGCATTTTGCATGTGTTGCATTAGCCATTTTAACATGAACTAGGATCATGCATGATTACTAACTAGTTCTTTGTTTTGGCTAGGAGTACGCTGTAAGTATTTATGCTTTAGCATCTCGCATGAGTGTGAATATTAACATAACAGCATGCTTACCATGAGACTAATTGCTTATGTGATATATCTTCCTGAATGCCTGTGGGTGAAGGTTGGATTGTTTGAGTTGGAACAACTCATTGAAATCCGTGTTTTAGCCTACTCGAGAGTAGCGAATTCCAAACCATTTTCCAAACAAACGGATATACGATGCTTTGTTCCAAATTAGGCGATCTAGTCTATACTTTTGTGTTGTGTGCATCACATAGTAAGATTAGCTAATAACCGGAATAAGAATGCATAACGTTTTCAAAACTAGATATCATGGTTAGTAAAGGCCGATCTTTGGATCGGGCAAGCGGGGGTGCTCATAGCTGACCTTCCCCAATCGTACCCAAGTTCTCGAGCCAAGGCAACTTTGGTGATGACGGACACGTGGCCTTAGGCAACGAGTCAGGGTTTCCTAAATTCCCCCATAAAAAATATTTAGGTGGCGACTCTGTATCTGGCAAAACAGTCCATGTTTGGCACTTCTTTCTAAAAATCTGTTTTCTCAAAACGATTTGCCGGATTTGGACTCTTTGGTTTAGATTTAGAACCGTGACAATTTGAGAGTCTGAACTGTAGTGAGCCCATAAAGGAACAGAACGGGACATCCCTCCCAGACCGGTTATGGGCTCTGCTCGTACGGGACCACAAACTCCAGTTTTACCGGGGTACCCTTTTGACCATTCGACCTAGTGCATATTCAAAATCTATAGTGACCATTCCAAGCTAGGACAGGTTGCTTACCCGATTATAGGTTGTTTGAAACCGCTGTGTGCGTAGCAAAACCCTAGCTCCTGACAAAATAGGACAGGGAAACCGTACCCCGACATAGGGGTGTTTTGGCTCTCACTTATCTGTTATGTGCTTTAGAGTTGGCCTCTACAAGAATGCATGTATCAGCTCACAAGTTTGGGTATAAAGGGGCCTGCGGGCACCGGCTCAGTATTTTGGGGAATCAGTTATCTGCGGGTATCAGATTTGGTTTTTGGAAATAGTGATTCAGGAACAATGATCAGTATTGAGGAACAGTGTATTTAGCTTATCAACCGTGTGTTGTGATGCCCAATTGTGTGTTGTGTGTTTATTTTACGCTGTTATGCTGTCCGTTTGTTTGGTTATTTATTTCCTTATTATTGCTTTATTTATCTTCTTACTAGGGTAGTTTAGCACGATTGCTTCCAACCCAGTAGATATTACCCAAGCACTCTGGACTAGAGGTCGCCGACTCAATCGATCTGAGGATCTGGTCGACGGACAACCAGTGTTTTATTCCTTACCCCCGGTTATCAGACAGAAGTCGAGAAGACGCAGTGTATTGGTACCGAGATTACCAGATCAGTGGTCTTTAAACAGTCGAGCTGAGATTTCCGAACCTACTACAGAGGTAGATACATCGGCAGTTCAGAAAAATCAGGGTAGTATGTTAGGGATGGAAGATATGGTACGCCAACTCCAGGAAAGTATGAAAATCATGCAAGAGGACGCTGTTCGTCAAGCAGAATTCGCCAAACAGCAAGCCATTGTCATGGCCCAACAGGCAAAGCTAATTACCCGGTTACAGCAGCAAACCGAAGCATCTGCTTCACACCAGGTTCCTCCCCCAACAAGAGTCCTAATACCTGAGGAGACGACAAATGTCCAGAATGCCCAAGAAGATACAGACATCCCAACGGGGCCGACTCCGCCCCCGATTCTACCGCAACTATCCAAAGCACCCACGCCTATCAATGCACCGGATTCTCCCTTCGAGTTCGAAGTAGACCCCACAACATTAAAGCTGAGCAAGCTGGAAAAGATGTTTAAAAAATCCCAGGGAGTCAAGACCATCCCTGATATTGAGGACGGGTATACCGACGCAGCCGTGACGCTGCCGAATCGATTCAAAATGCCGCACATTGACCGATTTGATGGGTCTGGGGACCCCATGGTGCACCTAAGGTTGTTTTCAGATATCTTAAGGCCGATGGGCCTCACCAGACTACAGAAGCTATTGTTGTTCGGCCGGACCCTATCGGGTGTGGCGGCCATCTGGTACACTAAATTAGAAGATGACGTCAAGAGAAACTGGGATGAGATGGCTGAGGCATTCATTGCATAGTACTCTTATAACATGCAAATCGAGATTACAACCCATGATCTCGAGACGACAAGGAAGGAGCCTAATGAGAGCTTTTCGGAGTTTGTAGCCCGATGGAGGGCTAAGGCCTCCATGATGACCCTAAGGCCCACCGATAAAGATCAAATTCGGATGATTGTGCGCAATCTCCAGCCTAAGCTGATGCAGAAAATGATTGTGCTCCCCTTCCCTACCTTTTCAGATCTGCATGAGATGGGAGTACAGATTGAGGATGCCTTGAAGCAGGGCTTGATTGACAATGATAGAGAGCAACCCAGGAGAACTTTCAACCATAACACCAATACAGGCCCGAGTGGCGCTGCAACCACAAGAGCCCTAGAAAGTGAGCATGGTCACCACCAACACCCCTCCGAGAACCATGGCAGCTACGCCATTCTCTGGTGCGTTCGGAAGTAACACACAAACAGCCAAATACCCGGCCAAAAACCAAAGAACCTTCGCCCCACTATATATGCCCCTGTTCAAAGCTCTGGGGGTTTTAATCAAAAAAGGGCACTTGAAGCCCCTAGAGCCGCGGCAATTACCAGAAAAACTTCCCCCTACCCACAACCCAGCCAAATATTGCGCATTTCACCAGCAGCACGGCCATGACACCGACCAATGCTTCCGATTATGTCATGAGATTCAAGATCTCATTGATAATGGGGTGATTGTGCCTCCTGAAAAACCCAATGTCACAACAAACCCTCTCCCACTGCACCACTAAGCTCCACCTCCCAAAAGAATCAAACTTATCCAGACCGGGGTCTTGTCTTACGATCCTAGCATATATATCACCCCATCCCACCTACCTAAGCCGAAGGTGCTCCTTCCTGACTGCACTAACTTGTGCATGTTGGACATCTCCAAAACCCAACCCAAACCAATGGTGGTGACTGTCGAAGACAGAACAGGGAAGATTTTAGAGGGGAATGGGATTGTTGAGTCAGAATCTGAGGAATCTGGGAGTTTTGCCGGAGAGATGTACCGTCTGAGTGACTACATTTTGTCGGTAGGCCAGGATAGATCAAGTGTGGAATTACCGGTAGGGGCAGAGCTTTGTGTGATACAGGGGGATAGATTTGATCAGAGATTAGAGGACTTGGCAGCCATGGAAGGGGATTTTGCTAACCTCCGATTTTTCGATGAACAAGATCCAGAGGGCATGGTAGTCAACTGGTCTGATTTTGAGGAATCAACAGATGTTACAGGGTGGCTTGATGACCTACTAGACGTTGTTGAAGAATCTCAGTTGGAACAGGGCCCGGTAGGGGCAAGGATATTAGTTGTGGCTGGAAGGGCCGAAGATCAGAGTATGTCGCCGGAGAGCGCCGGTGCCAAGAATTTCGCTCAAGATCTGGGCATTTTGGATACAGGGAATTTTGTACAGCAGACTGCATTGACGCAGCTAGAACAGGAAAGAAGTGAAGAGTCTGAGAGAATCTGGAAAGCTAAAGCCCACGAGGGGAATGAAAGTGTTGTATACACAAGAACAGGGAGTGCTGTAAGCATATGGACGGGAGGTACTGCGACTACGAGAACAGTCATACCGGAGCCGGACAGGTGTTTGTCGGCTGCTGACGGAATGTGATGGGAGGATGATGATTTATGTCTTGCCCACACGGATGAGGATTGGGGGAGAAACCAACCAGACGATACCTGGTACATCGACGAAGTCGATCATATGACTAGAAGCGGGCGGTATTTCAAGCCCCCACATCTAGATCAGCCAGAGGCGTCTGGGAAAGATAAGGAGATGGAGAAACAGAAAGAGAAGCAACTTGAAGAAGAGGCTATACTGAAGTAGTTGAAAAAGATACAAGCAAACATCTCCATCTGGGGACTGCTTATGGCCTCACGTGTTCATCGACAGGCCGTCCTATCGGCAATGGATAAGGCCAAGCTCTCAATAGAAACCACGCCAGAACAATTGGTGGGACTGGTCTTTCCGGGAGGAGCTTTCCCGATGCTGACCTTCTCTGATAAAGAATTGCCACCTGAAGGTGCGAATCACAACAAGCCACTCTACATCTCTGTGGAGTGTAGGAACAAATGGATACCAGTGGTTCTTGTTGATACCAGATCCGCCATCAATGTGTGCCCAACAAGGACAGCCTATGCAATTGGGTTGAAACCCGCAGACTTTGCGCCAACCACCTAGGTGATAAGGGCGTATGATAATACAAGTAGAGAGGTGAAGGGGACCGTGCAAATTCAGACCAAGGTTGGGCCAGGACAGCATGAGGTAGACTTTCACGTCTTAGAAGTTCCTGCGACCTTCAATCTACTTTTGGTGCGGCCGTGGTTCCACCAAGTAAAGACAGTTTCGTCCACTCTGCATCAGATGTTGAAGTACCCCCATGGGAAGGGAGTAGCCATTGTTTTAGGGAATTCATCGATCCATCCACCGCTAGAGGTGTCTACACCAGTCTTGGAAATCGAGCACGGTATGGAGGATGTGTTCTTATCCGCTTTCACTCTGGCTGAGGCCCAGGTCGTGCAGAACATTTTGGCTGTTAATGAGGGGGTGTATGTCAGTGCTCAATCAGTATACCTCATGAACAAGCTTCAACACATCCCCGGGATGGGATTGGAAAAGAGTGGCCGGAAGGGCATTGCAGCATTGGTCGAAGTGCCACACAACCCACATACTTTTGGTTTGGGTTATCTTCCCACCAAAGAGGATTGGATAAGGAAGGGTAAGGAGATGGCTGGGAGAGCCAAAGCAAAGAGGGCAGGGAAGCCTTTTGAGTTAATGCACCGACCCATCCAGGGTACCCTAAACGGACGCTTCGTTCGGAAAGGGGAGGACTTTCCATTTTGTGGCTTCCCAGAGCCATGGTTGAACGCAGAGAGGAAGCGCGTGCCGGGGTTTGAGATCTTCTTCAACCTGCAGTTATCCGGGGATGACATTGCCGAAGAGCAGACGAACCCATTAGCTGAGGTTGAGCAGAGCAAGAAAGTGGAGTCTGAGGACGTTGAAATTGAAATGGGGGTAGCACTGGCTTGTCTACTTTCAGATCCTCCGATCGAACAGAAGTGCTTGGGGGATAACTTCTCGGTGTCCATGATCGAGAACGAAATGGCTGCGGGCCTACCAGCAAACATTTTGGGTGCATCCATCGCACCCTCTCTCATTTGGCAGTACGAGGAGGGATTTTTGTCAAGCAGCACCGGGTCAGGTAGTGAGCCGGAATCTGATTCCACCGAGTCTTGTGAGTCGGAATCAGGTTCCAGCTTGACTGAGTCTGAGTCCGGTATCCCTGGGGGTGACAACCCGGATACCACAGTCCTGTCTAGGTCGTCTTTTTCTTTCTCTTTTGAGTCTGTTGTAACGGAAGAATTAGACGATTTGAATGTGCTTAATGAGAATGATGTGGTTGTGGTTTCTGAGTACTTTTCTGTGCCCTTGATTTATTGCATTAACTCAGACTTTCAAAACTTTGATGAAAATGACGAGGAAGAAATTCCTCCGATTTTGCACGCTTAATTGAGCAAGAGCAGGAGAGATTTGTTAAACCCTTAATGGATGAAATCATTACTGTGAATGTGGGTACTGAGAAGGACCCGCGGCTGGTCCAGATCAGGTCCACGTTGTCTTCGGAGGAACGCGAGCGCTTAGTCGCTTTATTAAAAGATTTCAAAGATGTTTTCGCGTGGTCCTACGAAGGCATGCTTGGAATCGATCCTGAGATTGTACAGCACCGGATCCCTCTTGACCCCAAGGCCCAACCCATCAAGCAAAAACTCAGAAGAATCCACCCGGACTGGGCCCTCAAGATTAAGGAAGAGGTCACCAAACAAATCGACGCGGGGTTCCTGCTGGTATCTAAATACCCGACTTGGTTGGCCAACATTGTTCCGGTGCCGAAGAAGGATGGCAGGATCAGGGTATGCGTGGATTTCAGGGATTTGAACAGAGCTAGTCCGAAGGACGACTTTCCTTTACCGCATATCGACGAGTTAGTAGACTTCACAGCGAGGCATGCTTTGCTTTCGTTCATGGATGGCTTCTCAGGCTACAATCAGATAGTGATGACACCTGAAGATCGAGAGAAGACTGCTTTCACCACCTCGTGGGGGACATACTGCTACAGAGTAATGCCGTTTGGGTTGAAGAATGCTGGAGCTACATATCAACGGGCCGCGACCACAATATTACACGACATGACCCACAAAGAGGTAGAGGTGTACGTGGATGACATGATTGTCAAGTCCAAAGAAAGAGAGGGCCACTACACCGCTTTGCAAAAGTTCTTCCAAAGGATCAGAGACTTTCGGCTGCGACTGAATCCTTAGAAGTGTACGTTTGGCATTACAGCGGGAAAAATGCTTGGGTTTCTGATTGCACAGAGAGGTATCGAAGTCGACCCTTCCAAAATCAAGGCCATCTTAGAAATGCCACCACCAAGGACTGAAAAGGAGGTGCGAGGCTTTCTGGGTAAAGTACAATTCATAAGACAGTTTATCTCAAAATTAACCTTGACTTGTGAACCACTTTTTGGCCTCCTGAAGAAAGGAAAGAAATTCCAATGGGACGGCCGATGCCAAGCTGCTTTTGAACAGATCAAGGAATACTTACAGAACCCACATGTGCTGTCACCGCCTGAGCCGGGGAAGCCGTTGATTCTGTATTTTTCAGTAACTGAGACTACAATGGGTTGTATGCTCGCGTAAGAATCAATGGACAAAGAGGAGAAAGTCATCTACTATCTGAGCAAGAAAATGCTAGAGTATGAGACTCGTTACACGCCGTTGGAAAAGGCTTGCTTGGCCTTGGTGTGGGCTACCAAGAAGCTGCGGCACTACCTGTTAGCTCACTCTGTAATGCTGGTTTCAAGATTAGATCCCATCAAATATCTCTTTGAGAAACCGGCACTTACGGGTAGGCTAGCTCGTTGGTTGCTGTTGCTTTCCGAATTCGATCTAAACTATGTGACGCGCAAGTCAGTCAAGGGAAGAGCAGTAGCAGAATTCTTAGCCGATCATCCCGTGGAAGGAGGTGAAGCAGTTGAGTACTTATTCCCGGATGAGGCCATTTTGCATATCGACGATGAAACTTGGACAATGTACTTTGACAGAGCGTCAAACCAGTACGGGTATAGGATAGGGGTGTTGCTGATAGCACCCGACAATTCCCGTACCCCTTTAGCATTTAAACTCCGATTCAAAGTCTCGAACAACGAAGCAGAATATGAGGCATGCATTGCCGGTCTAGAAGCAGCCGTGGAACTAGGGCAAAGTGGTTGGGCGTCATCGGGGACTCAAACCTTGTTGTATTCCAAGCTAAGGGGGATTGGAAAGTCAAAGAAGAAAAGATGATAATGTACCATCAGACCTTGGACCTGCTGGTTCCTCGGTTTGAGAAGCTAAACTTCACTCATCTACTAAGAGAAAACAATAGGTTCGCAGATTCACTAGCAACTCTATCTTCCATGATAAGCATCCCGTTTGGAGTCCGGATGCGTCCAGTCATTATTGACCAGAAATTTGTGCCGGCTTACAAGTCGATTGCCGCTATAGACGAGGTTCAAGATGAGAACCCCTGGTATTACGATATTTGGAATTTCTTGGAGAAGGAAGCATATCCACTAGGGTCAAATGCCAAGGATAAAAGGGCAATCAGAAGAATGGCCGTTCAGTTCATCATCTGTGGGGGTAAGCTGTATAAGAGAGGTCATCTGGGAATGCATAAGCTGTGCGTTGAAGCCGAAGAATCGAAGCACCTAATGGAGGCCATCCATGGATGGGAATGTAGTGCACATATGAATGGGGTAATGCTAGCTCGAAAGATCCTCAGACAAGGTTATTATTGGTCCACCATGGAGGAGGATTGTATCGGCTTTGTTCAGCGATGCCATAAATGTCAAATCCATGCGAACCGCATGAACATTCCGCTATCGAAGCTATACAATATGACTTCGCCATGGCCATTTTCAGTTTGGGGAATCGATGTGATCGGGGCTGTTACTCCAAAGGGGTCGAACAGGCATGAGTTCATCTTAGTCGCGATAGATTATTTCACGAAGTGGGTTGAGGCCCAATCTTATGCGGTGTTGAAGGCGTCGCACGTTGCAAAGTTTATCAGGAACAACATCATCTGTCACTATGGGGTCCCAAACGAGATCATTTCAGATAATGGTTCCCACTTCAAGAAGGAAGTGATTGACTTGTTGGAAAAATACAACGTGGCTTTTCATAAGTCATCCACATACCGGTCGCAAACCAATGGAGCGGTTGAGGCCGCCAACAAGAATATCAAACACATACTGCAGAAAATGGTGGAAACCTACCGGGACTAGCCAGATAAGCTGCCATTTGCTCTGTGGGGCTACCGGACTTCAATTAGAGCATCTACTGGGATGACTCCGCATTCATTAGTTTATGGGATGGCGGCCGTTCTACCTATCGAGATTGAGGTTCCGCCTTTACGAGTACTGGCTGAGTGTCAGATAGCCGAAGAAGATTAGCAGCAGAGCAGATTTGAGGAACTCATGCTCTTTGATGAAAGAAGACTGAAAGCACTATACCATGTTCAAGGGTATCAGCACAGAATTGCCAGGGCTTTCAACAAGAAAGTTAAGTCCAGGAATTTGAAGGAAGGAGATTTGGTGCTCAAGGATAACCGAGCTCCCATCCACGACCCTAGGAGCAAGTTCAGACCCAATTGGACTGGTCCCTACATCATCAAGTCTATCTGATCAGGTGGAGCTGTGGTTCTGATGGACCTAGATGGCCTGGAGTTCTCACAGCCAATCAACATGGACAAGTTGAAGAAATATTACCCCTGAGAGGCTCACTAGGCCGAAAACCCGAAAGGGCGACCTAGGCAAAAGTCAGAGCACAAAAAAAA